>JAKSZU010000041.1:600000-907394 GCA_026018925.1 Tupaia tana | reverse complement strand
ACGGTCGACTACATGGGAGTCCAGTGACATAGCCATTACGCTAACTGCTGGTCCCGAACAGTTTTTCATATGTGTTTTCCATGAACTTTTTGAAAAATCTTTGTATGTTCAGAGACTTAAAGGTAAATATAATCATAATGAGTATATGTACAGGAATGTCTACAAAAAAATTTAAAATATTTATAAGAACCAAATGTGAAATGGACCTTTTATACCTATTTTGTTGAGAGTCTTAATCATAAAAAGATATTGTATTTTAATGAATGTTTTCTCTCCATCAATAAATATGATCATATGATTTTTATCTTTCTATTAATGTAATATATTACATTTATTGTTTTGTGTATGTCAAACCTAAGTGCACAACAACTGATGACTGAATTTTAAAACTACAGCATATATACACAATGGAATATTGCTCAGCCATAAGGAACAATGAGATATACTGAATGTCTGCACTCTATGGCAGAAACTGAAATATTGGACAGTGTAAAAACATGGAGAGCAGCAGTGGACACCAGAGACGGTGAGGAAGGAAAGAGGGAAGTGATGGAAGGTGAGAGGGAGGGTATCAGGCAGGGGAGAAGAAAAATACATAAGAAACACAAAATGGAAAATGATCTGTTGAAGATAACATGTACGGTAAAAGCTTTGATTGACCCAGTACACAGTGAATTCTGGATGGGAAAAACTCATTTTGTATGCTGCAATGATATACAGTGAATGAATGTAAAATAAATAAATATGAATAAAGGCCCTCCCAAAAAAAAAGAATTCTGTCATTCAATACAGTGAATGGATCTAAAAGATTTAATACTAAGTGAAATAAGCCAGTCTATGGAAGACAAACACAGTATGTCCCTGCTCAAAATATACTGAATGTGTACACTCTATAGCAGAAATGGAAAGATCTGAAAACTTAATTACAAGAAGGACAAGTGTAGATACCAGATACTGTGTGGGAAGGGGGTGGGCAGCAGAGGGTGGTGGGAGAGGCTCAGCAAAACATTTAACAGAGAATGAGAATATACAATTCTTTATTGAAATATGTATTTAATATCCTTGATTTAATTATCACACACTGCTCTCATGCTTTGAAAATTCATGAGTCATAAAGATTTATGACAAATATAAATAAGAAAATTTACAAAAAGAAAACCAAATGAAAATTCTAGAACTAAAAATTATAATTCTGAAATGAATAACATCACACAATGAACTTAACAGCAGATTGGAGGAGGCATAAGCATGGTCAGTGTACAGACGTGTTATTAGAAAGTCTTGTGGGGACCAGCAGTTAGCGTGATGGCTGTTGCTGGACTCCCACGTAGTTGACCTCCATTTGCATCCGCACCCGGTGGCTTAAAACTCACGCTGGGCACGTGTGCGTGCGTGCCCAAGATCCCAAGAGGAGAATGGAGGAGAAGGGACTGCGGCGTGGCCATCCCCCCGGGGGGTGATTTCTCGCTTTCTATCTCTCTGTCTCTCTCTGTCTGTCTGGCGAGCGCACTTGCCCTATAGCAAAAACCTCTCCAAAAAAAAAAAATTAAGAAAGTCTTGTGAACGCAAGCAAATAAGAGAGAGAAAATGAAAATAGATTCTGTTCTGTGGAACAATATGAAGCATTCTCAAATATGTGAAATTGGAGTCTCAAAAGGGGACAAGAGGGGAAATGGGGTCGTTGGGGGAGGTCTCTGAAGAGTATAAATCCCAAAACTTTCCCCCTCAGTTCCGAGCCACAGATGTGATGTGGGCCCCCGCCCAGGCATGCCGCGTCCCGCTGATGGAAGCCAGAGCTGGGGGCACGGCAGCACACATGCAGCCTCAGTGCACATCGGGTGTCTCCTTGGGAGAAAACGACGGCCCAAAAGCAATCAAGCCGCATCTCTAAAGCGGCGAGGAAACACGCAACCCGCGTTGTGCATCAGGAGCACTATCTCAGACACTTAGGGCCCACGCCCTCTTCCTTTCTGCAGTGGGAATCCGAGTGCCCTCAGGGCTGCAGCATGTGGTGACCACCCGTTGGGGTTCATGGGTCAGCCTGGAAACACACAAGGAAAATCTGCAGGTGGCTGGGGAAGGGGACCGTGTGTGAAAAGCCCCCATGGAGGCTGCCCGTCTCTCTCATATGCACATGAACATCTCGTCATACAAGGAAGTGAAAGTGAAATCGAATTTCAGATCATAGAGATGGAGAGAAAGTGCTGCCAAAGAGAAGGGAAAACACAGAAGGGCGACCTCTGTGCAGGAAAGACAGACACCACGTGGAGGTTCGGGCCTCCCGGCCCACGAGCATGGCGGGCGTCAAGTGGGTTATCTCTCGGGCTGGCCCGACAGCCTAGTGGTTAAAAGAACCAGATCCCAGGCTGGCAGGTGGTGTGGTGGTTAGGGTGCTGGATTCCCACATGGCCGACTGCTGTTCGAGTCCTGAACCTGGCGACTTGCTTTCTCACTTTCTCTTTTTCTCTCTCTCTCTCTCTCTCGCTCTCTCTCCCCCTCTCCCTCCGTCTCTCCCTCCCTCCCTCCTTGGTCAAATTAAAACAAATAAATTAATTAAGTTAAATGAAAATAATTCCAAAAAAAAAAGGTGTGGTCTTGCCCCATTCTAAAGTGGAGAGGCGAAAGAGCAAGACTTCAGAAGACCAACTCCTCCACTGGAGCTCAGAACTCGTGCTTTCGGGGACTCGAGTATCGAAGATTTTCTGCTGAGACTTTGCCCTCCAGATCCCATTCTCGAGTGGTAGAGCTCCCTGCATCCTTCTGTCTTTTCATTTTTTTCTTTTTCTTTTTTTTTTAATTTTTAAGGTAAAGTATTTTCTTGGCTCTCAGATCCCCCTTTATCTTGCTGATAATCCCTGTTTCCCACTCCCATTTAGGAGAGGTGAAAGAGCAGCCCTTCAAAAGAAGACTGACTTCTCCACTGGAGCCGAGAACTAGTGCTTTCACATGGTATACTTGCACACCGTGAAATTTAAATTTTTTGCTTTTTTTAAAAAATAAATAATATTCATCGTTTTTTGGTTTTTTCATCTTAGTCATTCTGACTGGGGTTAGGTGGTATCTCATTGTTGTTCTGATCTGCATTTCCCTTACGATGAAGGATGTTGAGCCTTTTTTCATATGCCTTTTAGCTATTCATATGTCATCTTTAGAGGGTGTTTTTTTCAACTCATTATACCATCTTTTAATAGGATTGATTGTCTTTTTTTGGAACAGCTATATCCATTTTGTAAGTCATACAATAATGTGATTGAACATATAAAAGAAAATGAAATAAAAACTTTTTTAAAAAAATAAAAATAAAAAATAAATTTAAAAATAAATAAATAAATAATAAATTAAATACTTTTTTTTCTCTTATTTTCTTCACTCTTTTTTTCCTCTTTCTCTGTTTTCTTATCCTTTTCCTTTTACCTCATCACTTCACTGCTCGGCCTCCACGCACTAAGTGTCTACACTGGTCTAAGTGAACCGTAGCCGAACATCTGAATTCTATAGGGGTCAACATAGTCCTCAATTCTCACTGAATCTGCTTCACAAAGGAAGGAAAATGGAATGGCGACGAGATTGCAGATCACCTCCTTCTGCATGCTTCTGAATGCTCAGATTGAACTTCTAGAAATTTAGAAGAATCATATAGCCCATCAGATGACCAAAAATCACCACAGAAGCACACGAAATATGAGAAACCAAGAAAATATCTCTTCCCATAGGGAAAAGAATAACTCCACTTCATCCACAGACACTACAATGGCACACGTGGAAATGTCTAATAAAGAATTTAGAATATTCTGGGACCAGCAGTTGGCGTAATGGCTATGTCGCTGGACTCCCATGTAGTTGACCGTGATTCAAGTCCCGGACCTGGGGGCTTAAACTCACGCCAGGCGTGTGTGCGTGCATGCCCAAGATCCCGAGGGAAGAAAGGAGGAGAAGGGATTACGGCGTGGCCATCCCCCCAGAGGGGGGATTTTTCGCTTTCTGTCTCTCTGTCTCTCTCTGTCTCTGGCGAGCGCACGTGCCCTATAGCAAAACCTCTCAAAAAAAAAAAAAAAAAAAGAACTTAGAATATTCTTTAGTGACAAAGCTAACAGAGATGCAAGAGAAGAGAAAGAATGAACTCCAGAAGAGGCAGGAGAAAGAAGCAGATGAGTTCCAGGAGGTGAGGAAGTTCTTGCAAGATCTGAAAGAGGAAATAAGCACCATAAAAAAGAATCAAATGGAGCTGTTAGAAATTAAGGCTATAATACAAGAAGTCAAAATCTCCCTCGAAAGTATTAAAAGCATACTAGATCATACAGAAGATCGAATCTCAGATGTAGAAGTCAGAATCACTGGCCTAGAAAACTCCACCACGAAGACTGAGAAAATAGTCCAAAAAAATGAGAATAATATACAAGAAATACTAGATACCATCAAATGTCCAAACATCCAGATAATTGGTATCCCTGAAGGTGAAGAGACTAATAAGGGCATTGATCATCTTTTCCATGAAATCTTGCAAGAAAACTTTACAAACCTAGAAAGGCATTCAAAAATCCACACCCAAGAAATACAAAGGACCCCAAATAGAATCAACTCAAGAAGATCTTCTCCAAGGTACATCATAGCCAGATTGACTAAAACACAAAGACAGGATACTAAGATTGACAAGACAGAAATGTCAAGTTACCTACAAAGGATATCCCATCAGGCTAAGAGCAGATCTCTCATTGGAACCAACGTGAGCAAGGAAAGCGTGGGAAAATATATTAGAAGTGTTAAGTGAAAAACAATTTCAACCAAGAGTACTGTACCTGGCAAGATTATCCTTTATATGGGAAGATAAGACAAGAACATTCTCAGATAAACAAAACCTGAAAGAATTTACCAACACCAGACCAGCTCTCCAAGAAGTTCTGAAGGGAGTAGAGTGCTATATCAGGAAAGCTGAAATCAGACACAGAAATAAGAGTTTAAACACAACTAAGAAAATGGCCAGCTTAACGGTAGGGACAAGTCTGGAGTTGAATGTTATATTCCAGAATTTATTTTTATTATTATTATTATTATTATTATTATTATTATTATTATTTATACATTCAATCGCTATACATCATTTAGATTGTAAAGAGATTTTACCCAGCATGATACACATCTCAGTCCAGTTGAGAATACTATACACATCTTCATCAACAGATAACAAACTATATCTGTGTTCCACAAATATCTCTCCACTTTTCCCCCTAATTTCCTTTCCTGAGCTCTTCCCTTCTCACACTGTCCTTCCACTGTGTCTCTAGTGTCCATAACAATTTTTAATGCTTTTATGTCCTCCAGTCTTTCAGTCTCTACCATAGAGGGCAGAAATGGCAGAGGGTGAGAACACACACACATTTAAGAAACAAGAAATGAGGGACCAGCAAGTGGCATGGTGGTTAAGGCACTGGACACTCACACATGGCTGACCACAGTTCAAAATCTGGACCTGGTGGCTTATTTTCACTCTTTCCCTCCTCTCTCTCTCTCTCCCTCTCCCTCTCTCTCTCTCTCTCTCTCTCTCTCTCACACACACACACACACACACACACTCACACACATCTCTGCCTCTCTCTGGTTAAATTAAAATAAATGAATGAAAAATAAAATTAAATTATTCTTTAAAAAGAAACAAGAAATGGAAAATTATTTGTTGATGATAACATGTATGATTAAGCTACTATACAGTGTATTCTGGATGGGAAAGCACATTTTGTATACCGTGATGGTCAGTGAATGGATGTAAAATAAATAAATAAATACGTAAATAAACATAAAAATAAAAAGTGTGGTATTGAGACCAGAGGCTGGCATAACAGTTACATTGCTGGACTCCCACATAGTCAACCACATTTCGAGTCCTGGACCCAGCAGCTTGAAACTCACACTGGGTGCTTGTGTGTGCATGCCCAAAATCCTGAAAGGAGAATGGAGAAGGACTGTGGCGTGGCCATCCCTCCTAGAGGGTGATTTCTCACTTTCTGTCTCTCTGTTTTTCTCTGTCTCTCCAGTGAGTGCACATACTCTATAGCAAAAACTCTCTCTCAAAAAAAAAAGTGCGGTACTTGCTCTTCTCCTCTTAGGAGTAGAGAAGAACTTGGAAATAGCCTCCATCGGTTGGGATTCTCCAGGGAAGGAAGCGATCGGAGGGTGGGAATGAGCTGTGCAATCCTGGAGGCTGGGCCATGCCGACATCTGCTCTGCACTGGGGGCACAGGAGAGCCATGGCATCGCTCAGTGCAAAGCACATCTACAGGCCCGAACACCTGAGGAGGTGGCTGGGGCACTGGAGTTAGACTCTAGTCCAAAGGCCTGAGAGCCCGGAACTTTGATGCCCACAGGAGGAGGAGATGGAGGCCCCAGCTCTGGAAGAGACAAGGTTTTCCCCTCCTCTTCCTTTTCACTGGATCTGAGGATGCCTACCCGCACTGCCAAGGGCAGTCTTTTCCGCCAGCCTGCTGATTCCGAAGCTCTTCCTTCCTGGAACCACTCACATGAGCACTCAGAACCAACGCTGTCTCCACTGAGCAGATGGTCACACTGACACATAAACTAAGCACCACACAGCCCAGTGTGATGAGGCGACGGGGAGGGAGGGAGGGAGGACTGGCTTCCTGCATAGGACTTCGACCTGGGTCTCAACTCCACACCACAGTGTGTGCAGTGCAGCCCACTAGGGCGGGACCCTGACATGCGGAATGCCAGCCCTCACGATAAGTGGGCACGTGTCACCGGGGCCCTGAGGTGTGCAGGCGAACATACATGTGGAATGTAACCTTATGTGGGAACAGGGGCTGTGCAAACGCAGTGAGGTTAAGGCTCTCACCTTGGCATCAGAGTGGACGTGGGACAAATCCCAGTCTGACTGGTGTCCTGTGCAGACGAGGGCCTGCCACCTGAGGGCGAAGGCAGAGGCCGCAGTACTATCAGGAGCTGCCGGAGCTGGAGAGAGAACTTTAGAAAACGCGCCAGTGCCAAGGCCAGACATCCAGTGGGCTCAAGTCTCTGAGCATTTAAGTTAGAAGGAGGAGACACCACATAGCTCTCCAGAATGCCAGGACCAGGAGGTCACCAGTCACAGAGGTGACCTGGAGCAGAGGTGTGGCGTGTGCCATGTACAGGGCTGTGGAGAGGCAGAGCTGGAGGCACGTGGTCACTGGCGCTGGGACATGGCCGGCCAGTCCAGGGTAAGTGGCCAGCCACAGCCCAGGCTGGTCTGGGAGAAAGGGAGCTGTCTGAAGGAGACCAGGGACTGACATTCGAGGCCACAGCCCCTCCAAGGCATAGGGCCTGGCAACCTCAGCAGGGTATGGGACTCGAGCCCTCAGCCATATCTGGGGGACCTGAAGACCAGCTGTTGCCACCAAGAGTTGATGTCCTGGTCGAGGTCAAAGGATTTAAGTTCACGTGCAGCGCCTAGGCTAATCCCAGCCGCCCTGCAAGCCCTAACACTGGGCCGACCGCAGGCTGGAGGGACGGCCTGGGACTGGGTCGAGCTGAGTTCAGATGCAGGGAGCTTCCAGGCCAGTGCGGGAGTCTGTCAGCGGACAGGTGTATTTGAGCACATGACCCTCGCTGCATCCACACAGATTTGCTCCCTCACCTCCTTCACAGTGGCGATGAGCAAACCCTGAGAAGGTCCCAATGGCCTGCAGGACTCTCTGAGAACTGGTGCCTCTGTCCTGTGGACAGGCTGGCTCCGCAGAGAATTTCTGCCAAATTTGCTCCATTACCTGATTTTCTTGTCAGCAGGAAGGAAGGAGAGAAGGAACAGGAAGGCACCAGGTAGGCCAGGAGGGGTGAAGCCTTAGCCCCTCTCAGGCAGGTAGGATTAGGGCCTGACTTCTAACCCGGGCTAGAGGGCCCCCTGCAGTGTTTCTCAGAATGCGGGCTACTCCAAGGAACCCTGCAATCCCCGAGCCTCCCACATGGCATCTGTCCCCGGGACTGAGGACAGGTAGCCTGGGCCCATCTGCTGGGAGGGGAGGCCAATGCTGCCTAGCCACCCACAGCAGGCAGCCCACACCGGGGGCTCTACATGTGCTCCGGAATGGGCAGGGCCCTCCTCCCTGGCCTTCCTGGCACCCTGGGTCTCCCTCCCTGAGGCTGGCAACCTGGGCTAGCAGTTTTCCACAGCTTCCATAGCCTCCGGGGACTCCCAGCACACACTGCCACAGTGTGCACAGACGGGCCAGACTCAGCACCACCGAGCGGAGCACTGGGAGGGCCAGGGCAGGTGCACCCCCAGGAGAGCCATGCCCAGGGTCACCCTATCAGGCCCCAGAGCACAGACGTGGCACCCTGCTCTACCAGTTGCAGTGGTCTTGCAGGACCACCAGCCACCCTCCACATGGCTCCCACCACCTCACTGGCCAGGCTGCCCGATCCAGCCCTGCTGTGCCTGGTCTCTTACCCCTCAGCACAGTGACCAGATGGGGGCCAAGGCTGCAGCCTGGCAACTGGGATGTCACCACAGGGAAGGATGCCATCTGCCACAGGGTCTGCCCTTTGCGACACAGGAGGCTCCATATCCCCACCTCCAGCACGAGGCCTATGCAGGCCATCCCTCAGCGTCCCTCACTTCTGCACAAAACATGCCATGTTCTCCTCGCAGGGCTGGTAGGAACATGCAGCGATGCCCAGGACCCAGTTCCTCTCAGAGCACCAGGAACGAGGAAGCAGGCCAAGTGGTGGCCAGCACTTGCTGCCTGGGGCCACGAGTCTGCACGTGGCATTGAAGTGAGGACCCAAGAATTGGGCCAGGGAGGCCTAGGGACGTGGCTGCAAAGGGGACAATGCCTCACCCAACACACACATATACAGTTGCAGCAAGAGGGCCTTACCTGGCCAGTCAGTTTCCCAGGAAGAGAGAAAAGGGAACTTCAGGGCTGCAGAGGCCCCGGGGGATTCCCACCCCTCCGCTAGCGCTAGCGAGGGCACTGAGGCAGAGCTCCCCTCCTCCAGGCCTATTGTCTGGACTAAAAATAGTGACAATAGTGATTAATAATCCAGGGACCAGCAGATGGCTCAGGCGGGGCAGGCCAAACCTCAGGGACCTGCCAGGACCACACTTCAGGTATCCTGGCCTGCCAGCACACAGCAGACGGCTGGTCTCCAGCAGGGAGGGGACCGCTACTGGGGTGGGGACTCCAGGATGACCACCTAGTGAGGACCGAGCATCTTGGCTACTCACATCCTTCTGCTGCCCCTTCCCCGGGTGGAAACACAGGGACCTACGAACGGCCTACAGCTGACCTGGAGGAGGCAAGGGTCGCCATGTGCAGAGAGCTGGGCTGGGCTGGGCTGCACTGGGCTCAAGGCTCGGGAGGACGAGGAGGGCTCAGATGCCCAGGCTGGGCTGCATATGGCTAAAAAGACAGAACTGGGAATGAAGAAGGGAACGGGCCTCTACCAAACCCCACATAGGCAGCCCAAGGCCAGTGTTCTGGCCAATATGGGCCGGCCAAATCGGCCTGCATACCAGGATGAGTTGGTCTAACTGCTGGGGGTAGCACTAAGGAGAGCTGGGCTGGGCTGGGCTGGGCTTATTGGGCTGAGCTGAGCTGAGGTGCACCAAACAGGACTGAGCTGAGCTGAGCTGGACTGGGCTGAGCTAGGCTGGGCTGGGCTGGGCTGGGCAGGGCTGGGCTAAGCTGAGCTGAACTGAGCTGAGCTGGGCTGGGCTGGCCTGACTGGGCTGGGCTTACTGGGCTGAGCTGGGCTGGGCTGGCCTGACTGGGCTGGGCTGGGCTGGGCTGGGCTGGGCTGGCCTGACTGGGCTGGGCTGGGCTGGCCTGGCCTGGCCTGACTGGGCTGGGCTTACTGGGCTGAGCTGGGCTGGGCTGGGCTGGCCTGACTGGGGTGGGCTTACTGGGCTGAGCTGGGCTGGGCTGGGCTGGCCTGACTGGGCTGGGCTGGGCTGGGCTGGGCTGACCTGACTGGGCTGGGCTGGGCTGGGCTGGCCTGGCCTGACTGGGCTGGGCTTACTGGGCTGAGCTGGGCTGGGCTGGGCTGGCCTGACTGGGCTGGGCTGGGCTGGGCTGAGCTGAGCTGAGCTGGGCTGAGCTGAGCTGAGCTGGGCTGGGCTGGGCTGAGCTGGGCTGAGCTGAGCTGGGCTGGGCTGGGCTGGGCTTACTGGGCTGAGCTGGGCTGGGCTGGGCTGAGCTGGGCTGGGCTGGGCTTAGCTGGGCTGGGCTGGGCTGGGCTGGCCTGACTGGGCTGGGCTTACTGGGCTGAGCTGGGCTGGGCTGGGCTGGCCTGACTGGGCTGGGCTGGGCTGGGCTGAGCTGAGCTGGGCTGGGCTGGGCTGGGCTGGGCTGAGCTGAGCTGGGCTGGGCTGGGCTGGGCTTACTGGGCTGAGCTGGGCTGGGCTGGGCTGAGCTGGGCTGGGCTGGGCTTAGCTGGGCTGGGCTGGGCTGGGCTGGGCTGGGCTTACTGGGCTGAGCTGGGCTGGGCTGGGCTGAGCTGGGCTGGGCTGGGCTGAGCTGGGCTGGGCTGGGCTGGCCTGACTGGGCTGGGCTGGGCTGGGCTGAGCTGGGCTGGGCTGGGCTGAGCTGGGCTTACTGGGCTTACTGGGCTGAACTGGGCTGGGCTGGGCTGGCCTGGCTGGGCTGGGCTGGGCAGGGCTAGACTGGGCTGGGCTGAGCTGGGCTGGCCTGGCCTGACTGGGCTGGGCTGGGCAGGGCTGGGCAGGGCAGGGCTGGGCTGGGCAGGGCAGGGCTGGGCAGGGCTGGGCTGGGCAGGGCAGGGCTGGGCTGGGCAGGGCAGGGCTGGGCAGGGCTGGGCTGGGCTGGGCAGGGCTGGGCAGGGCAGGGCTGGGCAGGGCTGGGCTGGGCAGGGCTGGGCAGGGCAGAGCTGGGCTGGGCTGGGCAGGGCTGGGCAGGGCAGGGCTGAGCTGGGCTGGGCTGGGCTGGGCTGGGCTGAGCTGGGCTGAGCTGGGCTGAGCTGGGCTGGGCTGGGCTGGGCTGTGCTGAGCTGGGCTGAACTGGGCTGGGCTGGGCTGGAATGAGTTGAGCTGGGATGAGATGAACTGGGCTGAGTTGAGCTGAGCTGGGCTGGGGTAGGCTGGCCTGGGCTGGGCTGGGCTGAGCTCAGCTGAGCTGGGCTGAACTTGGATGATCTGGGTTGGTCTATACTGAGTTGAGTTAGGCTGGGCTGAGCTGGGCTGAACTGAGCTGAGCTTACCTGGGCTGAACCGAGCTAGGTGGACTGGGTTGAGTTGAGCTGGGCAGAGCTGAGTTGGGCTGATCTGGCCTGATCTAAACTGGGCAGAGTTGAGCTGAGCTGAGCTGGGCTGGGCTGGGCTGGGCTGAGCTGGGCTGGGCTGAGCTGAGCTGAGCTGAGCCGGGCAGTGTTGAGCTGAGCCAGGCTGAACTGAGCTGAGCTGAGCTGAGCTGAGCTGAGCTGAGCTGAGCTGAGCCGGGCAGTGTTGAGCTGAGCCAGGCTGAACTGAGCTGAGCTGGGTTGGACTGGGTGGGCTGGGCTGGGCTGGCTTGAGTTGAGCTGGGCTGGGCTGGACTGGACTGAGCAGGGCTGGTTGCACTGTAAGGCATCAGGTTTGATGTGGCTGCCCTGAGCTGGGTCCAGCTCACCTGAATGGGGCTGTATCTGGCCACCCTCACCTGGCAGACTGAGCCACACTGAGTTGGCTGAGTAGACTTGACCATGCTGCCATGGTCCAGTCTAGCTTGGGGTCTAAAATGGGCTCTCCTGGCTGACCTGGGCAGGGTTGTCAGGGCGGGCTATCTCTAACCACTGAGCCTGTTGGGTTGGCCTGCACTGAGCTGGCTGGTTCTGATCATGGCTCTGCTGACTCTAGGCTACCTGGCCTGGGCTTCACTAGGCCAGGTAGGCAGAGAGGAGCAGGCTGGACAGGACTGGGCTGGGCACTCAGCAGACCCTAAGGCTGTGCTGAGCTGGGCACCAGGACCGGGCTGGACAGGGCCAGAGCAGAGGGGCAGCAGGTGTGCAAACCAGGGCAGCCTAGGTCAGGGGTGTAGCTGCGGGAGGCAGGAGATGGACTATGTGGAGGTCTTGCCCTCCACCTAGGAGGTCAGGCAGAGTCTGCAGTGGCAGAGAATCCCAAAAGGCACTAGGGTCCCTGAGGACCTGAGCCCATAGCCCCAGGAAGCAGGGCCTGGGCAGAGCATGGGCAGAACGACCTATGGGCTGACCATACGATTGTTGGTGGAAGAAGAGAGGACCGTCGGTTCCTGGGAGGGCTCTGGTCCCCACCCTGGGTCTATGGGTGAGTCGGGGACAACCTAGTGGCTCCTGGCGCTCTCTGGGTGCCCAAGCCCCAGAAGAATGGGCCTCCTCAAGGGCTCAGGTCCAGCAGTCAGGGCTGGGGTAACACCCTGAGCCTGCCTGAGGGTGTAGGAGAGCAGTGCCTTCTGACATGGTCCAGGAGACTGCAGAGACCCCAGTGAGCTTGGGCCACCTGGTTCCACCCAGGCTGGAACAGGTTTCAGCGTCCCCTCTGCTGCACCCAGACCCCAGGCCAGGGGCCACCACAGGACCTGAGCCAGGCTGACGCGGCCCTCCCCACAGTCTCTACCCAGGGCCCCTCCATCTTCCCCCTGCCCTCCTGCTGCAAAGATACCCACACCTCCGTGACGCTGGGCTGCCTGATCAAGGGCTACTTCCCGGAGCCCGTGGAGGTGACCTGGGACACGGGCTCCCTGAACGGCAGTGTGCTGGCCTTCCCTGCTGTCACTCTGCCCTCTGGGCTCTACACCTCCGTCAGCCAGGTGACCGTGTCGGGCGAGTGGGCCAAGGAGACCTTCATCTGCAGGGTGGCGCACCCGCCCTCCTCCACTGTCAACAGCACCAAGCCCTTCAAAGGTGAGCAGGCCTGGCTCGAGGTGGCCGCAGCGAGGGGACCCCAGCCAGTGCTCCCCAGCTTGCCAGGCCAAGGCCAAGAGGCCGGGGGGAAGGGCATGGCCGGGGCATGTGGGCAGAGAGTGGGGACAGGGCGCAGGGAGGCCCAGCACTGAGCCCCACCACCTGGCCCCCAGCCTGCGCTGTGAACTTCGCCCTGCCCACCGTGAAGCTCTTCCACTCCTCCTGCGACCCCAGTGGAGACACTCACACCACCATCCAGCTCCTATGTCTCATCTCTGGCTACACCCCAGGCGACCTTGAGGTCACCTGGCTGGTGAATGGGCTCAAGGACACCAACAAGCTCACCTACGTGGCCCCGCCCAAGGAGGAGGGCAAGCTGGCCTCCACCCACAGCGAGCTGAACATCACCCAGGGCCAGTGGGTGTCAGAAAGCACCTTCACCTGCCAGGTCGCCTACAGAGGCTACACCCTGGAGAGCAGTGCCCGGATGTGCACAGGTAGTCGGCACCTGACCCGCGGGCGGGCCAGAGGTGGCACAGGGTCTCATACCTGACCCGCGGGCGGGCCGGAGGTGGCACAGGGTCTCACACAGCTTTGTCCACACAGAGTCGGAGCCGCGGGGCGTGAGCGCCTACCTGAGCGCGCCCAGCCCCCTCGACCTGTACGTGAACAAGTCTCCCAAGATCACGTGTCTAGTGGTGGACCTGGCCAGATCAGATGGCCTGACTCTGGTCTGGAGTCGCGATAGTGGGAAGCCTGTGAGCCAGGAGAAGCCAGAGCCCAAGAACCAGTTCAATAAAACAGTCACCATCATGTCCACCCTCCCCGTGGACGTCCAGGACTGGTTAGAGGGCGAGACCTACCACTGCACCGTCTCCCACCCTGACCTGCCCAAGAACATCGTGCGGACCATCACCAAGGCCCCAGGTGAGCGGCCTGGGCGAGCGGGTCCCAGGAGGCCTGCGGTGGGAGTGGGAGGGCCCAGCTGACCCCTCGCCTCCGCAGGCAAGCGCACCAAGCCCGAGGTCCACCTGTTCCCGCTGCCCCAGGAGACGCAGTCCAGCACGGACACAGTCACCCTCGTCTGCCTGATGCAGAGGTTCTTCCCCGCCGACATCTCCGTACAGTGGCTGCGTGACAAGGTGCTGCTCCCAGACAGCCAGTACCGCACCACGCCGCCCCTCCTGGCCGACAGCTCCAGCTCCACCTTCTTCGTCTTCAGCCGCCTGGAGGTGGCCCGCTCCGACTGGGAGCAGAGTAATTTCACCTGCCGTGTGGTCCACGAGGCGCTGTCCTCCTATGTCCTTGAGGAAACCGTGTCCAAACCCCCTGGTAAATGACGTGTGCCCACCCACCGCTGTAACCACGGGGAGCCCAATAAACATGCCGGTGCCTGCTCAGAGCCCTGGGCGCCCGTCCTTGGGATGGGAGAGCCACAGGGTGGGGCACCCTGGCACAACAAGAGAAGGGGCAGGAAGGGGCAGAGTCGGGTCTGGCTCCACCCGGCCTGCCAGCCACACAGAGCACCATCAGAAGGCACGTCCGCCAGCCTCCTGTACCCTGTGGTCCTGCCCCGACAAGCAGAGGAGGCCTGAGGCACAGGGCAACCCTGGCCCTCTACACCCTGGAGTCCCCAGCCCTGGAGCTCCCACCCCCAGGAAGCACCGCCCTCACTAGCTCAGTCGCACCCACATGTGCGGCACAGAGCCACGATTCACACTGCACACACGCACCCGGTCACGGGACTCCGCCACACCCTGCACGCCAGCCACGACTCCCATGCAGACACTGCAGTGCAACTGTCACACATGCGGCCCACACCGGCCTCTCGCCCGGGCCACCCCAAGACCATCCTTCACAGCTGGGCCGTGGGCCCAAGGCAGGAGGGACAGGCTCCCTCGGTGGCCCCCGTGGCCCCAGCCACCCTGTCAGCTGCTCCCCACACACAGACACGTGCACACACATAGACACAGCACACCGACACATGCACACAGATACACAGACATACACAAGCACATGCATAGTCACACTTGAACACCACAGGCACACAGACATATAGGTGCACACACAGTGCACGAAGACGCACGTGCACACAGACATGGACACACACAGACACACACCCTCTTGTGCTCAAGCACAGCCCAGAGCAGGCTGCACGCCTTGTCCCCAGGCCTAGAGGCTGAGCAGGTCAGAGTGGGGCCACACCCCAGGGTGCATGCCACACGTCAGACCCACTCTGCTGGTTGTGTATGGCCACTGAGCACTCAGTCTTCCCCCTCTGAAAACGTGGGCCCAGACACGGGCACACGGCAGACCAGGTGCACCTGCACACCTGCCCGAGAGGCATGTCCAGGCTCAGCCCACCCTGCACCCAGTAGCCTGCTGGGAGCCAGAGAGGAGGCTGGCCAAGGCCACCAGAGACGGGGCAGCACAGGGTGTTGGGGAGAGGGAGGGCCAGCCCAGAGCAGGAGGGCCAGACAGAAGTGTGAGGCCAGGTTTGGGTGGGCATGGGCAGCTCTGGGCTCCCACAGGCCTGGGCTTGGGGTTCCTCAGAGCACCTGCCAGGGTGATTCTGGCCAGGGCTGGCATGCTGGGTGGCTAGACTGTGGTTAGACCCCTTCCCAAGGGCTCTGAGCAGGGCCATTCCTGAGCAGATCAGGGTCCCACTGCACAGGCATAGGGCCACCATGGGCAGGAGGGCTGCCGGCAGCCTGGCCTGGCACGCAGCGAGGGGCACTGACTCCCCCACCACTGTGTGGGGTCTAAGAGGAGCCGGCAGGCTGAGGAGAGTGACCAGCAGCCTGAGCACTAGAGGAACAGAAAAGTGCCACCATGGGGACTGGAGGGACACAGAGGGCGAGAGATCGACCCAGCTCTGCCTGCAGGGTCCAGGAGGGGTGGAGGGCACGCTCTCCCACACGGCAGCGGCCAGTAGGGACAGCAGCCTCCAGCCTTCAGGGCTGCCTGTGGCTCTGGGCCACCCCTGAGGGCCCCAGCATCAGTAAGGTAGCCTGAGAGCAGCCAGGAGAACCCTTGTGGCCCAGGAGGCCAGGGGGGCTAAGTGGCTGGTCCCCCCAGAGCTGGACCTGCAGGACCTGTGTGCAGAGGAGGACGAACGTGAGGAGCTAGAGGGGCTCTGGACCAGTGCGTGCGTCTTCACCGCCCTCTTCCTGCTCAGTGTGAGCTACAGTGCCGCCATCACCCTGGTCAAGGTGGGGCAGGCGCTGCGGATGGCCCTCTCCCCGGGGACCCCCGCACACAGCAGAGCCCCTCACGCCCCGCATCCCCCAGGTGGAGTGGGTCTTCTCCGCGGTGCGGCAGGGCCAGCCCCAGGCCACCCACGACTACACCAACGTCATGCAGTCTGAGCCACGCCGCACCTGAGCCACCCCAGGCCACCGCGCCACCCTGGCGGGACGAGGGACAGATACACCCCAAGGAGGCCAGAGTCGGGGACACAATGACCCCACCATGGGCTGATGACAAGTGCACCAGGGTCCAGAGGTTCCAGCTTGGCCCCAAGGTTCAAGGCACCAAAGGGCTGTCAGCCACAGCCCGCCCCACCCCAGCAGGGCAGGAGAGGACCAGGCCATGGACACCAGAGGCACTGCTGTTCTGCCAGACCACCCAGAGCACCGTGGCCGGTGACCTGGTCAGGCCCAGGCGCCCCACAGCCCGTCTTCCTGCGCCTCCACTGTCAGTCCCCAGCCTGCCCTACAGACTGAGGGTGCAGAGAAGCCCTTCCGGGGCAAAGCCAAGGCTGTTCCACAGCCAGAGACGGGCTGAGACTGCCCACCCGGCCCCTCACTCTGGCTTAAGCCACTCTGTCCCCTCCACTTTCGGCCCTAAGTAAAATTCCTTTTCACAAATAGCACGTCTCCTGAGTGCTGTGGGCATGTCTATGACCCAAGATGTGGACAAGGGACCAGAGGGCAGGGGGCAGGGGCCGGTCTGGGGTCTTGTGGCCTTGGTGGCCAGGCACTGCTCCTACGAGTGTCTCCCCAGCACCACCAGAGACTTCTAGCCCTGGCCCTGTCACACCTGCCCTGCTGGTCCTGCCCAGATTCCCGCACCCCAGCCACAGTAAAAGCCATGGCTGACCCTGTGGGTCATTCAGAGAAGAAGGTCCAAGGTCCCACTCCGTAGTCAAGGTGGGACCTGGCACACCGCCTCCCAGGACACTGGTCACCTGCTCTGACCTGTCCACCCACTGAGCACAGCCAGCCCGCCCAGACATTGTGGAGAGTGGTGACAGGCAAGCAAGAGTCCTGTGGGCTGCACCACTGTCCTCAGGGGATGCCCAGGGAGGCAGGGCAGGGACACTCCCTGGCAGAATCCCTGCTGAGGTCTCCACAAGGCCGGTGAGAGGGAGTCCACGGGCAGGGTCCTCTCACGTGGAAGGCACCCAGGAGCCAGTAGGAAGAAAGATGAGCGCAAGCCCTTCATGGGAAGGGGACTCGGTGACCGCGAGTATGAGAGAAATGTTTCCACAAGAGGGAATGCGGTCAGGAGGAGGCAGGGAGGAGGGCAGCACCTGGCGGGGGACGGGAGCTGAGACCGTTGGCAGGGCCGGCTCCAGACACTCAGCCTCATCTGCAGTTACTCCAGGACGGCCCCACAGGGAGAGCCTCGCTCCACCACGGACCTGCTCCAGGGACCCTGACGCGTGCCAGGCTAGGTGCACGTGAGCCTAGCAGGTTGGGCCACAGCCCCTGCCCCAGGCCAGGCCTCGTGCCGGGATGCCTTGGCCCAGCCCAGAAGCCATGCCAGTGGGAACCCGGTGCTGGACTGACCTAGAGAGCAGGGATTTGGTCTGTCCGGACTACAGAGGGGCAGGACTGCCAGGACACAGCCACGGCCAAGGCCCAGTCCAGCTCTCCTCGTACACAGACACACGCGAGCACTCAGCTCCAGACCCAGCTCCACACCAGGCATGCCACGTGTGCAGGTCCACCTCCCTCGGGCCTGAGAGGCAGGCAAGATGGTCGCCCCACTTGAGAGGGGACAGGGCTGGGCCATGGGACATGCAGCAGGCAGGTGGGCTCCAGAATCCACACTTGGAACGCTGGCAACCCCGCCCTCCGTGCACCAAACCTCCCAGCCAGGGCCAGGAGGACACCTCCAAACCCTCGATTCCCCAGGCCCTTCTCTACATTCCTGTTAACCCCGTAGCCAGCTGAAAAGTGGCCCCAAAGACACAGCACGTCCCAACCCCTGGGACCTGCGAATGCGCCTGGTTTGGAGACAGGGTCTTCACCTGTGGGATCAGCCAAGGGCAAGGCCTGCCCAGGGTGGTCAGTGTCCTTACAAGACCTGGAGGAGGACATAGAGAAGAGGGGATGGCCACGAGAGGGCAGAGGAAGCAAAGGTGGGGTGACGTGGTGCAGGGCTGCCTGTTTGCACCCCGAATCCTTATGTGATGGTGCTGGGAGATGGGTCTGGAGCTGAGTGCTCTGAGCGGTGACCAGACCGTGAGGCTGGAGCCCTGGGAGTGGGACCAGCACCCTGGGAGAGGGGATACAGAGAGCTCCCGCCTCTTCTGCCAGGTGAGGACCCTAAAGGGTGGGAGGCTCACCCTCAGTGGACCCCACCTGGCGGAACCCTGAACTTGGGTTTCTGGCCCCAGAACTGAAAGACACGCCTGCTGCCGGCCGGCACCCTAGGCCAGGCCGCCAAGCCATGGCCCTCTGTGCTGGCTGCAGCCTGGGGCACACTGCCCTCCCGGCCAAGGCCAGGTAGTGCTGCCTGACGCTCACTCTGCAGGCCCAGGCCTCCAGGGCTCGACCTCCCTATCCTGTGGGCCCAGCCCCTGGCAGGCTGGGCAAGGGGGTGACACGGCAAACACGTCTGAAAGGGTAAAGAGCAAGCCTCCAGGATCCAGTGGCCAGGAGCCCTGACCAGGCCTCGCTGTCACCCCAGCCCACCTAGAAGATTCCCCCTGCCACAGCCAGGGGGTCTTCACTTCACCCCACACTTCCCACCACTGTTGGCCAGGCCCTCCCCACCCACTTCCCTTCCTGAGCCCCAGGCGGAGCCGACCTTCGTTCCCCGGCCCAGCGTGGCAGGACTTCCATCACACCACTCAACTCACCACACTCCCAGCTTGGCCCTTCCAGGGAAAGGTCCGTCCAGTGCTCATGCGGGGCCCAGACCCCAGCCGTGGGTGAGCAGGTGTGGTGACATCCACACAGTGGCAGTCCCTCACTGCCCAGACAGAGGCTGTCTCCCAGGGAGAGACAGCAGGGAGGGGTTGTGAGCTGCACAGAGCAGGCAAGGGCCGTTCCAGACACCGCCGCAGAAGACACAGCCTGGGGCAGGAAGGGGCGGCAGGTGGGGGCAGTCACGGGCTCCACACAGAAGAGGCCCTCGGTGGTGGAAGTTGTTCTGGTCTGGCCAAACAAGACAGGCTCGCCCCACCCTGCTGGCCCCAAGGATTGTCCTGTGGGCAACCCCATCCCTGGGCCCTGCCACCACCTCCTCCCAGGCTGCTGGAGGCCTGCTCCAGCTGGGGTGGGTACACAGGAAGGTGACACGGGTGATCAGGAATCAGACTAAGACCTCAATGCCCTTCAGCATGTTCTCAGTCGACTACAGTCAGAGCCAGCTCAAGACTGCAGCCCTGATGGCTAGGAGACATACTTATTTATTATTGAAGGAGTTTTATAGGAGTAGGATGGGTGAGGGGAAGTAAGTAAAAGATTTTACTCCAAAAGGTAAAGCATTCAAAACACAGGAACAATAATCATAAAACATGACATCTGTTTTGTTTAGGTATAAACAGTCATAATCCTTAGAATGAGGAAGTCCATTTGTCTGGTGCATTTTCTCCTTAGATCTTGATTACCCGGAAGGGTCTTTTGGATGAGGGGGCTTTCAGGAAGCTTGATAACCTCAGTCCCAGACCAGCTTGAGAACTTCAACCTCAGGCTAGGGTGGCAGAAGGTTGCCAGTTACAAAAGCCTAGATAGAAATCCTGTCTGGTTAAGTAAAGACAAGATTGGGACCAGCAGTTAGCGTAATGGCTATGTCGCTGGACTCCCACGTAGTCGACCACGGTTTGTGTCCCTGACCCGGTGGCTTAAACTCACGCTGGGCACATGTGCGTGCGTGCCCAGGATCCCTAGAGGAGAATGGAGGAGAAGGGATTGCGGCGTGGCCATCCCCCCTGGGGAGTGATTTCTCGCTTTCTATCTCTCTGTCTCTCTCTCTCTGTCTGTCTGGCGAGCACACGTGCCCTATAGCAAAAACCTCTCCAAAAAGGAAAAAAAAAAAAAAAAAGACAAGGTTAATATATACTAAAGTGGAATACCTATATTATCTCTGGGGTAATCCACAGCTAAGAGGGTGAGTCTAATGTCTACATGGGAAAGGAATGTGGTCTTGTGAGCAGCTTAATGACTGACCCAAAGTTTACTGTGTACTTGGGACACTCTCTCTACGTGCTGTTCTATACAATGGCTGTGGCTTGGGGAATGGCAATCTCCCCTTGTCCTGAGATCAAAGGTGGCTCATGGTCTTTGTTTAGGGTATCAGTGCCTCGAGGATGAGTCCCTAAGCCTCCCCCAGCTACTGAGATTGTTTCACTAATTTAGTAGCTTTAACCTAAACCTTTCTAATGCTTATCTATGTAATCCCCACTAGGAGAAGTGAATGCAGCATTCTTTATTGACATTTTCCAGGAGGGTGGAGTGAATCTAATGGGAGTAATTCCCGTTCGTAGCCACTACCTTAGTGGATCCGCATTCCTTCAGGATTATTGTAAAAGTTATAGTAAGACTGGGGGTGTTATTTTGCCTTTATGGGGTACCGGGGTACGGCAATAAGGCCCATGGCAGAGAAATTGAGTGCAGGCCAGTACAGCAACACAATGGAGATTTGGGACTCGTAATCTGCTGGCCTTGCTCACAGTTTCTTCCCAGCCTAGTCCTTGCATTAGGCATGGGGGCAGCCCCTTTATCAGCTTGTATTGTCTGCATCATCCCGACACCAGGCCTTCATCCATGTCTCTCCTTCTCCATCTCTTCCCCAGTATCTCTGAACCCCCAACTCTGACTCACTCCTTCCCCGACTTCATCTCATCCCCCAGATGAGCTGTAGCCGGCCACGTGGGGTCATGGCCCCACCACAGCCTAGAGGGTCACCCACCCAGGCCACACACCTGGCCCCACCACAGCCAGACCACAGACCAGACTTGTCGTGGAGGCGGTAGCCACATCTAGGGAGCAGGAAGTGGTCAGGCGACCCCACGTGGGGGTCAGGCCACCAAGCAGTCCTTCTCAGAAAGCCCTCAGCATCCAGCCCAGAAGTCGTGAGCAAATGGCCAGAGGGGCAGAGGCTGGTGAGATCCCGCCATTGGGGCTAAGCCTGAGCCTGTGGCAGCCCTGGAGCAGGTGGCATGAGGACGTGCTCTCCGCAACCTTGAGCAGGTGGGTCCCGGGAGCTCTGAAGGCCCTTGTCCCCAACTCTGCAGCAGGACCTCAGCCAGGCCACACTGAGCCCTCCTGGAGGGGAAGATGGTGATGAGGCCCCCAGACAAAGAGGGAAGGGCACCACTACCGAGACCCCAGAACACCACCCAGGAGGACTCAGCTACCACACAGGGCCACACTAGGCTGTGCGGGAATGCACTGAGTGGGCTAGACTGGTCTGAACTGTGCTGACCTGGTCCAGGCTGGGCTGAGCTGAGCTGGGCTGGGCTGGACTGGACTGGATGTACTAAGATGAACTGGGCAGGGCTGGACTGGGCTGGGCTGAGCTAGACAAGGCTGAGGTGAGCTGGGCTATTCTAAGCTGAGCTGAGCTGCACTAGCTGAGCTGAGGTGGGCTGAGCTAAGCGGAGCTGAATGGACTGGCCCCAAGAGTTGTCCTCTGGGCAACCCCCTCCCTGGGCCCCTGCCACTACCTCCTCCCAGGCTCTGAACTGTGTCTCTCCTTCTCCATCTCTGGCCCATCTCTGGGCTGGGATGAGTTGGGCTAGGCCCACCTGGGCTAAGCTAAACTGGACTGAGCTGACCTGGGCTAAACTGAGCGGGGCTGAGCTGAGCAGGACTGAGCTGAGCGGGGCTGGGTGGACTGAGCTGAACTGGGCCGAGCTGAGCTGAGCTGGGCTGGGCTGAGCTGAGTGGGGCTGAGCTGAGCTGAACTGGGCTGAGCTGAGCTGGGCTGAGCTGACCTGAGCTGGGCTGAGCTGGACTGAGCTGGACTGAGCTAGTCTGGACTGAGCTGAGCTGAGCTAGGCTGGGTGGGCTGAGCTGAGCGGGGCTGAGCTGATCTGGGCTGAGCTGAGCTGGGCTGAGCTGAGCTGGGCTGAGCTGAGCTGGGCTGAGCTGACCTGAGCTGGGCTGAGCCGGACTGAGCTAGTCTGGACTGAGCTGAGCTGGGTTGATCTGAGCTGGGCCAAACTAACCTGTGCTAAACTGAGCTGGACTGAGCTAGTCTGGACTGAGCTGAGCTGAGCTGGGCTGGGTGAACTGAGCTGATCTGGGCTGATCTGGGCTGGGTAGCTAAACTGGGTGATCTGAGCTGATCTGGGCTGAGCTGAGCGGGGCTGGGTGTACTGAGCTGAGCAGGCCTGACCTGAGCAGGGCTGAGCTGAGCGGACCGGAGCTGATCTGAGCTGGGCTGAGCTGGACTGAGCTAGTCTGGACTGAGCTGAGCTGGGCTGGGTAGACTGAGCTGATATGGACTGAGCTGATCTGGGCTGAGCTGAGCTGGGCTGAGCTGAGCTGGGCTGAGCTGAGCTAGGCCAAACAGGGCTGGACTGAGCTAAGCTGGGTGGAGCTGGGCTGAGCTGGGCTGGGCTGAGCTGAGCTGAGTGGGGCTGAGCTGAGCGGGGCTGGGTGGACTGAGCTGAGCAGGGCTGAGCTGGGCTGACCTAGTCTGGACTGAGCTGGGCTGAGCTGGGCTGAGCTGAGTTGGGCCAAACAGGGCTGGACTGAGCTGAGCTGAGCTAGTCTGGGCTGTGAACTGAGCTGGGATGGGTACACTGAGCTGAGCAGGACTGAGCTGAGCGGGGCTGGGTGGACTGAGCTGAACTGGGCCGAGCTGAGTTGAGCTGGGCTGGGCTGAGCTGAGCGGGGCTGAGCTGAGCTGAGCTGGGCTGAGCTGACCTGAGCTGGGCTGAGCTGAGCTGGGCTGAGCTGACCTGAGCTGGGCTGAGGGACTGAGCTGGACTGAGCTGACTGACTGAGCTAGTCTGGACTGAGCTGAGCTGAGCTAGGCTGGGTGAGCTGACTGAGCTGAGCTGGGGGCTGAGCGGGGCTGAGCTGAGCGGGGCTGAGCTGAGCGGGGCTGAGCTGGGCTGAGTGAGATGAGCTGGGCTGAGCTGAGCTGAGCTGGGCTGGCTGAGCTGAGCTGAGCGGGGCTGAGCTGAGCGGGGCTGAGCTGAGTGAGGGGCTGAGCTGGGCTGAGCTGACCTGAGCTGGGCTGAGATGAGCTGGGCCAAACAGGGCTGGACTGAGCTGAGCTGAGCTAGTCTGGGCTGTGAACTGAGCTGGGATGGGTACACTGAGCTGAGCTGGGCTGAGTTGAGCTAAACTAGGTGATCTGGGCTGATCCGGGCTGGACTGAGCTAACCTGGACTGGGCTGAGCTGAGCTGGGCTGAATCAGACAGAGTTGATCTGACCTAAACTGAGCTGAGTTGGGCTCTACTGGGCTGAGGTGTGCCAAACTGAGCTGACCTTTGCTTGGCCAAAACAGAGCTCGGTTGGGCTGAGCTCAGCTTCTCTGAGCTGACTGTTCTGGGCTGGGCAGGACTGATCTGGGCTGAGCTGAGCTGGTCTGAACTAAATTGGGATAGATCGGGCTGAGCTGAGCTGGCTGAGCTAATCTGAGCTGGGCTGGGCTGGGCTGGGCTGAGCTGGCTGAGCTAATCTGAGCTGGGCTGGCTGGGCTGCGGGCTGGCTGCTGGCTGGCTGGGCTAATCTGAGCTGGGCTGGGCTGGGCTGGGCTGAGCTGGCTGAGCTAATCGGAGTTGGGCTGGGCTGGCTGGGCTGGCTGGGCTAATCTGAGCTGGGCTGGCCTGGGCTGGGTTGGGTTGAGCTGAGCTGGCCTGGGCTGGCCCGGGCTGGGCTGATCTAAACTGAGCTGGGCTGGGTCGGCTGGGCTGGCATGAACTAAGCTGAGGGCTGTCTGGGTGTGGTGATGACGGCAAGCTGGCTGCTTTATATCAGTTCTGAGGCCTAGATGTGCCAGCGCCGTGTCTTGGGGTCATGCTGCCTGTCACTGTGAACACTGGCTCCCTCGGCAGATACTTTGAAGGAGACTCAGAACGTGCTCATGGACCACGCAGGCCTGGAGCAGGCCCCACCCTGGCCACCCATGTCGAAGGAGTCTGGATTTTGGCTTCTTGCTTGAGACCCTGGAGGCCACAGGGCCAACATCTCCTTGTCCTAGGCCAGGGCTGTGGAGAGTGCAGTGGTGGGTGGTGGGAAGGCGACCCTGACCTGGGATGTGGGATGCAGACAGCCAGGACGTTCCTCTTCCTTGTGGGATCCTTGAACTGGCTCCAAGCCCAGGCTGCCCTGACCTTGTGCCCCATTTGGGCCCACTTGTCGCCGTCCCCACCCTAGGGCTATAGCTGCACCTGGGCAGCCCGCAGGGCCCACGTGCCTAGGCTGTCTGAGGAGCATGCTCAGAAGCAGAGCAGCTGGTCAGTCCAAATTCAGGCCTAGGCATAGGAGCTGGGTGCCTGGGGGCATCACTAGCCCTCTCTGTGCCAGCTTCCCCAGTGCAAAGCAGAGGCTGGCAGGACTCTGTCCTCATGGGGCTATGCCCAGGCTCCTCAGGCCCGAGTCCTCAGAGGCTGGCCTTTCTGTTCCAGTGCCTGTGACCAGCCCCAAGGCTTTTCCGCTGTGCAACCTCAGCCCTGAGTCGGCAGAACACATGGAAGTCGCCTGCCTGATTCAGGGCTTCTTCCCGGAGCCCGTGAACGTGAGCTGGAGCCACAGTGGGAAGGACGTGACCATCAGGACCTTCCCGCCTAGCCTGGCTGCCCCTGGTGGCCTGTACACCATGACCAGCCAGCTGACCATGCCGGCCTCCCAGTCCTCCGAAAACTCACCCCTAAGATGCCACGTGCAACACTTCTCACACCAACAGGATGTGGCCATGTCCTGCTCAGGTCAGAGGGCAGGCTGGGGTGCGGGGTGGGGCTGTCCCATCTTACCCCCACCCAGTGCTCAGATCTCTGTCCCCAGCATGGCTCCCCTAGGAGAGTCCCAGGAGCCAAGCCCAGGGAGGGGCTGGGAGGGGCTGGAGAAGAGGAGTGCTGACCTGCCCGCCCCTCCAAAAGCAGTGCCACCCCCGCCCTCGTGCTGCAAGCCCCAGCTGTCACTGCACAGACCGGCCCTGGAGGACCTGCTGCTGGGCTCGGACGCCAGCCTCACGTGCACACTGAGCGGCCTGAGGGACCCCAAGGGCGCCGCCTTCACCTGGCAGCCCACAGGCGGGAAGGATGCTGTCCAGGGCACACCCAAGCTCGACTCCTGCGGCTGCTACAGTGTGTCCAGCGTCCTGCCTGGCTGCGCCGAGCCCTGGAACAGTGGGGAGCACTTCACATGCACCGCCACCCACCCTGAGTCCACCACTCAGCTGACCGCCACCATCTTCAAGTCAGGTGTGCACGGACCTGGCCTCAGCCCCCACGTGGCCCTCACAGCTTGCGAAGCCTGTCCCCAGGCCACCTCCCCCCTCCAGCTCCTGCCCTTTACAGAGACACAGTCTGCTAGGGAGGGTCAGGGCTCAGCCCAGGTGCCCAGCGGGCAGAGGGGCACTGACTAGCTCTCCACCTTCCAGGGAACACCTTCCGGCCCCAGGTCCACCTGCTGCCGCCGCCGTCGGAGGAGCTGGCCCTGAATGAGCTGCTGACGCTGACATGCCTGGTGCGAGGCTTTAGTCCCGAAGACGTGATAGTGCGCTGGTTGGACGGGTCCAAGGAGCTGCTCCCTAAAGACTACGTGACGTGGGCCCCCCAGCCAGAACCCAGCAATGGTGCCCCCACCTTCGCTGTGGTCAGCGTGCTCCGTGTGGCGGCCGAGCGCTGGAAGGAGGGCCAGAAATACTCCTGCGTGGTGGGCCATGAAGCCCTCCCCACGGCCTTCACCCAGAAGACCATCGACCGCCAATCGGGTATACCCACGCGCGTCAACGTGTCCGTGCTCGTGGCCGAGGCAGAGGGCATCTGCTACTGAGCCGCCCGCTGCCCCGCCCTGCCCCAAATAAACTGCTGGCTGGAGCACCTGCGCTGCACCTGTGCCTGTCTAGTCCTCCGAGTCCGCGGCACATGCAGGAGGGCTGGGCCGGGTGGGACGAGCACCCCCTGCCCCGCATTTGCTGGGGTCTCTGGCACACCTATGTGAGCATGTGTGAGCAAGTGTGAGTGTGTGCTCAGGAGGCGAGGCTGAGCTGGGTGTGAGATTCGAGGTTGGCAGGGTTTGGCAGAAGCAGCCCAGGGTGGGCCCTGAGTGCAGTGGACAGGACTGGGAAGAGGGGACAGGACAGGGGCCTGCAGGAGGATGGGAAGGTAGGCACAGAGGCCCCACATCACCCCAGCGCCAGCCCAGCCAAGCAGCCTGTGATGTGCAGGACGGCCCCACCAACTGCCCAGCCCCACACACGCTGCCGTGTAGGTCTGCATGCAGCTCACACTCGCACGCACATGCACCCACACGTCCCACCCTGCAGGTGCAACAAGTGCCCAGCCCAGGCAAGTGAGGGGCGTCCCTGCAGCCCCCTGGGGACTCCCAGGCCCAGTCTCAGCCCAGGCCCCTCCTGGCCCTTTCAGGCCTCCCCCGCTCCCACTGTGCACAGCTCAAGGACCAACTCCACAGACCCCTCTAGAGGCCCTGCTGTCTGCCCGGTCCCCAGACTCGAGTCCTCCCTTTCCTGAGCCCAAGGAGGACCCAACCACAGAGTGGGAACAGGAGTGGGGAGGGAGTTAGACACAGGCAGAGGCAACTCCTCAGGCCCTCTGCAGGCTGCTGGCATCTGCTTGGGCTCCCAGGGACAGAGAACAGTCCCACAGCCACTGTGGGGACAGCTGGCACCACAGGGCTCCCACCAGGGGGCAGTGGGGACCCTGCTCTTGTCTAAGGTTCGTCTGGGCCTCCCAGGAGCCCTGCCTTCTGGCTGCTTCCCTCACCCCTCGAGTGGAAGGGGTGTGGAGGCCCGTACACACCCTGGCCACTGCCCCTTCTGAGAATCCAGTCACCAAAGAGCCACATGGAAAGAAACAGACTAACTGAGAAAGCAGAGAAGCCTTCCAGCCAACCCCTGGGGCCCAGGATCTGGCCCAAAGAGGGTCCTTCTAAAGAGGGAGAGGGAAGAAGAATCAATAAATGAGGAGCCAAGCCACCAGAAGTAGAGCAGGTGGATAAGTAGGTAGCCCATAGGACACAGTGAATGGATGAGCAGGTGGATGGGTGGGTGGATGGACATGTGGGTTGACAGATGGGTGGATGGCCAGGTAGGTGGATAGGTGGGTGGATGGACAGGTGGGTGGATGGCCAGGTAGGTGGATAGGTGGGTGGATGGACAGGTGGGTGGATGGATGTGGGTGGGTGGGTGGATGGACAGGTAGGTGGATGGATGAATGGATGGACAGGTGAGAGGGTAGGTGGATGGACAGGTGGTTGGGTAGATGAGTGAATGGACAGGTGGGTGGGTAGATGGACAGCTGTGTGGGTGGATGGACAGGTGGGTGGGTGGATGGACAGGTGGGTGGATGGACAAGTGGGTGAGTGGATGGACAGGTGGATGGGTAGATGGACAGCTGGGTGGGTATATGGGTGGATGAACAGCTGGGTGGGTGGATGGGTGGATAGACAGGTGGGTGGGTGGATGAGTGGATGGACAGGTGGGTGAATGGATGGGTAGATGGACAGGTGAGTGGGTGGATGGACAGACAGGTGGGTGGATGGACGGGTGGGTGGCTGGATGGACAGGCGGGTGGTTGGATGGACAGGTGGGTAGGTGGATGGATGGGTGGGTGGTTGGATGGACAGACGGGTGGGTGGATGGACAGGCGGGTGGGTGGATGGACAGGCAGGTGGGTGGATGGACAGGCGGGTAGGTGGATGGACGGGTGGGTGGTTGGATGGACAGGAGGGTGGTTGGATGGACAGGCGGGTAGGTGGATGGACGGGTGGGTGGTTGGATGGACAGGCGGGTGGGTGGATGGACGGGTGGATGGGTGCAGAACCACTTTCTACCTGGAGGAAAAGGATAAAAGAATGACTGACAGTCTGGACATATGGCAACAGATCAGGCTCCCATTTAACCTGGGAGATCTGTACCCCAAGACACTGAAGACAACAGGGTTCATGCTGGTGGCCTTCATATGGCCTTCCCTCATGACCACAGCCACATTCTCCAGGAAAGCAACTGAGACCTCAAGTTTGGCCCGTCCAGCCCCTGGCACCCCACACCTCTTCCAGAGTGGGTGTCTGGCTCTCAGGTCCCACCAGCACGTGAGCTGATGCCAGCAACAGAGCTAAGGCTTAGAGGGGCTCAGAATATGTGGAAAGGGCTAAGATCCAGGAAACCTTGGCTCTGCTCTGCTCAACCCTTTGCTAAGGTGCCCTGAGGCCCTAAGAGAGGTGGGCCCTGTGAGCATCCCAAGCGCTGTGAGCCATTGCCTGGGGTCTCATCTTCTCCTCCTGAGCAAGTCCTACTTCAGATGAGAAATACCACGAGGAGGTGTGGGCAGGAGGGCTTGGCCTGATCCCCACCATTTGAGTCAGCCTGGCATGCCACCTGTGTTTTTGCAGATTTGCAGAAGAGCCTTTCCTGGGTGGAGCTGGACCTACTGCAGGGCCTGGAAGAGGAGGCTCCAGGTGCCAGCCTGTGGCCCACCACCGTCACCCTCCTCACCCTTTTCCTGCTGAGCCTGTTCTACAGCACAGCACTGACCGTGACGAGCATCCGGGGCCCACCCAACAGCAGGGAGGGCCCCCAGTACTGAGCACAAGCCAGTAAGGCACAGGTGGGGACACGGGACAGGAGGGAGAATACTGGGCTGAAGGGGCCGGGGGGGGGGGGGGGGGGGGGGGGGTGCAGGAGCCAAGAAGGGCATTACCTGTTCCCGCCACATGGGGCGCTGCCTCCCAGGTAGGTGGTCCCTTCCCAGGCCTGAGAGCAGGGACAGGGCTGGCATCAGGGTGTCCAGGAACCCCAGGGTCTGATCCAGTCTCCCATGAGCTTGCAGACTCTGAAACAGGGTATCAGCAAGAGCTGCCCAGTCTCGGAGCTCCTCTAGGGTAGACCCTCTTATCTTGGCAGGGAAGAAGTATGGAGGAACCTCTTAGAGAAGCCAGTGCTATGTGCCAGAGTCAACCTGAAGCACCAATGCAGCCTTGATTCATGTGCCTTCCTGATGCAATAAACTGATCCCAAAAGCAGATCTCCTCAGGTCGTGATGAGAGAACAGGTCCAAGAGTTGCCTGCTCCTGGCCCAAGGCAGAACTGCAGTGGGCAACCCATGTACATCTGCAGTGCCTAGACAGGGCCTGGCTCTGCACAGGGGCAGGAAAAGGAGCAGTGCAGCTTCCCAAGAGGGTGCCAGGAACACACCACTCCAAAGATGTCCTGGTCCCGAAGCTGAAAACGGGGCCCAGGTCTTGGTCACTGAGCCCCAAAACTGAGCCAGATCCTGGTCACTGAGCCCCGGTCCTGATCTCTGAGCCCTGGTCCAGATCACTGAGCTCTGGTCCTGATCTCTGAGCCCCCATCCTGGTCACTGAGCTCTGGTCCTGTCTCTGAGCCCTGGTCCTGGTCACTAAGCCCTGGTCCTGTCTCTGAGCCCTAGTCCTGGTCACTGAGCCCCCATCCTGGTCACTGAGCCCGGGTCCTGGTCGCTTAGCCCTGGTCCTGGTCACTTAGCCCTGGCCCTGGTCACTTAGCCCGGGTCCTGCTCACTGAGCCCTGGTCCTGGTCTCTGAGCCCTGGTCCTGGTCTCTGAGCCCAGGTCCTGCTCACTGAGCCCTGGTCCTGTCACTGAGCCCTGGTCCTGGTCTCTGAGCCCTGGTCCTGGTCTCTGAGCCCAGGTCCTGCTCACTGAGCCCTGGTCCTGGTCTCTGAGCCCGGGTCCTGGTCTCTGAGCCCGGGTCCTGCTCACTGAGCCCTGGTCCTGGTCTCTGAGCCCTGGTCCTGGTCACTGAGCCCTGGTCCTGTCTCTGAGCCCTGGTCCTGGTCTCTGAGCCCTGGTCCTGGTCTCTGAGCCCAGGTCCTGCTCACTGAGCCCTGGTCCTGGTCTCTGAGCCCTGGTCCTGGTCTCTGAGCCCAGGTCCTGCTCACTGAGCCCTGGTCCTGGTCACTGAGCCCTGGTCCTGGTCTCTGAGCCTTGGTCCTGCTCACTGAGCCCTGGTCCTGATCTCTGAGCCCGGGTCCTGATCTCTGAGCCCCAGTCCTGATCACCAAGCCCCAGTCCTGATCTCTGAGCCCGGGTCCTGATCTCTGAGCCCGGGTCCTGGTCACTGAGCCCGGGTCCTGTCACTGAGACCCTGTCCTGGTCACTGAGCCCCAGTCCTGGTCACTGAGCCCCGGTCCTGGTCACTGAGCCCCCATCCTGGTCACTGAGCCCAGGTCCTGGTTGCTTAGCCCTGGTCCTGGTCACTTAGCCCTGGCCCTGGTCACTTAGCCCGGGTCCTGGTCACTGAGCCCTGGTCCTGGTCACTGAGCTCTGGTCCTGATCTCTGAGCCCTGGTCCTGGTTACTGAGCTCTGGTCCTGTTCACTGAGCCCAGGTCCTGATCTCTGAGCCCTGGTCCTGGTTACTGAGCTCTGGTCCTGTTCACTGAGCCCAGGTCCTGATCTCTGAGCCCGGGTACTGGTCACTGAGCCCCGGTCCTGGTCACTGAGCCCCCATCCTGGTCACTGAGCCCGGGTCCTGGTCGCTTAGCCCTGGTCCTGGTCGCTTAGCCCTGGTCCTGGTCTCTAAGCCCTGGTCCTGGTCACTGAGCCCTGGTCCTGATCTCTGAGCTCTGGTCCTGGTTACTGAGCTCTGGTCCTGCTCACTGAGCCCTGGTCCTGTCACTGAGACCCTGTCCTGGTCACTGAGCCCGGGTCCTGATCTCTGAGCCCTGGTCCTGGTCTCTAAGCCCTGGTCCTGGTCTCTGAGCCCTGGTCCTGGTTACTGAGCTCTGGTCCTGCTCACTGAGCCCTGGTCCTGGTCTCTGAGCCCTGGTCCTGGTCTCTGAACCCGGGTCCTGCTCACTGAGCCCTGGTCCTGGTCTCTGAGCCCTGGTCCTGGTCACTGAGCCCAGGTCCTGGTCACTGAGCTCTGGTCCTGGTCACTGAGCCCTGGTCCTGGTCACTGAGCCCTGGTCCTGGTCTCTGAGCCCGGGTCCTGGTCACTGAGCCCTGGTCCTGGTCTCTGAGCCCTGGTCCTGGTCTCTGAGCCCGGGTCCTGCTCACTGAGCCCTGGTCCTGGTCTCTGCGCCCTGGTCCTGGTCACTGAGCCCAGGTCCTGGTCACTGAGCTCTGGTCCTGGTCACTGAGCCCTGGTCCTGGTCACTGACCCCTGGTCCTGGTCTCTGAGCTCTGGTCCTGGTCACTGAGCCCTGGTCCTGGTCTCTGAGCCCTGGTCCTGGTCACTGAGCCCTGGTCCTGGTCTCTGAGCCCGGGTCCTGGTCACTGAGCCCTGGTCCTGATCTCTGAGCCCTGGTCCTGGTTACTGAGCCCTGGTCCTGTTCGCTGAGCCCAGGTCCTGATCTCTGAGCCCGGGTACTGGTCACTGAGCCCTGGTCCTGGTCACTGAGCTCTGGTCCTGGTCTCTGAGCCCTGGTCCTGGTCACTGAGCCCTGGTCCTGGTCTCTGAGCCCGGGTCCTACTCACTGAGCCCTGGTCCTGATCTCTGAGCCCTGGTCCTGGTTACTGAGCCCTGGTCCTGTTCACTGAGCCCAGGTCCTGATCTCTGAGCCCGGGTACTGGTCACTGAGCCCAGGTCCTGGTCACTGAGCCCTGGTCCTGGTCACTGAGCCCTGGTCCTGATCTCTGAGCCCGGGTACTGGTCACTGAGCCCAGGTCCTGATCTCTGAGCTCTGGTCCTGGTCACTGAGCCCAGGTCCTGATCTCTGAGCCCTGGTCCTCATCACTGTGATATGAGTCTGATCACTGACCCAGGTCCTGACCTCTAGGATCTAGTCCTGATTTCCGAATCCTGGGATATGCAGGCACATGGCTGAGGGTCAGTCCTGGCCCTTGGCTCCAGGCCCCAGGCCTTCATTAGCTGGACCCTCAGTCCATGAGGGTCACCAGTCAGGGGTTCCAATACAGGAGTGGGGACAGGAAAGAGTGGGTAGCTGTGGTGCTGTGTTCTCTTGTTTTTCTCTTCTGAAGCCTCCCATGTGCTGACACCTGCCGAAACCCCCAAAATAACCCTGTGGGGCAGCTCACTCAGTGTGAACACAGCCCAGCGCAGGTGTTCCAGCCAGAGTCCCATTCTGGGAGCCATGCCCCAGCCCGTGGTCAGGTAGGCCCCAGACTGGGCAAGGGGCCAGAGCCCTGGGGCAGTACAGGGCCCCAAGGCCTGCATGAGGCCTGAGTCCCATCAGCCCAGGCTCAGCCAGGATCCACCAGGCTCACCCAGGGTTAGCCCAAGTCTCAGCTGTGGCCTCCATCTCAGCTTAGGTCATCCACGTGTGCCACCATCAGCCTGGGTCAGCCAGGGTCAACCACAGGTCAATCGCAGAGAGGCCAGTGCTGGCCAGATGAGGCCAAGGTCACTCAGGTCAGCCGTGGTCTGCTGAGGCCTTCCCGGGGTCACCCAGGGTCATCTGGTTCCTGGGCTTGGGTCTGAAGGGCTCTTGACAGATTCGGCCCTGACACAGCCAGGTCAGCAGCCCCACGTCCAGTCTCTGTCAGGCTGTGCCCAGCACGGCAGGCCCAGGCGTGTCCGGGCTGACCACCACCACACCCTGCACCTGCGCACCCCCTCCCTCGGCTCCTCCTGGGCCCAGAGGCAAGGCCAAATGTGGGGCTCAGCCCAGGGCTCCGAGAGGCCATCCCCCAGGCTGTGTCTAGGACGGGCACCCACCGACAGTAGCCTGCTTCATGGCAGGACCCACACCCCATTACCTAAGAAACCGAGGGTCCACGGGAGAGACAGAGACGTGGGTGAGACAGAGAAGAAAAGACACTGGGACAGGAGAAACAGTCACTGACAGAGACAGAGATAGGGACAGGGAAAGTGATAAGGAGGATGAGAGACACAGGAAAGAGAGAGACGGATGGGACAGGGAAAGAGACAGAGGGGAGGAGGGTCAGAAACAGGAGAAACAGAGTCAGAAACAAGAGAGATAGTCACTGAGAGACAGTGGTGGGAAAGAGAAAGAGATGGGATGAGGAGACACAGAGACAAGAGATATAGGAGAGATAGAGACATTGAGAGAGACAGAGATGGGAGCAAGATAAGAGACAGGAAGACAAAGGGTCCAGCAAGATAGAGGGGCAGAAATAGAAGTGGAGTGACAGCTAGGACAGGCAGAGATGGCAGAAGAGAGGGAGACAGGGAGAGTCAGAGAGCAGGAGAGAGCCCTCCAGAGGCAGAGACCAGGTGCGGAGGCCACACAGGGACACAGAGGCTGCAGCTGGACTGAGCGGGACACGCACCCTCACACAGCTCTCAGGACCTCCCTGACCACACGCCAGCCTCCTCACACACATACCCACCCCTCTCTCACACTCACCCTCACTTGCCCTCACACACACTCGCCCACACACTCACACTCCCAAACCCTGGCCGGGGGAGGCCCTGAGGCTCACCGGGCCTGGTCTCCTACGGGCCCAAGCAACACGTCTGAGCCTCCGGCCTCCCAGGCCCCACCGCCCCCTGCCGCGCCCACGTCCTGCCTCAGGTCCCCTACGAGCCAGGCTCCTGCCCTCTGCTCAGAGGGGTCCAGGGTGCAGGCCCACTGGGCCAGCTCAGGGGAGGCTCCAAACACCATCAGTGCAGGAGCAATTGGGCCAGCTGGTGCCGGTCAGAGCCTGGGGGCTTGTCTGCAGGTGGGGCCTGAGGTCTGGTCCCCAGCCCCCGTGCCCACCCTCCCTTGCCCTGTGCGCCATCCCCGTGCCAGTCAGAACAGGTCTCTGGGCCTCGAGGAGAACCCACAGACCCATCAGGGAGCTGAACGGGTCAGAGGGTGTGGGACCCTGGGGACCCTGGGCTACTGTGGGCCCCCAAGAGGGCCGGGACAGCTGGGACAGCTCAGCCAGCAGGTCCAGCCTGAGACCTGGGGCGTGGGGGACACAGAGCGAGGGACTATGGGTTAGCACAGAGCCAGGCCTGCTGGGGCTGGAAGGGCTGGGGTCTGTGGGGTTTGGAGCAGTCGGGCTGGGCTGAGCGTGGGAGGAGGAGGTGGCCCTGGGGTCTGAGCCGCAGGTCTGGGGGCCTGGGTCCAGCTGGAGTGGAAGGTGAGGCCAGGTGCCGGGGGCCAAAGACCGAGTATTTCCAACTTGCTCGGGGTGAAGGAGGGCTGGGATGTGGCCTCCCGCCTGCCCCATGGCCCAGGCCTGGATGAGACTGATGTCCCCAGCACCTGCTCCCAGCTGGTTGGCTGCTTGTGTTTGTGGGGGTCAGAGGGCTTCATCCTGAGCCACCAGAGGGCATGGCTGCTGAGCCCAGAGGGGTTGGGGTGTGGGGACAGCATGGGCATGCAGGGAAGACAGGTGTGTTCCCGGGCTCCACTGGACAGCGACACCACACCTCATCATGGGGGAGTGCTCTCGGCAACCCTCCCTGCACCTGCCCATGGCCCTCCCCTGGCCCATGCCCACACGGACACCCATGCACACTCGGGGGCACCTTGTGTTTGCCAGTGTTTATCCTCAGAGGTCTCCCTGTCCTTCCCTGTCCTGGACCCCAGGGTGTCGGGGAGCCCCAGCCTGCCTGTTCTCCCTGTGAGCCCACAAAGCCACAGGTCCCCATGTGGCAATCTCGTCTGGTGGCCCAGTGGCCACTGGCAACCCCTGCCCAGTCTGGTCCCCAGCTGCCCCCAGGGTCAGGGGCTTTGACACGGAGCAGTCTACGTGTCCCAGAGCTGTGGCTTTCAGCCCCGGGCACTACTCAGGGAAAGGTCACTAGATGCAATTCCCTGCCCCTGCACTGCCTCTCTTGGAACCTTCTGGAAGGATGGGTGTCCACTCCCTATCCAGTCATGTGAGTCCAGCTGCTGCCTTCTCAGCACGGGTTTGAGACAGGGAGACATAGTAGGAGAGAGACAGAGAGAAACAGAGATAGAAAGAACACAGAGAAATAGATCTACAGAGACAGAGAGATAAGACATAGAGAGGTAGAAAGACAGAGACAGTGAGAGACACAGAGAAAGACTGAGAGAGACACAGGAGATATGGCGAGACAGACCAAGAGACAGACGAGAGATAGAGAAAGAGAGAGGGAGTGAGACAGAGAGAGAGAGTAAGAGATACAGAGGCAGAGAGATAAGACATAGAGAGGTAGACAGAGACAGTGAGAGACACAGAGAAAGACTGAGAGAGACAGACAGGAGATATGGCAAGACAGACCAAGAGACAGACGAGAGAAAGAGACAGAGAGAGGGAGTGAGACAGAGAGAGAGAGTAAGAGATACAGAGGCAGAGATGGAGACAGAGAGACAGGCAGAGATACAGAGAGAGAAAAAGAGGGAAAAGGGCAACAGAGAAAGAGGGAGAAAGATACAGAGCAGCAGAGATAGAGGGACACAGACAGAGACAGAGAGACAAAGATAGTGAGAGATAGAGGTAAAGAGACAGAGATAGAGACAAAAGGACAGAGAGGGGGAGAGAGAGAGACATAAATACAGAGACAGGGAGTCAGAGGGAGAAGAAAAGAGACAGAGAAAATATTAGAGAAATAGAGACAAAGAAAGAGAGAGGGACAGAGAGATATAGAGAGAGATGAAGAGGGGAGATGAGAGAGACAGAAATATGCAGAGAGATATAGAAAGAAAGAGACAGAGATGCAGATATACAGAGATACAGACTGACACAGATGTGCAGAGAGGGGGGGCAGAGACAGAGAATTGTAGAGATACAAAGGGAGACAGAGATAGAATCAGAGTGGCAGAGACAGAGAGAGAGGAGGAGGACGGGCAGACCATGCCTTAGGGAAGGGATGGATAAAGAAAGAAGACACAGAGAGAAAACCTAAGAGGCCAAGGAGAGGGGAAGAGAGGCGAGATGGTGGGTGGGTGACCAAGAGGAGGCCAGGCAGAGACACCGATGGTGGAGGGGCAGAGCTGAGGCAGGTGGCCAGAGGAGGGGTTCCAGGCAGAGCCGGTGCAGGGTTGTGCTCACTGAGGCGGCAGCTGGGCACCAGGTGCCTGTGACCTCTGACCTCTGGCCAGCCCCTGGGCCTGGTGTAAGGGGCGACTGCCCAGACCAAGGACTGGAGGGGGGGACCTGGCTGAAGCACATCAGCTGGGGCCAGTGCTCGACCAGGGCTGCGTCCCTCACCCTCCTAGGGTCCCTGGGGTAGACCAGGTGACCCACGGCTTCTGCTTCACCTCCCACCCCTGCCCTGCTGTCTGCTCGGGGGCTGTCCCGGGGACCCCTGAATCTAGCAGTCACTGTTGCGGGGTGGTCTCCATGCCTGGGGGAGGGGAAGGTCCGGGTCCTGCAACCTGGGTGGCCTGGCCCTGCTGTGGCAGCAGGTGGGGAGCTGGGGTGAGCTGTTTCTGGAAGCAGCACCAGGGGTGAGAAACATGGTTTTCGATGTGGAACAAACAGTCATTTGCATGTGCCCTTGAGAGCCAAGTTTGACCAAAATGAGTAACTGGGGCAGAAACTGAGACCACGGCCCCTCGCACCTGTGTTGGGGGAGGGTGCTGGCAGTGGGCCCTGCATCAGACCTGGAGTTTAGGCCTGGAGACCGGGCAACACAGCCCCCGGCCCTCTGTGTCACCAATTCTCCCTGGCCACCAGCTCACTGGCAGGCTGGACCCCCGGGGACCACGGAAGCCATGAGGAGCCCTGGACTGTGTGGGCGTGGTGCCAGGATGGTGGCGGGGACTACAGGGAGACCCCTGCTTGCCCACAGGGACCTGGGGAGAGAAGGGGTTCTGGGGTGTGCTAACTGAGGAGGTTGTGGGGGCTGCAGACGAGTCTGGAACGGGAATGACATGAGGAGACGTGGCCTGGCGCTGCTGGCCTCAGCGAGGTGCAGAGCAGGGAGGAGAGAGCTGCACGGCCCGGGGTCGGGAGGACGCCGAGTCCCCACCACATGGGAGGGCGGATTTAGGTGCAGGGTGCATGTTCCGAGAAGCCCCCTCGGACCTTGGGGATGGGCTCATCCTTCCTAAACTGGAAAGCCAGAGGCAGCGTGGCCCTGGCCCTGTGGTCCACCCTGGAGCTGGACCTTCACCCTCGACGCCCACGGGCACAATCCCAGCGGGCGGACTCCTGGTGCAGTGGCAGCAAACCGAGTGTCCTTGAGGTCTGGACGCTCCTGAGCCAGGATGAGCCGTGGCCAGACCCTTCCCCAGACCACCAGCCTCCAGGCCCTCAAAGCTTCCCTACCACTGAGTACACTCACACACACCACTGAGTACACTCACACACACCACTGAGTACACTCACACACACCTTCCAGGCCCTCCTGGGAGCCTGCAGCAGCCCAGGGTCCCACACCCTCTGACCCGTTCAGCTCCCCGATGGGTCTGTGGGTTCTCCTCGAGGCCCAGAGACCTGTTCTGACTGGCACGGGGATGGCGCACAGGGCAAGGGAGGGTGGGCACGGGGGCTGGGGACCAGACCTCAGGCCCCACCTGCAGACAAGCCCCCAGGCTCTGACCGGCACCAGCTGGCCCAATTGCTCCTGCACTGATGGCGTTTGGAGCCTCCCCTGAGCTGGCCCAGTGGGCCTGCACCCTGGACACCTCTGAGCAGAGGGCAGGAGCCTGGCTCGTAGGGGACCTGAGCAGGACGTGGGCGCGGCAGGGGGCAGTGGGGCCTGGGAGGCCAGAGGCTCAGACATGTTGCTTGGGCCCGTAGGAGACCAGGCCCGGGTGAGCCTCAGGGCTCTGGGTGCATGAGTGTGTGTGCCAGTGTGTGAGTAAGGGTGAGTGTGTGAATGAGTTGAGTGTGTGAGTGAGGGCGAGTGAGGGTGAGTGTATGAATGTGTGTGAGGGTGAGTGGGTGTGAGTGAGGGTGAGTGTGTGAATGTGAGTGAGTGAGGGTAAGAGTGAGTGAGAGAAATTGAGGCTGAGTGTATGAGTGCAAGTGTTATGAGTGAGGTGAGTGTGTGTGAGTTAAGGTGAGTGTATAAGTGTGAATGTGTGAGTGAGGGTGAGTGTATATGAGTGACAGTGAGTGATGGTGAGTGCGAGTGTGCAAGTAAGGGTGAGTTTGTGTGCATGAGGATGAGTGTGTGAGGGTGAGTGCAAGTGTGTGAGTGAGAGTGTATGAGAGGGATGGGTTTGAATGAGGTGAGTGTGTGTGACTGAGGGTGAGTGAGGCTGAGTGTGTGAGGGGGTGGGTATGAGTGACAGTGAGTGTGTGCGAGTGAGGGTGAGTGTGTGAGTGCAAGTGTGTGAGGTGAGTGTATAAGTGTGAATGTGTGAGTGAGGGTGAGTGTGTATGAGTGAGGGCGAGTGAGGGCAAGTGAGGGCGAGGGGTGGGTATGAGTGAGGTGAGTGTGTGTGAGTGAGGATGAGTGAGAGGGGTGGGTGTGAGAGTGAATGTGTGTGAGCATGTGACTATGGGGTCAGAGTGCCCTATGAGTGTGTGTGAACGTGTGGGAGCCTGCTGTCAGAGTGAACATGCACACGTGTGTGGGGAGAGTGTGTGTGAGCCTGGGGATCGGTGAGTGTTGACGGTTCTGGAAAGGTTCTGTGTGAGTGACAGAGCACGCAAGGGTATGGCGTGTGCAGAGGTGTGTCCTGTGGGTCTGAGCCTATGTGGCTGTGTGCGCATCAGTGGGTGAGTGAGTGTGGAGATGAGTGTGGGCATGAGCATGGAGCAGGTTGGTTTTGTGGTTGTTGGTGTGGAGGACTGGCTCTTGCACGTGTGTGTGTGTGTGTGTGTAGTGTGTTCTCAGTGTGCTGTGTGGGTGCGTTTATGTGGATGTGCATGTGAAGAGTATGTGCACACTGTGGATGCCCGAGTGTGGGGCGGGTGTTGGTTTGAGTGTGCGGGGCTGTGGGGCTGTGTCTGGCGTGCCCTCACCCCCAGCCCCAACACTGTGCCTGTGGGCAGCTCCCACCAAGGCCAAGTCAGGCCCTCCCTGGGCGGGTACGTGGGGTCTGGGGTCACAGTCCTGCCAGCCAGGGAGGCCAGCTGACCTGCCTACTCCAGCAGCCCACAACCTGGCCCCGCACACGTGCACACGCGCACAGACACGCAGCACACAGACATGCACGGGTACACAGAGAGAACAACACACACAAGCAGAGACAGGCACACAGACACGCACAGAGACACACAGAGACAAGAGACACAGGTACACGCACAGACACACACACAGAGACACAGGGACACATATGTACACAGACAGTCATAACACACACACACACGGCAACACACAGACACACAGAGAGAGTGACACACACAAGCAGACACAGGCACACAGACACACACAGAGACATAGAGACACATATGTACACAGACACACACAGACACACACAGCACACAGGGACACACACAGCACACAGGGACACACACAGAGACACAGGGACACGCACAGACACACACACAGGGACACAGGGACACGTACGTACACAGACACTCACAAAACACACACACACAAGGCAACACACAGACACACACAGAGAGAGTGACACACACAAGCAGACATGACACAGGTACACAGATACACACAGACACACACAGAGACACAGGGACACGTATGTACACAGACACACACAGACACACACAGCACACAGGGAAACACACTGACACACACACACACAGACACAGGGACACGTACGTACACAGACACACACACACACAGGGACACACACAGACACACAGAGAGACACAGGGACACGCACAGACACACACACACAGTGACAGACACACACAGAGACACAGACACACACACACAGAGACACAGGGACACACACAGATACACACAGAGAGACACAGGGACATGCACAGACACACACACAGAGAGACACAAGGACATGTATGTACACAGACACACACACACACAGACACAGGGACACACACAGAGACACACACAGAGACACACAGAGACACACACAGAGACACACAGAGACACAGGGACAAACACAAACACATACACACATAGACACACACACAGACACAGGGACACGTGGAAAGCCACATGGGGATTTTCCAGGGTGCTTGTTTCCATGAACTTTGCACACTCACACATGTGCCTTACACACAGGCATATCCTCCCGCTCACACTCACACATGCACAGGCGAGGCCTCTGCCTCAGGGCCCTGCTGGGCTTTGTGGGGCTGAGGTCGGGGTCCGAGGCCTGTGAGCCCCCATGGGGGTGCCTTCGCGCCACCATCATGTGGGACCATGGTCAGGATGCCCACCGGGGGCTCTGCATGTGCACACACGAGTGTTCGTGTGCAGAGGACCCAGGTGGGCTGCGTCTGCTCGGACCTGGCCCTCCGGCCTTCCTAGCTCTGGCTCCGCATGGCAACTGCCCATCCCTGGAGGGGGCGGAGGTGCTCCAGGACGCACTGCCCCGCTTGGGGGCTGGGGAAGGGCAGCTCGCCCACCCCCAGGGCTGGAAAACAAGCCGCCCCGTGGGCACTGGCGCACAGCACAAACACACACTTGCAAATGTTTCTAAAAATGTGCAGACGGGAACCACAGACCAGGTGGGGACCGGGTGGAAAGTCCCGGCAGCCCCGAGACCAGACCTCAGAGCCAGAGCCGTTCCCTATTTGCATGGCGGGTGGGGGAGCTGCGGCCTCTGAGGATGCCCGACCTCGAGCCCCCAGCCCCCCTTTCTGGTGGCCAGGCCTGTGCTGTGGCAGGCCCGAGTGACCAGGCCCGGGTGCTGCCTGGTGGAGGGACATCACGTCTTGTCTCGATTCCTGCCCAGGAGACCGCAGAGCCAGGGCACAGCCCAGGGGTGAGGGCCCTGGAAATGGGCTGTGAGGCCCCCCAGGAACAGAGACTGGCCCACAGCAGACCCCCGAGCCCCTCGGGCAGTCCTGCCTCCAGCCCTCTCCCTGCAGGGCCAGTCCTGCTGGCCACCGGGTGCAGACCTGACAGTCCCAGACCATGTCCCCAAAGGCCCAAAGACCCCAAAACCCCTGTGAACACACACACACACACACACACACACACAAACTGGGCACTTGGACAGTCCTGGGCACACACACATTCAGACACTCCCTGGACACACACACACACACACACACACACATGCACTGGGCATTCAGACAATCCCTGGACACACACACACACACACACACATGGCATTCAGATGCTCCCTGGACATGCACACACACACACTGTGCATTCAGACACTCCCTGATCTCACACACACACACATTGGGCATTCAGACACTCCCTGATCTCTCTCTCTCACACACACACACACAAATCACACACACACACACACACACACACACACACCATGCATTCAGACACTCCCTGGACACACACACACATACACACATGGCATTCAGACACACCCTGATCTCACACACACACACACCTTGATCTCACACACACACACCTTGATCTCACACACACACACAAACCGTGCATTCAGACACTCCATGATCTCACAAATGGCATTCAGACATGCCCTGATCTCACACACACACACACCCGAATCTATCTATCTATCTCTCTCTCTCTCTCTCTCTCTCTCTCTCTCTCTCTCTCACACACACACACACACACACACACTGGGCATTCAGACACTCCCTGATCCCTCTCTCACTCACACACACACACAAACACACACATGGCATTCAGACACTCCCTGGACACACACAAACATACACACACACACACACACACACACACACACACACTGGGCATTCAGACACTCCCTGATCTCTCTCTCTCTCTCTCTCTCTCTCTCTCTCTCTCTCACACACACACACAAACACACACATGGCATTCAGACACGCCCTGATCTCACACACACACACCCTGATCACACACACACACACACACACACACACTCTCTCTCTCTCTCTCTGGGCATTCAGACACTCCATGGTCACACACACACACACACACACACACACACTGGACATTCAGACACTCTCTGATCACACACACACACATACACACACACTGAGCATTCAGACACTCACTGGAAACACACACACACACAAACACTCTGGGCATTCAGACATTCCCTGATCTCACACACACACACACGCACAGGGCATTCAGACACTCACTGGAAACACACACACACTCTGGGCATTCAGACACTGCCTGGTCACACACACACACACACACACAGGGCATTCAGACACTATCTAATCTCACACACACACAAACACACACACACACTCTGGGCATTGAGACACTATCTGATCTCACACACACACACACACACTCTGGGCATTCAGACACTACCTGGTCTCACACACACACACACACATGCACTGGGCATTCAGACACTCCCTGATCACACACACACACAAACACACACACACTCTGGGCCTTCAGACACTATCTGATCACACACACACACACACACACACACACACACACACACACTGGGCATTCAGACACTACCTGGTCTCACACACACACACACACACACACACACACATGCACTGGGCATTCAGACACTCCCTGATCACACACACACACAAACACACACACACTCTGGGCATTCAGACACTATCTGATCACACACACACACACACACACACTGGGCATTCAGACACTACCTGGTCTCACACACACATACACACATGCACTGGGCATTCAGACACTCCCTGATCACACACACACACAAACACACACACACTCTGGGCATTCAGACACTACCTGGACACACACACACACACACACACACTGGGCATTCAGACACTACCTGGTCACACACACACACACACTCTGGGCATTCAGACACTACCTGGTCTCACATACACACACACACACACACATACACACACTGGGCATTCAGACACTACCTGGTCTCACATACACATACACACAAACACACACTCTGGGCATTTAGACACTCTCTGATCACACACACACACACACTCTGGGCATTCAGACACTACCTGATCTCACATACACATACACACAAACACACACTCTGGGCATTCAGACACTCTCTGATCACACACACACACACACACACACACTGGGCATTCAGACACTACCTGGACACACACACACACACACACTCTGGGCATTCAGACACTACCTGGTCTCACATACACACACACACAAACACACACTCTGGGCATTCAGACACTCTGATCACACACACACACACACACACACACTGGGCATTCAGACACTACCTGGACACACACACACACACACACACACTCTGGGCATTCAGACACTACCTGGTCTCACATACACACACAAACACTGGGCATTCAGACACTACCTGGTCACACACACACACACACACAGGGACTCAGTTACACACACAGGCCCTGCTGTTGACATAGAGAGACTCCCACACACAGAGCACCCAGGCCTCAGGCAAGCCTGTCCCACGGGCACTCAGAGATGCATGTAGGCACCAGGCGCACCTTCTGCAGACACCCTCGCACACTCAGCCTCGCGCACGTCTGGAGACTGTCATAGAAGCACACACAGGCCCTCACAGGCTCCCAGGTCCTAGAGGCACACCCTCACGAATGTCTCAGTCACTCGTGGGACAGTGGGGGGCCCTGAAAGCCGCAGGGGGTTCTTTGCCAAACCCTGAGATCAGGCCTGTTCTCAGGAGTCCCTCTGGGGCTGGGACCTGGCCTGGGCCCCGGCACCTCAAGCACTGCATGGGGACACATCCGGAAAGGGACCCAGCCATGGGGGAGGCGGCGCGGCAGGCCGGCAGGCAGCCATGGGGACACATGTTCTCACACACCCCACTCCCAGCTGCAGCCCTGGGTCCCCCATCAGCAGCCGGGGCCTGGTCCCTGTCCCTGCCCTGCCTGGTCCTGTCCCCCCACAGACCCCACAGGGCTCCAGCCCACCACCCGAAGCTGCTCCAGAACTCACGCCTGGCCATGGCCGTGGAGGGCCTCCAGGCAGAGTCCGCCCTGTTGCTGAGCAGCCATGGCCACTGCTGTCCCCTGTCCTCACGTCCCTCCCCCGAGCCCTCATGGACACCTGCCCAGGGAGCCCCCGACCTGTCCTGTCACCACAGTAAGCAGTTCCTGGCCCCACGTGGGCCACAGTACAGTGTGACCTGGGGCAGAGGAGCGTGGGCGGCCGTGGCCCCAAGGCCAGGCCTCTAGGAGGGCGAGGTGCTCTGGGAAGGTGGGGACCTGTGAGGGTGCACAATCTCACGGGAAGGGCTGGGGAGGCTGCGGGCAGGGGTGAGACGGGCTGGCCCAGGCCAAGGGCAGGGAGGATGGGGCCGGGGGACTCTGAGTGCAGTGCGGTGCAGCCCACCTGGCCTCCCTGTCCGACCCAACTTCACTGAATGCCAGAACGCCCCCAGGCTGGGGACACACACGCTGGGGACACATTTCATGAAGATAAAGAGGGGCTGGCTCCACACGGCCAACCCCGGTTCCAGTCCCTGCTCTGGTGGCTTCAGAACGCACCTGGCACACGTCCCTACCCAGATCCGCAGGCTGAGAACTGGAGGGAACGGGGCTGTGGCGTGAGCGCGTTACCCAGACGTGCTTCCTGGTCTCTCTGACGAGTGTCAGCCCCACCACCACTCCACGAAGGGGACAGAGGAGAGGGGACAGGCACCTAAGCCTCATGGCTCCACAGCCACAAAAGCCACCTCTGAAAAACTGTGGCACATATACTCTATGGAAAACTATCCAGCCATTAAAAAAAAAAAAAAAAAAAAAAAATGGCTTTTGACAGAAAGTGGAAGAATATGGAAGATTTACTCCTGAGTGAAGCAGGCCAGGCTATGAAGGAGAGACGCTGTATGTCCCCACTTAATATATTCCGACTGTCTGCACTCTATGACTGAAACTGACAGGCTAAAGGATGTACAAACACAAGAGATGGGTGTGAATGCCAGATGTGGTGTGCATGGAGGAGTGGGGCCTGGGGAAGGACGTTTGGAGGAGGGATACAGAGGCAGAGCATTGACGGGACGGGGAGGTGTGGTGTTATCTGTTGAAGATATTTTGATCAACTGGACCAGGGAGAAAGGTTCACATATTGAAATGTTCACTTCATAAGCTAAACATTGTCATTGAATGTATATAAAAAATAAATTAACTTTTGGGAACCAGCAGTTAGCGTAATGGTTATGTCGCTGGAATCCCACGTAGTCAACCGTGGCCCAGACCCCGTGGCTTAAAACTCACGCCGGGCGCGTGTGCGTGCGTGCCCAAGATCCCGAGAGGAGAATGGAGGAGAAGGGACTGCAGCGTGACCATCTCCTCTGGGGGGTGATTTCTCGCTTTCTGTCTCTATGTCTCTCTCTGTCTGTCTGGCGAGTGCACGCGCCCTATAGCAAGAATCTCTCCAAAGAAATTTAATTAATTAATTAATTAATTAACTTTTTTAAAAAGTCACCTCTGTCCTTTTGTGCATACCAAAGGTCACACCTTGAGACACGTAAATGTGGGGTGGGGGGCTCTGTGCTGAACACCCTACAGACCGCGCTTGAGTTGGGGGCTCCTTGTCTGGGCACCACACCCAGAGTAGGAAGGTGGGAGGGCAGGAGAGGGGCCAGGAAGGGGCGGCGAGTGGGGGCAGGCCGCTCGGTCTGGAGGTGCGAGCTCTCCACCAGCACCAGGGGCTGCTCGGGAGACACCCCTGGGAGGACTCTGGCTGCCACGTGGGCTGGGCCTCTCTGCCTTCCCCGAGGAGCGGCCTGAGGTCAGACAGGGCTGCGGGCCATCCCCAGGCCCTTCCACAGAACCCCACCCCCAGTCCACTTGCCCAGGGGCTGCATGGCCTCCGGGTCAGGGGTGTCCACTGCCTTTGCTGAGACTTGAACCTTCTCGATAGACAACTAGGCCTTGGAAAGGGGCCCTGGGTATTCCTTTAAATGCGGGATTGTCAGGGGCTTCCAGGAGGGGGTGGCAGGCTTCACCTTGCTGCTGTCTTCATTACCATCAGACTTCACCAGGTGCTCAGGGTCCTTCCTGCTGAAGGGCCAGCAGGGCCAGAGCTGAGGACAGGCAGCTGTGACACAGGGTGGGAGGCCTCGGAGAAGATGGGCAAGTCACAGGATGCTCATGGGGACGGATACGTGACCCACTGCGAGGTCCACGCACAGGCACAGACCGGGGGTCTGCAGGCAGAGCGCTGAGTCCTCGCACCGCGCTCAGCCCTGCACATGTAAGCCTGGACCTCTGTCCTGGGCCGGGCCATGTGCTGCTCCCTCCTGCCCCACAGGAACTCCGCCCCCCAGAGCGCCCAGGCCAGCACCGGGGACCCAGGCTCCCTCGCCCGCCTCCCACACACCCACTTCCGTGCCAGGACTCAGCACACCTGGAGGTCTGCAGATGCTGACCTCGGGGTGTGCGCCCAGACGGGCAGCCTCCTCAGGGTGAAGGGGCAGGCCGAGCCTGAGGGTCGGACAGAGCCTGGACGCCTCCCCCCCCCCCCCCCCGGCGCCGAGTGTAAGCGGGACAGTCGCGGGGCTCTGCTGCCACCATGTGGCCGCTGGCAGCATCACACCCTCAGCCGCTGTCGCAGGAGGTTCTGCCAGACCAGGGCTCTTGGGCAGGTGGGGGCAGAGGTCAGAGGAAGCAGGCAGAGGACAGGGGTCAGGAAAAGCGGGCAGGAGGCATCGGTGCCTCCAGAAAATGAGACCACTGGGCACAGGAAGGCCACGGGGCCACGTCCACCCACCGCCTGCAGCCCTCCACAGGCACATGCCAGGCGCGAGGTTTCTCGGGGCCTGCGTGGGACACCCTGGGACACCTGGGAACCCAGTCTGGGCAGGGCAGGTCTGGTTCGGTGGGGCAGGGTCACACCCGCAAGTCCCCGGTGCAGCCTCAGCCCTTCCCACGGTGAGCACGGAGCGGGCAGGAGCCTCCTGGTGGCCGCCCGCGGCATCGCCCCTCCACACACCTGGGACCAGCACCTCCTCGGCACTGTGACGAGGTCTGGGACTGAGTTTAGGCCAGGGTCCGGGTCGCGACATTCAGGCCCAGGTGACCGGGTGGGTCCAGAGCCTCTGTTGCTTTTTCTCTTAAAGAGGTTTTTGCCATAGGTGGTGTGCACTCGCTGGAGAGACGGACAGAGACAGTGAGAGGGAAAGTGAGTAACACCCCCGGGGGGTTGGCCGGGCCACAGTCCCTTCTCCACAGTCCTCCCGGATCTGGGCCATGCACTCTCATGATTTTCCGGGACTTGGATGGCGCCGGCCATGTGGGAGCCAGCCACATAACCGCTGTGCCCGCGGCTGGCCCCGCAGCCGGCCGGGTTCCCTGCTCTGGGGCGGCCGGCCTCCGCGGCCCTTGCACCTCCCTGTGCCCACAGTGCGGGCAAGGACGGCGGCCTCGGCGGCTCTGCTGCGGGGCTGGCCGTGGGAGGGCGCTCCCTCGGGGACCCTGCAGGAGGCGCCTGTCACCCAGGCGAGAAAACGAGTGGTAAACTCGCTTCACTCCTTACCTTCTTGTGCCAGACGGCACACGCGCTTGCCGGGGGAGTGAGAGCACCCCGCGGGGCGTGGTCTTGCCATCTCTCCGTTCCTCCCTCCTTTCAGCATTTTGGGCACACACGCACACTCACCCAGCATGTTCTCGAAGTCTCAAATGACACCGTCAGCATGTGAGATCCAGCCACCTTAACCACCATGCCACCTGCTGGCCCTGAGTAAACGTCTTAAATGTCTATTAAGCCTGCAGGAAGAATGCCATTCACAGGGCCAGCAGGTGGCATAGCGGTGAAGGTGCTGGACTCCCACTTGGCCAACTGAGATTCAAGTCCTGGACCCGGTGGCTTAGACTCACGCCGTGCATGTGTGCGTGCGTGCCCAAAATCCCGAGAAGAGAATGGGGGAGAAGGGACCGCGGCGTGGCCATCCTCCCTGGGGGGTGATTTCTTGCTTTCTGTCTCTCTGTCTCTCTAGTGAGCACATATGCTGTATAGCAAAAAATCTCTAACAAAAAGAAAGAAAAATGCTGTTGACAGGTCACGTACATGCCCAAAATCGCAAAAGGAGGGAGACGGGAGGGAGGGCAGCGGGGTGGAGGGTGCCTCCTCTCTCTTTCTCTCTATCTCTGGAAATCACAAATGCCCTCTGTCAAAACTGAAATAAAAACAAACAAAAACTGCTCCCTGCCATTTTCAGAGCACATGAGGCAGTGGGTGGTAAAGCTGTCATGAGATGCCCAGGTCCAAGGCCCACAGGCCTCCTCCTCTTGCTGAAGAGCTTTGAGTGAGTAGAATTGGCTTTTTCACCCGATTTCAAGTATTTTTTTTATTTTCGTTGTTTTAGAGTTTCAAACTGCACTTCTATTCTGATGGGTCAAATATTAACCTTTATAGTTTACAAAGTGCAGAGTTATTGATAGGTCTTTCATCATCTTCAAATAAAGAATTCGGCACATATGAAATTATCGTTTAATTTAGGGCCAGCAGGTTGGGTTAGGGTGCTGGACTCCCGCATGGCCAGCTGTAGTTTGAGTTCTCGACCTATGGTTTGAAAATCACACCAGAAGGGGACCAGCAGATGGAGTAATGGTTACATCACTGGACTCCCACACACTCGACCGCAGTTTGAGCCCCAAACCAGGCAGCTTAAAACTCACACCAGGCACTTGTGCATGTGTGCCCAAAATCCCAAGAGGAGAATGTAGGAGAAAGGATTAAAGCATGGCCATTCTCCTTGAGGGGTGATTCCTTGCTTTCTCTCTATCTCTCTGGTAAACACATGCACCCTATAGCAAAAATCTCTCTTTAACATAAAAAAGAAAGAAACAAAGGAAATCATGCCAGGCCTGTGTGCAGGCCCCGAGAGAAGAATGGAGGAGAAAGGATTTTGGTGTGGCCACCACCTCGGGCTGATTTTCCCCTCTAATGAGTGCAGGCACCCTATGGCAAAAATCTAAAAAAAAAAAGCAAATCACCATTTAATTCTCTCTGCCATTTTTATATCAATAATAATTAACTTTGTACCTATGCCTTTTTATTTTAAAATGCCTAAATAACAAGTAAAAAAAGTATCAAGGTATACAGCGCATTCTTGCTATATATGCACACACAGTGTTGTGTAATTACCCCAGTCCCATTAACACACCATCACCACCATAATCACCACTCAGGACCAGCACATGGCATGGTGGGTACGGTGCTGGACTCCCATATGGCTGGCCATGAGCAGAGTCCAGACCCGTCGGCTGGGAAATCATGCCAGGTCCGTGTGCGTGCGTGCCCAAAATCCCAGGAGAAGAGTGAAGAAGGGACTGTGGCATGGCTATCCGGGTGATTTCTCCTCTCCCTCTCTCTGTCTCTGTCTCTCTGGTGAGTGCATGTACCCTGTGGCAAAAAAAGAAAAAACTAAAAAATTGTTTGCTCTCCTGTTGGATTTCAAATAAAGAATTCAGCATTATTAACTGTAGTCACCATGCCATCCACTAAATCCCCAAAACTCGCTCAGATCTAAAACATTGCGTCTTTGACCAAAGATGTGCAGCTCCCCGGCTCTTCACCTCTGAAACGACCACCGTACTCTGCCCTGTTCGTTCGGCTCCCACATGTAAGTGCCTGTGTTTGTGTAATGCACACCCAGTCGTCACACAACTTCATAAGGCTGAATGTTGTTGTATGTATTAACACAAAGTCTTTGTCCACTCATCCACTGGTGGGCACCTAGGTTATTTCTCTGTCTTGGCTACTGCGAATAACGCGGTAATAAATAGGGATGTTCTTTTTCAGAACTGCTCTCATTTCCTTTGGAATTACGGAGTTGCTGAATTGTACGACAGTTCTATTTTGAGTTTTCTGAGGAAGCTCCGTACTGTTTTTATAATGAAGAAGGATTACAGCAGCTGTAATGGTTGTACTAATTTATAATAATCCCAACAATGTGTAAGAGTTCCCTTCTCTTCACATTCTAGGCTTCATAATAGCTATTTTTTTTTAAATTTATTTATTTGCATTCATTCTCTGAACATCATTACAGCATACAAAATGAGATTTTCCATCCAAATTACACTATATATTGTCTCAATCAAGCACATCAACAAACATGTTATTGTCAGCAAATGATCTTCCATTTCTTGTCTTCTGTATGTTTTGCTTTTTTCCCCCCATCCTAGATTCTCTATCTCTTACCCTCTGCCATCTCCCACTCTCCTCCCACAGTCTCTGGTATCTATGTTTGCTTTCTATACTGTTTTCTCCTCACATTTTATTGTAGCGTCAAAGACCCTAATCAATCCAAATACCCTCATAGCAAACACAGGTGATACCCACATTTCCATGAACACAAGTCTTACTTTACGCATCCTATAAAGTAGCACCTAGCTGTGGCTACATATCCTACTGCAGTCATTGAATAGATATATATTTTTTTCTGAAACTTTTTTTTTTTGTAACTCAATTTACATTCCTTCCCTAAGCTTCATCACAGCATACAAAATGCAATCTCCCATCCAGTACACACTGCATAGTGATACAATCATGCACATTACAAAAAATTTTCCATTACTAGTTCCTAGAATTACTTCCACCCCTCTTTCTGACCCTCTGTCCCTTCCCACCCTCCTCTCACACCACCCCCGGTGTCTACAATTGTCCTTCATTCCCTTCCCACCCACGTTGCATTGATCACACAATTTCCTACATAATCTAACTACTTTCAATGGTGAGTTCACTCATTACTACTAAGAAAACCAGTTTTAACTTAACTCAAAGAAATGCCAAGGAACTTTGCTTAAAGCCAGGAAACAAGTTAGGATTCTGTTCAAATGGAAGGTGCATGAACCTATCAGTCTCATGTACTTTTATCTTCTGTTCTGGTTCAATTTTCCTGATTAAATTCTGGGATATAATATTCAAATCCAGACTTGTCCCTCTGATTAAGTTGGCCACTTTCATAGTTTTTGGACTCTTATTTCCGTGTGTCTGTGTTTAATTTTCTTGATACAGCACACCCTTGAGAACTTCTTGGAGATCTGGTCTGGTGCTGGTAAATTCTTTCAGGTTTTGTTTATCTGAGAATGTTCTTGTCTTTTCTTCCCACCTGAAAGATAATCTTGCCGGGTACAGTATTCTTGGCTGAAATTGCTTCTCTCGTAACACTTTGAATATATTTTCCCATTCTCTCCTCGCTCGCATTGTTTCCGATGAGAGATCTGCTGTTAGCCTGATGGGATGTCCTTTGTAGGTAACTTGATGTTTCTCTCTTGCCAATCTTAGTATCTTGTCTTTGTCTGCGGTTTTGGTCAACCTGGCTATAATGTGTCTTGGAGAAGATCTTCTTGGGTTGATTCTATTTGGGGTCCTTTGTATTTCCTGGGACTGGATCTTCAAATGCCTCTCTAGGTTTGGAAAGTTTTCTTGCAGGATTTCATGGAATAGATTATCAATGCCCTTATGGGTCTCTTCACCTTCTGGAATGCCAATTATCCGGATATTTGGACGTTTGATGGTATCCAGTACTTCTCGCATATCATTCTCAAATTTTTGAGCCATTTTCTCAGTCTTCGTGGTGGACTTTTCTAAGCCAGCCATTTTCTCTTCTACATCTGAGATTCTATTTTCTGAATGATCTAGTCTGCTTTTAATACTTTCAAGGGAGATTTTGACTTCTTGTATTATAGACTTGATCTCTAGCAGTTCCGTTTGAGTCTTTTGTAAAGTGTGTAATTCCTCTTTTAGATCTTGTAAGAATTTCCTCATCTCCTGGAACTCGGCAACTTCTTTCTCCTTTCTCTTTAGCAGTTCATTATCTCTCTTTTCTTCCATCTCTGTTAGCTTCGACATTACGAATGTTCTAAATTCCTTATCAGACATTTCCATGACTTTCACCGAACTGCTTGTGGATGAAGGAGAGTTACTCTTTTCAATTGGAGGAGAGGTATTTTCTCGTTTTCCCATATTTCTCGTGATCCGACGGTGATTTCTTGTCATCTGATGAATGGCGTGTTTCTTTCAAATTCTTGAAGTTAAGCCTCAATGTTCAGGAGCAAGCAGACAGAGGTGTTCTAGAATCGGATTGCCGTTCTGTTGTGATCGCCGCCCGCTCCAAGTGCAGCTGCCTCGCTCCTCCGGCGCCGCCGCTCCCCCCATAATAGCTATTTTAATAGTTTGAAGTCTGGAACCAGCAGGTGGCATGGTGGTTAAGGCTATGGACTCCCATTATGGCTGACTAGAGTTCAAGGCCTGGACCTGGCAGCTTGTTTGCATTTTTTTTTTAAATAATATGAAGCATTTATTTGATATATTGGACAAAAAGAGAGCTAAGAGTAATTCAGCTCTACTGCAGCATTACACAAATTCCTCTCTTCGCCACAGCGTAAGCCTGAAGGCAGCCTGTACAAGGTCCATGTTACACAACACACAGATGTTGCCACTCTGCCAGGTACTGCCAGTCCCCAACCAGGGCCTATTGAAATACTGATGGGCCCTATAGTTTCGCTGAAATAAATCTTTTTTTTTTTAAATAAAGCATTTAAAAAGATAAATCAAAATGCCTCGGTAACCATATATTCAAATCAAACTTTATCTATTTATGAGTTACATTTGCCTCCTACTAATAAATTTTTATTTAACTCAAACTAGAGTAATAAATCTTCCATATTTAAGTATCTTCCTTGCCCAATAATTCAGAGAAAAGCCCCAAAATGATTAGTAAAGAAAAAATGTAGGGATTAACACACCCTTTTAATTTGTTTTAAATACTTTTAAGGTTTAAAAAGTGTTTAAAGTTTGTAGTTCCTACTGGGAAAACATTATCTGAATGAATACCCTGATGGCAAACCACTGTAAAATGCTTCAGCTGCATTTGGGACAGAGGGGTAGGGATCATCTTCGAAGCACGCCAGCTTCCTTGCTGAGAAGGGCAGAGGTACACTGGTTTGTATCACTGCGACGTCCAGTAGGTGAGCTGAGTTGCTCAGCCTTCAGGAGGGCTGTACTTTGTCAGGACATCATGCTTGACCTCCAAACTTGGCTGACATTTACTGATGAGAGTCATCACCTTGGGGCTGCTCTGAGATTTTGACACATTTGCTGGGTTCTGGGCCACACCCTGGAAGGCCAGCATAACTTCAGGATCCTGCCTGGCTGCAAGAGCCTCTGGGTCACTAAGAATTTCACCGAGCCCAGGCCTTCCTGCCACTCCAGGCATGCCCCCTCCCGGTCCAGGCCTCCCCCAGGAAAGCCACCTGGAAAAGGGCCACGCTGAGCTCCCGCCGTCCGGCTTCCTCCTCCCTCTGGGCGCTCTCACACGCTTCTCGAGCCTTCTTAACTGCTGTTCTTTCTTTGATCTCTCACTCTTCACGTTTTCGCTCATACTTTCTTCGATGCTCTGCAATTTTCTGGGCCCTTGGCTGAACTTCTTTCAACATGGCACTAGCATCTTCATCATAACCCAGTTTACAAGCAAGGGCAAGGTCACGTGCTGCTGCTTCCCGATGGCCCCGAAGTCTGGGAGCGTCCCCTCCCCTTGTCAGGTCGCGCTGAACCAGGGTTTGTTTCAGTGGCTCTGTCACCGTCTCGAGTGGCAGCATTTGGCTTCCGGAACGATGACGACACTGGCTCTCTTGGCATACAGAGCAGCCAGGCGTGCGTTCAGCTTGCTGGCCTCTGTAAACAAGTCCGTGCTTTCTGTAGTTCACCGTCATTTAGGGCTTCGTTGGCAGCTACTTTATCATTTGACTGATCCATCATCTCCTAGTTATCTCTACATTTTCATCTCCCGTTTCTTGAGGGGCATCAGTGTCTGGTTCAATCCCACCTTCACTGTCAATTTCTAGATCACTTTCGCCACTTGGTGGTTCCTCTGTCTTTACGTTTTCCTCCACCTTCTCGCTGTCTGTCTTTCCTTCCTCGATATGCTCTTCAGAGTCCGCTTTCTGAGCAGCTGCGGGTGCTCTCCACCCGCTCCCCCAGGGAGCGCATCTCCTCGGTGCAGAACACTCGGGTCCTGCTTACACATTTTCACCAAGGCCCGGAGCCTGCTCACTTTGCGGGGGTCCACGGCTGGGAAGCGGCGAGAGGAGGGGAACGCGGCTGAGGAGGCTGGAGCCCGACACCAGGCCCGGGCGATGGCTCAGCGTGACCGTGTACAATGGGGCGGCCGGCAGCTTGCTTTCGTACTTTCCCTCTCTGTCTCTGGCAAGCACACATGCCCCATACCAATTCTGGTTGTTTTAGAGAGAGAAATTTTTGCTATAGGGCTCATGGGTTCACCAGACAGACAGAGAAAGAGAGTGAGAAATCACCCCCAGGGGTGGCCATGCTGCAGCCTCTTCTCCACCCTCCTTCCAGGACCTTGGGCACACACACACTCACACTCACATTTGGTGTGAATTTCAAACCACTGGGTCTGGGACTCAGACCACAGTTGACTATGTGGGAGTCCAGCAACATAATCATTAAAACATCTGCTTATCCCTTCCCATAGCAAATTCAATAATAATAATAAATAAAATTAAATATTTTTTTAAGTATGAGATGTTCTTTCATTGTGGTGTTTTTTTTGTTTTTTTTTTTTTTTTTTGGAGAGATTTTCGCTATAGGGCACGTGCACTCGCCAGACAGACAGAGAGAGACAGAGAGACAGAAAGCGAGAAATCACCCCCCCAGGGGGGATGGCCACACCACAGTCCCTTCTCCTCCATTCTCCTCTCGGGATCTTGGGCACGCACGCACACGCGCCCAGCGTGAGTTTTAAGCCACCGGGTCCAGGACGCAAACCGCGGTCGACTACGTGGGAGTCCAGCAACATAGCCATTACACTAACTGCTGGTTCCCTCATTGTGATTTTGATTTGCATTTTCCTGATAATTTCATCCATTTGCGGGGGGAGGAGGTTTTTGGGGTTTTTTTCTTAAGGTTTTTGCCATAGGGCACATATGCTCACCACGAGACAGTGAGAGGAAAGTGAGAAATTACACCCTGGGAGGAAGGCCACCCTGCAATCCCTCCTCCCTCCACTATCCTCCTGGATTTGGGGCACGTACACACATGCCCCCAGCACAAGTTTCAAACCACTGGGTCTAATACTCAAACCACAGTTGGCCATGTGGAAGTCCAGCACCTTTAACCACCATGCCACCTGCCGGTTCCCTTGTCCAACTTTTAGTTGGAATGTTCGGTAAGGGTTTTCATTGTCTGGATGTTTACTTGGGGGAGTTGTCTTGGTTTGTTTTTATTTTGCTATTAAATTGTGTAAGTTTCTTATATATTCTAGATATTAGGCCTTTATCACATTTATGGCTTGCAAACATTTTCTTCCATTCCATAGGTTGCCTTTTCATTGTGATTGTTCTTTGTAGTGCAGAAACATGGTGATTTGAAATAGTCCTACTTGTTGGGACCAGCAGTTGGTGTAATGGCTATGTCACTGAACTCCCAGTCCCATGTTGTTGACTGCTGTTTGAGTCTCGGACCTGGGGTTTAAACTCATGCCAGGTGTGTGTGCATGCCTAAGATCTCGGGAGGAGAATGGAGGAGAAGGGATTGTGGCATGGCCATCCCCCCTGGGGGGTGATTTCTTGCTTTCTGTCTCTCTATCTCTCTCTGTCTTTCTGGAGAGTGCACGCGCCCTATAGCAAAAACCTCTCAAAAAAAAAAAAAAAAAAGAGGGGATGAGCGAGAGCACCCTAAGCTGGCAGGCATCTCCTCGTTGCAATCGCGTTCTCCTTGCCAGGACGCCTTGGGAACAGCCGCGGGCACTCACAGGGGCCCTGGGTTCCGGCGGGCGCTGTAGCATGCACTCACACCCAGGGCGCATTATGCCAGGAAGGGCACATTTCACACCTTCGGGAAAGAAGTGTGCCCCACAGATCAATCGATGCACCGTGGGCCCTGCGCTGTTCTCCAAGAGTCCATCTGCTGTGAATGCCAGACCAAATTTGGGGACCACCTGCCTGTGCCAGGGCTGAGGCAGCACTGCCTACTGGGTCCCTGCATCTCTGAGACCCCAAAAGCAGGTTGGTTCATTAATGTGATGAATCGCACCCACTGCCTGGCGCATGGCTGGCGGCCTGCTGGACTACAGGCTGGAAGCTGCAGGCCTGTCTGTGAGCGGGCGACCGTGCACATGCTGAGGTCCTGAGGCGCTGGACGGCTGGGACGGAGGTCAGCGTGATGTGACCCTCTGGAGCACATGCACTCTGCATCGTGAATAAAATGAACTTGAACAAAATAAAAGAAAAGAAACAGTCCTACTTGTCTATTTTTCTTTTGTTTCTCATGCTTTTGGTGTCATGTTTTTTAAAAAAAAATCATCATCAAGACCAATGTTAAGGGGGGTTTTTTGTCCCTGTTTATTCTAGGCGTTCCGTTAGTGTCGAACTTGATGATTAAATCTTGAATGCACTTTGAGCTGATGTCCCTATGTGTTGTAACACAGGTTCAGTCTCACTCTTCTGTGTGAATACCCATTTTCCCGGCACCGCTTGTTGAAGGAACCGTCCCTTCCTCTCCCACTGAGCCTCCTTGGCACTCTTTTTAAGGGTTAGTTGGCTGAATATGTGTGAGTTCATTTCTGGGCTCTGTTCCACTCTCTGGCTTGGCTGTGCCTGTCTTGGCCAGTGCCACACCGTTTTGATCACCAGGCCTTTGTGCACCCGTCTGGGGTCAGGGGTTATGATGCGTCCAGAGCTGTTCTTTCCCAAGACTGTTTTCACTATCCAGGGTCTTTTATGAGTACATATGGACGTTAGGATCTTTTCCTACTTCTGTGATGAATAACATTGGACTTTTGATAGGTATTTCATTGAACCTGCAGATTGCATTGGGTAATACAGACATTTCAACAATATTTATTCTTTTACTCCATGAACACTGGTTATCTTTCCTTTTATCTTTCCTTTTATTTGTGTCTTCTCGAGCAAGTTTTTGAATGGACAGCTAAGATAACAAGAGAAAAAGGGAGCTCTTAGAGCCCTGGACTGGGACACAGCGGGTGCCGATGAGGGCAGGTTAGGGCGAGGTGGCCCCCTGCCCGGGCGGTGATGACAGACCAGGACCCGTCAGACCGGGAGACAGGCAAGAACTTCTCATAGACCAGAGCTTCTGTGAGTGAACTCAAAACCCACCACGCTCCAAGGGAGGAGACCGGGACAGTGGCAGGGCCTATCTCAGTCGTGGCTCTGATGCAGAAAACACCTCCCCTAATTCTGAAAAGGAGCCCAATACTGGTGTCCTCAGGCGTACAGTACACAACATGTGTGTTTAGGGGTTTACGGAAAGAACCTGTTGGAGCACTAGCAGGTTTAAATGACCTGATCACTGTGCAAAGAACCTCTGTGAATGAGAACATCCACAGGAGGGCTCGCAGCTATTGACGAAGCACACAGCTGGAAGGCGGCGTTGGGGAGCAGCAGTGCAGACGGGGGGCCGGAGTGAGAAGCCCAATGGGCAGCTTTGATTCCTACAGGAGAAGTGTGAAGACAGGGAGAAGCAGGTCTGAGGCGTTACCAAGAGTGGTGGGACCCAGGGCCTGTCACACTGAATAGTCCAAACAGGTCCCGAGCTGGATAAATGAGAATGAAACTCACATCTGGCTATCTTCAGCTGAATCTGCCAAACACCAGTGACAAAGAGAAGATTTTGGAAGGGTCTGGAAAGAAGGGCAGACGGCTGGGCAGAGGGCCAGGCACGGCAGCCAGGGGCGGGGCACACCCACAGGTGCCTGGAGCAGCCTCCGCCTTCTCCAGTGACCACGGGCCCAGCGGGAGCCCCCTGGTGGCCAACCTACACCATTGCACACCCTCCAGGGCCAGGCCTTGCCTGGAGACCCAGGGGGAGAAGGACCAGGACCCCCATGGTCTCACATTCAAGCCTGGCCCCATGGGTGCACCCACCCACACCGTGCTTCAAGTCCAGGGGGGTGGGACCTCTCCCACAATGGTGGGCGCCCCAGCTGGGCTGCGGGAGCCAGGAGGTGGTCCCCAGGAAAGGACAGGGAGACTGGTGAGAGTACCCCATGACGGCAGGAACCGTCAGGAGGCCGGTCCAGCCTGGGCCTCAGGAGGACCCACCCATCTCGGGGTGCAGCCACTGGACACATTCACACAAGAGTCCCCTGGCCGAGAGCAGAGCCCGGAGCCTGGCCATCTGGGCAGCAGGTAGCTCAGGTGCTACTGGGCCCCAACCCAGAGCCAACTGCCCAACAAGCCTGGCGAGTCGGCACACCGAGTCCCGTCTCTCCGCAGCAGGCCTGGGTCCGGTGGGCACTCGCTCCCACCAACGGGTGCGCATGGCGTACCTGGGTGCCCAGCAGGCTCCCAGGACCCACGGTGCTCCCAAGCAGCTTCTCCAGAGCTGCGGGCACGAGACGGTCAGAGTGCTAGACCCTGTGGCCTAAACTCACGCCGAGCACGTGTGCGTGTGTGCCCAGATCCCTAGAGGAGAATGGAGGAGAAGGGATTGTGGCGTGGGGGTGATTTCTCACTCTCTGTCTCTCTGTCTCTCTCTGTCTTTCTGGAGATAGCAAAAACCTCTCAAAAAATAAAAAATTTAAAAAACGAGTGTCTGAACCTCACCTGAGTGTGGACAAGAGGACTGCTGTCCGTCTGGAGAGGCCATGCCAAGATCAGGCGAGAAGGAGGTGCCCGGGGTCGCCAGACTGAGGAAACGGTGAGACGAGCCCGCAGGCCCACTGTCCAGGCCCCCGCAAAGCATCTTGGTCTCAGAAGGAATCTGTCAGAAACCTGTCCTCACACCCACCCACAGGGTCTGCAGACAGGGCGCTGAGGCCACAGAACAACCAGGGTGCACACCCTGCCCGGCCTCCCGCACACGCACGTGAGCACACACACACAGACACGGAGCTTGCAGGCCCAGGACTCCCTCCCGGGTGGGGGCCAAAGTGGCCTCCCCTCCCGCCCCTGGGGACCCCCAGAGCAGCCCAGGCCAGCACAGGTGACCCCGGAGGTCCCTTGCCCTGCCTCGCGGGCACCCATCTCAGTGCACGGACTCAGCACACCCAGAGGTTCTCAGACGCTGACCTGAGGGTGGACGCCTAAATGGGCAGCCAACTCATCACAGGGGTGGAGAGCAGAGGGGCGTGCGAGGCCGGGAAGGGCCTGAGGCCAGGTCGGGCAAGGTCTGGGGGGCCCGAGCGCAGGGACCGCTCGCTCCGCCTGGACACCACTCTGCACCCCAGGCCCCCGCGGCTCTGGGCAGGACCTCCCCGCAGTCGCGGAGCTCTGCTGCCCCCATGTGGCCGCCATCAGCATCGCATCCTTACTGTCCGCAGGAGGCCCTTCCAGACGGGGATCCCGGGCAGGTGAGGGCAGAGCGCACGGGGCAGGTGACCGCGGGCAGGAGGCGTTGGTGCCGCCAGACAATGAGACGATGTTGGGCCCAGGGAAGTTGCGGAGCCGGGTCTCCAGCCGCCTCCTGCACCCCTCCTCCGGGCACTTGTGGGGTGCTGGGACTATCGGGCCTGGGTGGTCCTCACCCGGGGAACAAGGGCTGTCCTCAGAGGGGGGCCTCAGGTGCCCGAGCGCGCAGGATGGGCAGCGCCCTCCCGGGGGTGACAGGGCTCGAGCAGGTGGTCGTCCCGTGCCCGGTGGCAATGCCCAGCCAGCCGAGTGGATAGGTGGGACCCCTGGGCTGCGGGGACCGCAGCAAACGCAGGACCAGACCCAGGCCCGCCCTGCCAGCCTACAGGGATCTAGGACCCCAAGGGCGTAAGGCCGGCCTCCCGCGCTCCTCGCGACATCCAGGGCCCAAGGCCGGGACAAGGACCAGAAAGGCTCGGTGCAACAACCCGGGTCTGGGCAGAGGGCGGGCAGGTCTGCTGGGCCTCCCGGCTCCGTGGGGCAGGGTACACCTGCGGGGCCCGTCGAGGTGACCGCGGGGTGGGCGAGAGCCCCCTGGTGGCCGCTCTGCGCCGTCGCACTCGCTCCCAGGTCAGGCCAGGTCTGGAGAACCGGCGGAGAAGGGCCAGGACCGCCGTGGCCTCTCTGGAGCCCGGCCCCGGCAGGTGCACCTACCTGGACCTCAAGTCCACAAAGGAGGCGCCCCAGCCGAGTTGTGGGAGCCAGGGCTGGTCCCCGGAGTAACAGAACCTGAGAAACAGCCCGGCCACGGGCAGCCCACGGAGGTGTGAAGACTAAGCAGAATGCACTGTTCTGGGTGGGACCCTGGGGCAGAAAAATGACGGTCAGCAAAAAGTAAAGAAATCTGAGTAACGTGTGGGTGTTGGTGAAGGAGCGTCCATTGCCACGAATGTCAGGCAACATGAGAGGCTAACAGCCAGCAGCTGGGCTGGGCCTTCCCAGCTTCTCTGTAAATCTGATCTCTTCTGAAGAAAGAATTACTGTTAAAAATTGAAGAACCCAAAATATGCCCTGATGCAATTTCTACAGTAGCCACTAAAAAAATGAAGACAGAGCACATAACTTCTAAATCAGAAGAGGAAAAGTTAAATGAAGAAAATAATTCTGAAAAGTCTTAGAAACATACTTAGGAAAAGCAAGACAAATAGAAACACAAAACAAGGTGGTAGAAATACATGTCCAGAAAAGCAACAAGAATAAACAGAAATGGGCAGAATTCTCCAGTTAACAGACAGGTATTTGGGGCCAGCAGGTGGCCAGGAGGTTGAGGCGGCCGAATCCCACGTGGCTGACTGCTCGGTTCAAGTCCCGACCTGGTGGCTCACATCAAGCGCGTGCACGTGCGTGCCCAAAACCCTGAGAAGAGAATGGAGAAGGGACTGCCGTGCAGCCATCCCCCCGGAGGTGCTTGCTCACTGTCCCTCTTTCTCAGTCTCTCTCTGGTGCGCCACGGACAGCTCAGTGTCGGCAGCTTTGTCCCTCAGCAGAGCAAAGAAAGGCGGGAGCCGTAGCAGCGGTGGCTGAGCCGAGCTGGGGCACTGGGAGCCGTAGCAGGGGCGTGGCTGTGCCGAGCTGGGGCACTGGGAGCCGTAGCAGGGGTGTGGCTGTGCCGAGCTGGGGCACTGGGAGCCGTAGCAGCGGTGGCTGTGCCGAGCTGGGGCACTGGGAGCCGTAGCAGGGGTGTGGCTGTGCCGAGCTGGGGCACTGGGAGCCGTAGCAGCGGTGGCTGTGCCGAGCTGGGGCACACGGAGCCGTAGCAGCGGTGGCTGTGCCGAGCTGGGGCACTGGGAGCCGTAGCAGGGGTGTGGCTAGGCCGAGCTGGGGCACACGGAGCCGTAGCAGCGGTGGCTGTGCCGAGCTGGGGCACTGGGAGCCGTAGCAGCGGTGTGGCTGTGCCGAGCTGGGGCACTGGGAGCCTAGCAGCAGTGTGGCTAGGCCGAGCTGGGGCACTGGGAGCCGTAGCAGCGGTGTGGCTGTGCCGAGCTGGGGCACACGAAGCCGTAGCAGCGGTGGCTGTGCTGAGCTGGGGCACTGGGAGCTGTAGCAGCGGTGTGGCTGTGCCGAGCTGGGGCACTGGGAGCCGTAGCAGGGGTGTGGCTGTGTCGAGCTGGGGCACACGGAGCCGTAGCAGCGGTGGCTGAGCCGAGCTGGGGCACTGGGAGCCTAGCAGCAGTGGCTGTGCCGAGCTGGGGCACTGGGAGCCGTAGCAGCGGTGGCTGTGCCGAGCTGGGGCACTGGGAGCCGTAGCAGCGGTGTGGCTGTGCCGAGCTGGGGCACTGGGAGCCGTAGCAGCGGTGGCTGAGCCGAGCTGGGGCACTGGGAGCCATAGCAGCGGTGGCTGTGCCGAGCTGGGGCACACGGAGCCGTAGCAGCGGTGGCTGAGCCGAGCTGGGGCACTGGGAGCCTAGCAGCAGTGTGGCTGTGCCGAGCTGGGGCACTGGGAGCCGTAGCAGCGGTGGCTGTGCCGAGCTGGGGCACTGGGAGCCGTAGCAGCGGTGGCTGTGCCGAACTGGGGCACTGGGAGCCTAGCAGCAGTGTGGCTGTGCCGAGCTGGGGCACTGGGAGCCGTAGCAGGGGCGTGGCTGTGCCGAGCTGGGCACTCGGAGCCAGAGGGCTGGGGGCGGTGAGGAAAGGCAGGCCACGGATGCCGTTTACATATGGCTCCCGTACAAGTCCATGAGAGGGTTCGATGATTTCTGTCATAGCATACGTTCTTTCATATTATACTTTTGTATTAGTTTACAAGTTATGATTAATGTAAGTTATTCTTTTATATATTATTTTATATGATAGAGCATCATAAAAATTTAGGCCAGCCCATGGCATGATGGTTAAGGTGACTGCAACCTACATGGTCCTAGACCTGGCGACATGAAAAATACTCAAGTGTGGGCGTGGTGGCGCCCGCCCTATGGGAAAGACCCCAGTGCTTGAAAGTGGGTGCCCGAGATCCAGAGAGGAGGGCGAGAGGAGGGGAAGGGACTCGGGCATGGCCATCCTCCATAGGGTGCTGACTCTGTCCCTCCGGCAAGCACACACGCATTCTAGCAGATGGCATGGTGGTTAAGGCCCTGGAGCTCCAGATCCAGTGGCATGAAAATCGCCTGGAGCGCGTGTGCGTGTGCGTGTGCGTGTGTGTGTGCGTGTGCGTGCCCCAAATCCTGGGAGGAGGAGGGACTGCAGGGTGGCCGTCCCCTGGGGGGCTGATTTCGTACTTTGCCTCTGACTTTCTCTCTCCATCTCTCTCCAGCAAGTACGTGCCCCCTATGGCAAAAAACTAAAAAAAAATAAAATAAAATAAGAAAAGAAAGGATAACAATAGAACATTATTAAATCATAAGAACGACACATTAACTTGAATGAAAACTCTGAGCTTTGGGCTGGTGAAGGGTGTCACTTCTCTGATCTGCAAACACCATCGCATACCCCAAGCCTAATCCAACGTGGGCCCACGAGGGAGTGAGAAATTAGCGTGCGCTGTGCAGAGCGGCCGTGTGTGGCACTGGTTGGTTACGCTCGCTGGGGCCCTTTTCCCGCACAGGGGTGATGGCAGAGACCAGCCAGCGTCCTCCTTCCTGGACACACGGCCGGGCGGAAGGTGGCAGTTATGCCCGGGACTCGGTTCTGGGAGGCGGTGGTTCCGGCCGACCAGCACAGGGGCCGGGCTGTGTGGCCGCAGGCCAGGTGGCTGCTGTCTGTGGTCAACTGCTGCGTGGCTGAAGCCACCAGGTCTCTTGCTCTGGGCCCACGTCTCCCACGGGTCAGCGGGACCTTCTCCACGTGGTCATTCGGACCTGGGGTGAGACGGTTCCGGCCTCGGCCCCGGCACAGCGCAGCAGGGAGAGGCCTCCGACGGTGGCGCTTCAGGCGCTCCGTCCTGGGCCCGCCGGCCAGGGCCTTGCTGCGAGGGGGCAGGCGGGCGCTGGAGAGCACTGGAGGGCTGGCGATCGGCCCCCCGTCTCCCGGATCAGAGCCCAGGCGCTGGGCCTGGAGCAGGGCAGGGCAGCCTGGGCCCCGCGGTCTCGGTCCGGCCGGGGCGCACCGGCTGGCGAGGGAGCCCCCTGGTGGCCGCCCCGCGCCATCGCACGTCCAGCCGCAGGTCCTGGAGACCCGCTGCAGTCTGGCCAGGTGGGGCTCCGGGGCAAGTCAGTCTTGTGGGCAACCCCACCTGCCGGAAGTATATTCCCTCCTGTCCCCCTGGCCAGCCGCGCGCGGTCAAGTCTCACGTGGGTGGGTCAGCCCTGCGCCCTCGCCTGGACAGCACCTGCTCTGGGCATGCGCCGAGCCCCCCTTCTGGGACGTGTCGAGACCACCTGACCGGAGGAGGTGCACTTAGGTGAGCCCTGCCGGTCCAGAAGCGGGTGCCCGCTCGCAGGCGCTGGATCGCATCCGGTTCCCTGGGCGGGCGGCCACCCCGGTGCGCAGCCACGCGCGCCCACAAGCCGGTGAGCGCCAGCAGCTCCAGGGCGGGGCCAGGCTCTGCAGGAGGGCGAGCGTCCCTCCTAGCAGGACCCGGAGCCCTCGCCAAGAAGGCATTTCTCAGCCAAATCCTCGGGTCAGGCGGGCATGCACCAGGGCGGCTGAGCAGTCCCGGCCGTCTCCACGTGCGCCTCACGTCACGGCAGAGCCACTGACCTCTGCCGCCAGGATCTCACTGAGCCCACGCTGTTTCCGGTCCCCGGCTCCCATCTGCGAGTTCTACTGCAGCCACCGCGACCTTCACCTGCAAAGGTCCTTGGTAAAATGTCCCCCACCAGATTGGCCAGGAGCAGGCACTGCCTCCCAGTCCTGTCCACACTCTCCTTACCGTGCACCTCTGGGGAAAGGGGGAAGACAGATTCAGGGTTTCAGCCACCGCGTCCTCCTCGGTTTTATAAGAGGCTGAAAGTCTGTTTTGAGATCCTCGTTAAACACGAAGGCTCGAACGTGAGCATTTTCTAATAAACGTCATGAAAATAAGGACACTGACTGTCGTGCAAGCCAGGCCAGCCCTTGCTGAGCAGGCCCGGTCCTCCAAGCTTCACGAAGGGCCCTCCAGTGACCAGCAATGCGGTCAGCACCCCAGCTCAGGGAGGAGACGGCCGGGAGAGGTTGGGGCCGGAGGCCAGCCAGCAGAGGTCCGAGTCAAAGCAGGCCAGGGCCTGAGGCCGGGAAAGGAGACAGCAGAGCCAGCCCGGGAGCCACACTCAAGGGAGGTCGAGTTGCCAGCTCAGGTTTATGTCGGCCCAGCAGACACCTGGACCTGGAGTGCCTGCACTTGGAGGCGACAGGAAGGGCGGCCGGGCAGGGCAGGGCGGGGCAGGGCAGGGGGCAGGCAGATGCCCGCAGCGAGATCCTAAGAAACGGCCAGACTCAGGAAACACTCCTGAACTTGGGAAGGAGCGTCCTCCGTCTTGATGCCCATCTTCACCGGACCCAGGCCGGGTGTGAGCATGTGACCTGCGGCCTGGCCAGCATGGGGCGGCAAGGGCGGGGCCAGCGGCCGGTCCCCAACAGGTGCACAGAGTATGACCAGGACATGGGCAGGCGGAGAGCCTCTGCCCCACCGTGTCACTTACCAGACACGCAGCTGCATGTGACAAAACAGAAAGGAGCCCGTCGGTGACAGCGACAGCAGCTCACAGAGACGTCCTGCTGCCCCGGGACCCGGTGGGGACCGGGCGGGGCCGCAGCCGGCTCAGTGCGTCCATCCTCGGTGGTGGGCTCCTCCCGTCCCCCAGGGCAACCCTAGCACTGGCCCCAGCGGCTCAGAGAGAAGCCGCCGGTTCCTCAGCAGGGTGCGTGGCCTGCGGAGAAGGCGCAGGGGTCAGGGCAGGAGGGCTGTGGCCGCACTGAGGTCTGAGGGACACGGAAGTCCAGGGCGGGACCCTTAATCCCAGCGAGCAGTGAGGCGGGGCCAGGGCATCAGGGCTACGCTGGGGACTGACTCCGATGGGAGGGGCTTCTGGGGCGGTCGTGGACACCCCCATTCAGGCCCCTGGGCCTCGGACGCCCAGCCCCCAGATGTGCGGGATCCGTGCCTGTTCTCTGTGAATTGCACTGTCTGGGTGCCCCGCTGAGCCACACAGAGCTGCCCGGGCCCCTGTGCTAACAAGCGTGACCAGGACACTGTCACAGGACGTGACTGCCTTCCACATGCTTAAAGTGACCCAAATCCAAGCAGCAGGAAGTGGGGGTGCTCCAAACTTGAAGGGCCAGCGAGGAGGCCAACGTGCCAGGTAACGTCCAGACAGTTACAGGCAGTGTCCTGGCGGCAGTCCCGGGTCGGGCTGCAGGGCCTTCGTGTGGCCCCGGTCCCATGAGTCCTCCCAGTAACGGCTCTGGGTGCCAGGGTGCTGGTGAGAGCCCGCCCGCACGCCCGACCCGGTTCAGGTAGGGTCACAGGCCTGCGCTTTGACAACCCTTCCATTATGCTAAGCAAAATAAGGCAGGTGCGAAAGGAGGGCCACACGCAGTCCCACTTCCGTGGGCTGGGTCTTCCCGAGCGGCCAGGCCCAGGACCCCAACCACGGCCATTCGTGTGGGCTCCAGCTCTTCAGCTGTGCCTACCTGCCAGCCCCAGTCTGCCTTTTCAAACAGATTCCCACACAGGGTTTAGGCAGCGAAGTCCACATCTTAATCAAGGCCGTGCAGAGTGGTCGCATCTTGAACTGCACCCCAAGTACTGTACCCCAGAGCCCGAGCAGCAGGCACTCAGGCCTCCCGGCTCTGGGAGCTGGGGTCCAGGATCGGGACGCCAGCCTGGACTCCCGGGGCCTCTTCCCGGCTTGCGAACGGCGCTTTCTCTCTGCATCGTCAGCTACAGAGAGGAGGCCTGGTCTCTTCCTCTTCTGAGAGGGACCCCAACCCCCTGACAAGGGCCCCACCCTCCTGCTCTGGCCCAGACTCGCCCCTAGCCCTGACCTATCTCGGCCCGCCCCAGTTGCTGAGCACACTGTGAGCAGAGGCACGACCACCCTCGCTGCAAACACAGAACTGCGACCACTCTCCTCGCATCGCAAACACGGGGCAGGACAGGGCATGGTCTGCTTCGGGGCGGCTGTCTCTCCTGCCTCTCTCTCTGCTCATCCGCCCACCGTAACCCAATCAGGCGAGAGCCAGTCTGATGACAGCTCACCCCACGGGCCCCACCCTGGGACCCGGGTTAGCGGCTGAGTTCCCACCTCGCCCCTCTGCAGTACAATCAGTACAGCCAAGTCCCCGCGTGTAAGTTCCTGGGGACCCATCACTGCCCATGAGACCAAATCCTGGGGCCAGCTGGTGGCACGGTGGTCGGGGCCCTGAGCTCCCACACGGCCAACCGAGGTTTCAGTGCCAGACCTGGCAGCTTGCTTTCTCACTTTCTGTGTGTGTGTCTGTCTGTCTGTCTGTCTGTCTCTCTGGTGAGCGTACGTGCCCTATAGCAAATTAGAGCCAAAAACAGGATCCAGTCCTGAAAAGCGATCTGTCAGGGAGAGCCATGGAGCCGTGTCGGCGCGGACTGCACTCTGCACTCCGGGCAGTCGTGCTCCGGGCGCAGCTCTCTCCAGGTCTCGAGAACACGCATATTTGCAGCAGATGGAACCCTTGTCATGAGCTTCGAAGCAACTGAAACCAAAAGCAAGCAGTTCCAAAATACATGGAGATCCAGCAGCACCGTGCCAGGGAAGCTCGGCCTCCGCTCCGGGCTGGGGGGACGGGTCTCAGGGCCCAGCTGGTCACTGTTGAGAGTCCAGCCTTGTTCTAAATGCTGGATTTGCAGATGCCTTTTACATTATTAAGACAGGAAATTATGGCCCAGCCGTGGTGGTGAGGGTGGGGCCTTGCACGTGAGGGTCCAGCCCAGCCTACACAGGCAGACATGCCTACGCGAGATCCTAGCCAACTGGCGTGGAGAGAACCTATCAAAAATGCCTCTCGCCACCTCCCTCTCTGATTAAAACAACAACAAAAAAAGTAAAGAACTAAATACAAATGTGTGTGTGTGTGTGTGTGTATAGAGAGAGATTTGTATTATAGGCCTTGTGCACTTACCTGAGAGACAGAGACAGAAAGCCAGACATCGCCCCTAGGAGACATGGCCACATCGCCGTCCCTTCTCCTCCATTCTTCTGTCCAGATTTTGGGCACGCACACACATGGGCCCAAAGTGAGTTTAAAGCCACCCGGTCCAGGACTCGAAACATGGTTGACGTAACCATTATGCCATCTGCTGGTCCCAAGAACTAAATATATTTTCTTTTCTTTTTTTTTGGGGGGGGGAGAGGTTTTCACTATAGGGCACGTGCGCTCGCCAGACAGAGAGAGACAAAGAGACAGAAAGCAAGAAATCACCCCCCAGGGGGGATGGTCACGCCGCAATCCCTTCTCCACCATTCTCCTCTCGGGATCTTGGGCACGCACGCACACGCGCCCAGCGTGAGTTTTAAGCCACCGGATCCGGGATGCGAACCGTGGTCGACTACGAGGGAGTCCAGCGACATAGCCATTACGCTAACTGCTGGTTCCCAAGAACTAAATATATTTTAAAACACATCAGCATTGTGCCAACGAATGATGATCCTGCCAATTCTTTTTTTTTTTTTTTTTTTTAGGGGGAGGTGCCATAGGGTATGTGTGCTCACCAGAGACAGATGAAGAGAGATGGCGAGAGGGAAAATGAGAGATCACCCCCCAGGCAGACAGCCACTCTTCACTCCCCTCTCCCCCACTCTCCTCTTGGGATTTTAGGCACACATACACACGCCCAGAGTGATTTTCAGGTCACTAGTTGGGGGGTGGGGGGGTCAAACCATGGTCAGCCATGTAGGAGTCTAGCACTTTAACCACACACCACCTGCTGACCAGACTGCCAATTCTAGTTAAAGAAAAGAAAATTATGGCCAGAACATTGATAGGGTTCCTTCAGATCAATAAGAGAAAACTAATAATGACATGGCGAGGTCCTATCAAAAATGCCTCTCCTGCCATCTCTGATTAAAAAAAAGTAAAGAACTAAATATGTATGTGTAGAAAGAGAGAGAGAGAAATTTTTGTTATAGGGTTTATGTGCTCACCTGAGAGACAGACAGAACGTGAGAAATCGCCCTTTTCCCCCCACATTTTATTGATTTACAAAATATCTTAATTAGTCTAACTACTTTCTCTTTTTTTTGGAGAGGTTTTTGCTATAGGGTGCATGTGCTCGCCAGACAGAGAGAGACAGAGAGACAGAAAGCGAGAAATCACCCCCCAGGGGGGATGGCTACGCCACAATCCCTTCTCCTCCATTCTCCTCTCGGGATCTTGGGCACACATGCACACACGCCCGGCGTGAGTTTAAGCCACCGGGTCCGGGACTCTAACCGTGGTCGACTACGTGGGAGTCCAGCGACATAGCCATTACGCTAACTGCTGGTCCCGAGTCTAATTACTTTCAATAGCAAGTTCAGCTAATATATACATATCTGTGAACACATGTCTGACTTTAGGCATGAAGCTATGAGTAGAGTGAATATACTATGAAGTAGGACCTGGCTGATGCTATATAGCTTACTGCGGTCATTAAATAGGTATTTTTTAAATATATTTTTTAATCTCAAGGAAAGCAGTTTTAGCTTTAGTAAACCAAATCGGAAAAATGCTGAGAGCTTTGCCTAAAACTTAAAGCCAGGAGACAGGTTAGGATTCTGTTCAGATAGTAGGTACATGAACCTATTGGCAGCTTGAAACAAGACAGAAATTCTTAAATCTAGAAAACAAAGCTTAGGAGAAAATCAGTAATGTGTTAGTCAAAAGTCATAAGGTTCTATTTCACCAGTTCAGTCTCATGTACTTAATCTACCGTCTGTTGTGGCCTGATCTTCCCATTTAAATTCTGGAAGATAACATTCAACTCCAGACTTACCAGTCCCCACCATCAAGTTGGCCATTTTCTTAGTTGTTATTGAACTCTTATTTCAATAAGAGTGTGTCCGACTTTAGTCTTCAGAACTTCTTGGAGAGCTGGTCTGGTGCTGGTAAATTCTTTCAGGTTTTGTTTATCTGAGAATGTTCTTGTCTTTTCTTCCCATATGAAAGATAATCTTGCTGGGTATAGTACTCGTAGTTGAAATTGTTTTTCCCTTAACATTTCGAATATATCTTTCCATTCTTTTCTCAGTCCCATTGTGTTCAATGAGAGGTCCACTGTTAGCCTGATGGGATATCCTTTGTAGGTAACTTGCCATTTTTCCCTTGCTAGTTTTAGTATCTTGTCTCTGTCTGTAGTTTTGGTCAGTCTAGCTATGATGTGCCTTGGGAAGCTCTTCTTGGATTGATTCTATTTGGGATCCTTTGTATTTCTTGAGACTGGATCTTTGAAAGCCTCTCTAGGTTTGGAAAGTTTTCTTCCAGAATTTCATGGAATAAATTGTCAAACTGTTATGAGTCTCTTCACCTTATGGGATACCAATTATCCAGACATTTGGACATTTAATGGCATCTAGTATTTCTCATATATTATTGTCGTTTTGGGGGGCTATTTTCTCTGTCTTCATGGTGGATTTTTCTAGGTCAGTGATTCTGTCTTCTACATCTGAAATTCGAACCTCTGTATGATCTAGTCTGCTTTTAATACTTTCAAGGGAGGTTTTTATTTCCTGTATTACAGCCTTCATCTCTATCAGTTCCATTTGATTCTTTTTATGGTGAATATTTCCTCTTTCATATCATGTAAGAACTTTCTCACCTCCTTGAAATCATAGGCTCTTTCCTCCTATGTCTTCTGGAGTTCATCATCTCTCTTCTCTTCATCTCTGTTAGCTCTGTCACTGTGAATACTCTAAATTCTTTTTTTTTTTTACCTTTTTTTTTGGTTTTTTTTTTTTTTTTTTTTTGGAGAGGTTTTCGCTATAGGGCGCGTGCGCTCGCCAGACAGACAGAGAGAGACATAGAGACAGAAAGCGAGAAATCACCCCCCAGGGGGGATGGTCACGCCGCAATCCCTTCTCCTCCATTCTCCTCTTGGGATCTTCGGCACACACGCACACGCGCCCGGCGTGAGTTTTAAGCCACCGGGTGTTGGGTCCCGGAAAGACCTCGGCAAAGAGGCGGATAAAGGAAACCTGTGGATAAAGACTGCGTGAGGAAGGACCGGAGAAGGTTCAGAACCTCCAAGTCTACAGGGCAGCTAGCTGGTAAGTACCGGGCGGGGGTCCCGGATTCAAGACCTCGGTAAAGAGGCGGATTCAATACCTCGGGAAAGAGGCGGATTCAAGACCTCGGGAAAGAGGCGGATAAAAAAATAAATAAATAAATAAATAAAAATAAAAATAAAAAAGACCTCGGTAAAGAGGCGGGTACAAGACCTCGGTAAAGAGGCGGATTCAAGACCTCGGGAAAGAGGCGGATTTAAAAAAAAAAAAAAAAAAAAAAAAAAAAGACCTCGGTAAAGAGGCAGACTGAAGCCATTGGCTAAAAGTAAGGAATAAAGGGAACAAGGACGATGGGGGCTGGGCTATCCCAGCCGATCGTCAAGGCGCTCAGAGAGCTCCTAAAGTTGAAAGGGCTTAAATTGAGGGATAAGACACTTCAGCACTTTATAGATCAGGTGGATGATGTCGCTCCCTGGTTCCTCCATTCGGGGCAGCTCACACCCACATACTGGGATAAACTAGGCAGGGACCTAGACCTGGCTGCGGAGGACGATAGGCTTTCTGGAGGGGTTAGGCCGCTCTGGAGGCTTGTCCGAGGCAAGTACTGGAGACACGCCTCCCTATGCAGCCAGCAGCGTTATCTTGGCTCGGCGGCCAAAGGCGGCGGCCAACAACCGGGTCCGGGACGTGAACCACAGTCGACTACGTGGGAGTCCAGCGACATAGCCATTACGCTAACTGGTGGTTCCTAATATTCTAAATTCTTTATCTGACATTTCTGTGAGCTCCATTGTACTGACTGAGGATGAAAAGGAGCTACTCTTTCACCTTGGAGGAGAGGGATTTTCTTGCTTTCTCATATTTCTTGTGCCCTTGCGGTGATTTCTAGTCACCTGATGGATGGTGCGTTTCTTCCTAATTCTTGAAGTTCAATCGAGCATTCAGAGTCCAGCAGGAGGAGGTGATCTGCAATCTCTGTTCTGTTCCATTTTTCATTCTTTATGCATCAGATTCAGTAGGAATTGAGGAATATTCTGACCCAATCTAGAAATGAATCTGGAGGGAGAAGTCTCAGCAGAAAATCTCCATTTTTAGTCCCTGAACGCAATATTTCACAGCTGAAGTTCAGTAGCCACCTCAGCCCAAGGGTTTAAACGGCCTCCACCAGCAACACGTTTTGACGCGTTAGCCAAGAGCGCCCTCTGGTGGCCATACCGCGGAGTGGGTCGGCTCCTGGGGCTTCCAGAGAGGACGCCTAGCCACTGCCCCAGCCATTCTAGCTCCAAGTCGCCGCTCCTGTGTCCTCCCTAGCTGGCGCTAGCTGCCTCAAAGTGCTCTTTTGGTGGTTGATGCTAAAGGGGACGAACTTGCGCCCCGAGTTCGAGTTTGTCCCTGGCAAGTCCGACCTTCCTGCCTGTCTGCTGGGCTCCTAGAGCCATGGGTCTCGGTGCAGGACACAGTCCCTGTCTGAGCAAGGCGAACAGCGCGCTGTGCGTTTGGGCAGGAGTCGCTGGTGTGTTTGAGGTACCGGTTGAAAAGGGGGCGGAAAGGACCCGGGTCTGTGGAACAGAGGAGCGTGCCTCTTCCTGGGGCATGGCGAGGGCACTGAGGCCTGCCCGTCCCGGCTCGCCCTTCTCAGTTCCGGGAATTTCTGGGTCTTTCTTCCCTTTGCCTGCTTTGAATCTATGACTTTTTCCTTCTCACTCATGGTTTTAAGAGAAAAGAATCCTTGGGGCCAGTAGGTGGCGTGGTACTTACGGTCACTGGACTCCCACATGGCTCACGACGGTTCACGTCCCGGACCTGCGGCTTGCTTTCTCACTTTCCCTCTCTCTCCTTCTCACTCTGTCCCTCTCTGGTCAAATTAAAAATAAATAAATAAATAAGCTTATTAAAAAAGAGAGAAAAAAGAATCCCAGGTTACTTGGAGAGCTCATCTTTCTTTGTTTCTTTTTAAAGAATTATTTTATTTCATTTTTATTTATTTATTTGTTTGTTTGTTTGTTTTTTAATTTGACCGGAGAGGGACAGAGAGAGAGAGAAAGCCACCAGGTCTGGGACTTGAACTGCAGTTGACCACGTGGGAGTCCAGTGCCCTTACCAGCCACACCACCTGCCGGCACTGATAGCGTCTGTCTTACTCAGGTTCAGGGCCAGCTCTAACAAAACTGTAACTATTTCAGAGTTAACTCCTAAACTCATTTGAAACAGAAAAAGAAAAAAAAAAGAATATTAGAGGTTTTTAAGAACCAAACTGGGGGGACCAGCAGTTAGCGTAATGGCTATGTCGCTGGACTCCCACGTAGCCGACCGCTGTTTGAGTCCCGGACCCGGTGGCTTAAACACGCCAGGCGCGTGTGCGTGCGTGCCCAAGATCCCGAGAGGAGAAGGGAGGAGAAGGGATTGCGGTGTGGCCATCCCCCTGGGGGGTGATTTTTCGCTTTCTGTCTCTCTGTCTCTCTCTGTCTTTCTGGGGAGCGCACACGCCCTGTGGCAAAAAACCTCTCCAAAAAAAAAGAAATTGTAATTATTTATTTATTTTACATTCACTGAACAGCATATATGATGCAGTTTCCCATCCACAATACACTGTATAGTGGCTTAGTCATACATATTATCATCAACAACTATCCTCCCCATTTATCACCCTCTGCTATTCCCCACCCTCCTCCCACTCATTCTGTGGTATCTGCAGTTGCTTTCCATTCCTTTTTTTTTTTTCTCCCACATTTTATTGGTTAGCAAAATATCTTAGTTGATCTAACTACTTTCAATAGCAAGTTCAGCAGATATATAAATATCTGTGAACAAATGTTTGATTTTAGGCATGAAACTGTGAGTAAAATGAATATACGATAAAACAGCACCTACTGAGGCATATCGCATACTGTGATCATTAAATAAGTATTTTAATACATTCTTTAATTTCTTTTTTTTTTCTTTTTTTTTGGAGAGGTTTTCGCTATAGGGTGCGTGTGCTCGCCAGACAGACAGAGAGAGACATAGAGACAGAAAGCAAGAAATCACCCCCCAGAGGGGATGGTCACGCCGCAATCCCTTCTCCTCCATTCCCCTCTTGGGATCTTGGGCACGCACGCACACGCACCCAGCATGAGTTTTAAGCCACCGGGTCCGGGACGTGAACTGCGGTCGACTACGTGGGAGTCCAGCGACATAGCCATTATGCTAACTGCTGGTTCCCAATACATTCTTTAATTTCAAGGCCGTCTTAGCTTTAATAACTCAAAATCAAAAAATGTTAAGAGTTAACATTGCTTAAGACTTAAAGCCAGGAACGAAGTTAGGATTCTGTTCAAATAGTAGTTACATGGATCTGTCGACAATTCAAGAGAAGACAAAAATCCTTATCTCTGGACTACAAAGCATAGATAAAGATCAGTGTTGTTTTAGTCAAAAGCCATAAGATTCTATCTCACCAACTCAGTCTCATGTACTAAATCTAACTTCTGTTGTGGTCCAAGCTTTCCATTTAAATTCTGGAAGATAATATTCAACTCTGGACTTGTCCCTACAGTTAAGCTGGCCCTTTTCTTAGATGTTTTTTTTTTTTTTTTAACTCTGATTTCTGTGTGTCTGATTTTATTTTCCTAATATAGTACTCCCTTTAGAACTTATTGGAGATCTGGTCTGGTGTCAGTAAATTCTTTCAGGTTTTGTTTATCTGAGAATGTTCTTGTCTTCTCTTCCCATATGAAGGATAATCTTGCCAGGTATAGTATGCTTGGTTGAAGTTGTTTTTCACTCAACACTTTGTATATATTTTCTCATTCTTTCCTAGCTCGCATGGTTTCTGATGAGAGATCTGCTGTTAGCCTGATGGGATATCCTTTGTAGGTAACATGACATTTCTCTCTTGCCAGTCTGAGTATCTTGTCTTTGTCTGTGGTTTTGTCAGTCTGGCTATAATGTGTCTTGGAGAAGATCTTCTTGGGTTGATTCTATTTGGGGTCCTTTGTATGTCTTGGGTCTGGATCTTTGAATGCCTCTCTAGGTTTGGAAAGTTTTCTTCCAGGGTTCCATGGAATTGGTTATCAATGCCCTTATTAGTTTTTTGACCTTTTGGAATGCCAATTATCCTGATATTTGGAAGTTTGATGGTATCTAGTATTTGTTGTATATTATTCTCATTTTTTGGACTATTTTCTCAGTCTTTGTGGTAGATTTTTCTAGGCCAGCAATTCTGTTTTCTACATCTGAGATTCAATCTTCTGTATGATCTAGTCTGCTTTTAATACTTTCAAGGGAGGTTGTGATTTCCTGTATTACAGCCTTCATGTCTAACAGTTCCATTTGATTCTTTTTTATGATATTTCTTCTTTCAGATCATGCAAGAACTTCCTCATCTCCTGGACCTCCTTGGCTCTTTTCTCCTGCCTTTTCTAGAGTCTGTTGTCTTTCTTCTCTTGCATCTCTGTTAACTTTTTTTTTTAATCATTTTATTTAATTTTATTTATTCATTCATTTATGTAATTTGACCAGAGAGAGGCAGAGAGAGAGGGAGAGGGAAAGTGAGAAAGCAAGCCACCAGGTCCAGGAATTGAACCTTGGTCGGCTCTGTGGGACTGTCCAGCACCCTAACCACCACATCACCTGCTGGTCCCACATCTCTGTTAACTTTGTCACTATGAATATTCTAAATTCTTTGTCGGACATTTTCACGAGTTCCATTGTACTGTCTGTGGATAAATAGGAGTTACTTTTTTTTTCCCTTGGGGGGAGGTATTATCTCGGTTTCTCATATGTCTTGTGCCTTCATGGTAATTTCTAGTCATCTGATGGATTATATGATTCTTCCTAATTTCTAGAGGTTCGATCTGAGCATTCAGGGGCTTGCAGGCGGAGGTGATCTGCAATCTCTTTGACATTCCGTTTTTATCTCTTTGTGCAGCAGATTCAATGGGTACCGAGGAATATGTTTAAACTAATAGTATTTGGACGTTTGGCTACGGTTCCCTTAGGTCCATCTAGACACTCAGTGCATGGAGACTGAGCAGCAAAGTGATGAGATAAAAGAAAAGGGATAAGAAAACAGAAAGAGGGGGGGGGGGGGGGGAAAGAGGGAGAAAGAAAGGGGGAGGGAAACAAAAAAATTAATTTTTTTAAAAAAGCAAAAATGAAAACTGCGTGGCACCACGTGAAAGCACTAATTCTCGCTTTTCTGTCTTTTTCCAGCGTTCAAGATGTCGAAGCGAGGACGTGGTGGGTCCTCCGGGGCAAAGTTCCGGATTCCCTGGGTCTTCCAGTAGGTGCCGTGATCAACTGTGCTGACAACACAGGAGCCAAAAATCTGTATATCATCTCTGTGAAGGGGACCAGGGGACCACCGAACAGGCTTCCCGCTGCTGGCCTGGTGGACATGGTGATGGCCACGGTCAAGAAAGGCAAGCCAGAGCTCAGGAAGAAAGTGCATCCAGCAGTGGTAATTCGATAATGAAAGTCATACCGGAGAAAAGATGGTGTATTTCTTTATTTTGTAAATAATGCAGGGGTCATAGTAAACAATAAGGTGTAATGAAAGGTTCTGCCATCACGGGACCAGTGGCAAAGGAGTGTGCAGACTTGTGGCCCAGGATTGCATCTAATGCTAGCAGCATCGCGTGATTCTCCAGTGTGTTTGTAAAAAAAAAAAAAATAACAACCCCAAAACATTAAAAACTACTAGGAACCAGCAGTTAGCGTAATGGCTATGTCGCTGGACTCCCATGTAGTCGACAAGCAGTTTGCGTCCCGGACCCGGTGGCTTAAAACTCACGCCGGGCGTGTGTGCATGCGTGCCCAAGATCCCGAGAGGAGAATGGAGGAGAAGGGATTGCGGTGTGACCATCTCCCCGGGGGGTGATTTCTCGCTTTCTGTCTCTATGTCTCTCTCTGTCTGTCTGGCGAGCGCACGTGCCCTATAGTGAAAATCTCTCCAAGAAAAAAAAAAAAAAAAAAAAACATTAAAAACTATTTGCTAAAAAAAAATTAAAAAGCGCTAGTTCTCAGCTGCAATGGAGGAGTCTTCTTCTGAAGGCCTGTCCCTTGCCTCTCCTAGAGGAGAGGAGGAAAGGGGATTATTAGCAAGATAAAGGAGGATCTAAAAGCCAAGAGAATACTTTACCTTTAAAAGTTTAAAGAATCAGGACCAGCAGTTAACGTAATGGCTATGTTGTCGGATTCCCATGTGGCCGACCACAGTTCGTGTCCTGGACCCGGTGGCTTAAACTCACGCCGGGTGCGTGTGCGTGCGTGCCCAACATCCCAAGAGGAGAATGGAGGAGAAGGGATTGCGAAGGGATTGCAGCATGGCCATCCCCCAGGGGGTGATTTCTTGCTTTCTGTCTCTCTGTCTCTTTCTCTGGCGAGTGCACGTGCCCTATAGCAAAAAAAAAAAAAAGAAGTTTAAAGAATGTTTTTAATTTTTTTTAATTAAAAAAAATGAGAAGACAGAGAGAAGGATAGAGGGGGTGCTCCACCACTCAAGACTGGGGACTAGAGGCTGAACTATCAGTAGACAATCTTCATTTCTCTTATTCCCTGAAAGCACTAGTTCTCAGCTGCAATGGAGAAGTCTTCTGTTTTTATAAAAATTTATAAAATGCATATTCATAAGTTGTTGGCATGTAACAAAGAAGTCAAAATACCTTGTTTCTGGAAGTTAAGGTTACTGAGCATTGAAAATTCTGGTTACTATATGTAAATTCTACACACAGAGTTACAAGAAAATTAATGCATGTTCGGTGAAATAAAATGATGGGCAAGGCATATAATACCTACACACACACACACACACACACATACATACACACACACACACACACACACACACTTTCCATCTAAACCAGACACTGCTTAAGGCTGTTCCCAAAAGTAACCTTATGGAATCCCTCTCCCCTTTCCGCACAGCAAGGGTTTCCTAAGGGCTCTAGGTAAGGGATGACAGCCCACTGCAGGGAGCGCTGCCTCGCCTCGGCCACCGCTCTAACAGTGACGTGGAGATTCGTGAGCTCCATGTCTGTGTGTATCGTGTTTTTGACTATTAAAAACTGAACTTTGGGGAACCAGCAGTTGGCGTAATGGCTACGTCGCTGGACTCCCACGTAGTCGACCGCGGTTCGCGTCCCGGACCCGGTGGCTTAAAACTCACGCCGGGCGCGTGTGCGTGCGTGCCCAAGATCCCGAGAGGAGAATGGAGGAGAAGGGATTGCGGCGTGGCCGTCCTCCCTGGGGGGTGATTTCTCGCTTTCTGTCTCTATCTCTCTCTCTCTCTGTCTGGCGAGCGTACGCGCCCTATAGCGAAAACCTCTCAAAAAAAAAAAAAATCTGAACTTTGTAAAAATTAGGACTTTTGTGGGGTCTGCAGATGGCATAGTGATTAAGACTCTGGACTCCCACACGACCGACCATAGTTTGAGTCCCGGACCCAGTGGCTTGAAAATCATGCTGGTCACGTGTGTATGCGTGCTCAAAATCCCAGGAAGAGAATGGAGGAGAAGGGACTGTGGTGTGGCCACAAAGGATTTCTCATTTTCCCTCTCACTGTCTCTCTCCAGCAAGCACACACACCCGGTAACAAAAACCTTAAAAAAGAAAAAAAAGGGGGCTTGTGTCGATGTGAATATTCCAACGCCTATACGAAGCGTAGACAGTTCCAGTAGCGCCAGTGCGGTGCCGCCCATCGCTCTGTCACCAGCCTGGTTGTGTACGTTCTGGATGCAGGGGGCACCGCGCTCCTTTTCAGTTATGTCGTGTTGTGATGGCCCGCATCGAACTAGTAAGATTTTAAGATTTTGGCAGTTCTGCAATCCACTCCCGCAGAGAAGACTCTACCAAGTGCTCTTGATACAGGTTTTCAATGAGCCGAAGATCGGTGGGCTTCAGGTAAGCCTGGCCGAGAGCCACTCCCTCCGAGCCTCTCTTCTTGCTCAGATGTGACCACAAGGGTTTTGGCAGTGACTCCTAGTAATCACCATCCATTCCTTCCAGTGTGGGCCAACTGGACCAGCAACTGGGGCAGGTCCCTCCTGGTACCACGGGACCACAAGATCAATGAAGCCTATAGAGAAAGATCTTCATCAAGAGGGGAAAACACAGACATTTTTCAGAATCAAAACAGAGTCGTTTGTGTCAGCCCTGAGTAAAGCGAGCCAGGAAGGTGTGGAGAGTTGTTTTCTCACGCTAAAATGCCTGGCACCAAGAACCGTTGTTTAGAGAACACTGCTGGTGAAAAGCTTTGGTGAGCGCGTCTGGGACTCACGGTCATCTGAGCTGTGCCCCGGTGCACACTCCGCCTCAGTTTCCTCAGGGCTTCTAAGTGTGATGGATCCCCAGGTACAACTGACAGTAGGGCATGAAACAGTCGCCGTTTATTTGGTTTAGGAGCTTCGATACCAAGTAACTCAGAGTAATGCTGTGACAGGAGCCACACACACGGCAGAGGCTGTCCCTGTAACCTCAGAACGTCACTCAGGGACACGACGCTGAGGCATAGCTTCCCCCACACGCCCAGCTGCCTAGTCTTTTGGTTGGGCCCAGATGGGCCTGTGGCTGTCTGTCATGTTGTCAGCACTGGGAGGGGCGTGGAATACTACCTTCCTGGGGTGTGTGCTCACACCTACCACACCACAGCCAGAGAAATGCCCCTCCGAGCAAGAGACAGGATTTTCCCATCAGGTCAGAGCAGTCCACCCAGGCCCAATGGCCCTTTATTCAGGAGGGCGTCATCACAGAAGAGTGTGTCACCCCTCCTGTATAACTGGAGTGGAGACATCGACAGGGAGAAACTGTAACCTGCTTAGCCAGACTGACTCCACCTCATTAAACCGAAAACCGTCTCTCCCTCAGCCTGATGCTCAGTCTGAGGTTCCACACAGGGACTCCCAGGAGGCCAGCAGCCAGCCTGGAGCTTAGACAGAGAGAGACTCTGCCCCGGCCGCAGGCTGAAACTCCTGTCCTTGAAGATGGGCCGTTTGTGCCCTCAGCTGAAACTGAAACTCCTGTCCCACGATAAATTATTTGGCTGTGTCCAGCTAAAAAACTACCCTGACCTGTGCTTTTCTGTACATGACGTAAGCTGCACGGTGTCCCCCTTCTCTATAAAACATCTGGAAGTGGGAGGACCAGCCTAAGATTCTCTTCCCTGCCTCGCAGTGTGGCCACACTAAGTCCCCTTTCCTCTCACATCAATAACTCTGCCTCTCTGTGTTGAGCTGCGAGGAGTCAGGCCTGCTTTGAGTTTCTGGACTGAGGGTGGAAAGACCCTCGTCCAGCCACAAAACCACAGTTATCCCATAGAGCCCTCTCCCTCCCTCTCCCCCTCTCCCCCTCTCTCCCCCTCTCCCCCCTCTCCCCCCTCTCCCTTCCTCTCCCCCTCTCTCCCCCTTTCCCCCCTCTCCCCCTCTCCCCCCCTCTTCCCCTCTTCCCCTCTCCCCCCTCTCCCCCTCTCCCCCCCTCTCTCCCTCTCTCCCCCTCTTTCCCCCTCTCTCCCTCTTTCCCTCTCTCTCCCTCTGTCTTTCTCTCTCAGATGAAACAAGCAAATATACTTTTTCTTAAAAAAAAGAAATGTTTGTCTCATATATCTGGAGGCTGGAGAAAGCAGCTCTGCCCAGCCCCTTCCAGCTAAGGTGACTTTGCTCTTTGTCTTGCTCTGGTCAAATGGCAGGTATGTCGGGTCGAGCAGGTGGTGCAGTGGTTACAACACTGGACTCCCACGTACCTGACTGTGTTTTGAATCCTGGACCAGCAGCGTAAAGATCACACTGGCACATGTGTGTGTGCCCAGAATCCCAGGAGGAGAAGAGAAGGGACCGCAGTGTGGCCATTCCCCCTGGGGATGATTTCTCACTTTCCCTCTCACTGTCTCTGGTTCTTGGCAAAAGTCTTCTTCTTTCGTTTAAAGGCAGCTACCTTGTCCTTCCTACGAACCGCCCTCTCGTTGGCCAGCATGTAAGTGGCCACAGCCTTCCTCCTTAACAGGGGCTCCCAGGTAGCAGGGGCCAGCCGGGGCTGTCCAACCGGAGCTGATGACACTCCCTTCCAGGGCAGGCAGTGGCCAGGCCTCCCCTGCCTTGCTGCACGAGCGAAGCTGACAGTGGCACGCTACTCACGGTACCCCGGGTGGCCCAAGGCTGTTCTACTGGGGTTTCATTACCACGAAGCTGTTTCCTACGGGAAACGTGAACGCACTTCCAACAGAAAGCATCGGGTCAGGAGCTCGGACATTTCCTCAGCTCCGAGTGACCGGTCTCGGCCTGCGTGACCGACCGCAGCAAGACTGACCTGCCACCAGCAAGGGCAGTGGCCCTGCCCACCCACACCCCAGGGAAGCACCACAGGTGACAGCAGCCAGGGCACTGCAGGTGACAGCTGCTGCAGAGCTGGCGACTGGGCTGGCCCGTAAGGTGGCCCTGACCTGCCTCTACTGGGGCCTTAAATGCATGCAGTGGCCGCAGAGGAAATCTTCGCATTGGAATCGGCCACGATGACCGCCTTCTCATGGCACAGTGTGGCCTTCGCAGGTGACCTGAGCCAAGGAGCAGGGGGTGCACATCTGCCCTCCCACCTCCCCCGGGCTTCGGGGGCACGAGCCGGTGCCCAGCCGCCTGTCCTGGACAGGGAGTCCCTGCCCTCCGCAGTGGCCACGCCCTGCAGCAGGCTCGACCGTGGGCTCATGAGCAGGGCGGTGTCAAGCCCCGGACCCAACAGGTACAGTGGCCTCCTCCCCTATTGTAGCAGGAACTCCAGGGACGTGCCGGGGACCAGTTCTGGACCGAGGGAAGAGGGGATGCCCGCTGTGGACATCTGAGGGAGCCCCAGCAGCCCCCATCTGCTCCTCCCTGCACGGGGCACGGCCTTTGACATGAGGTGCGCTGGCCCCGCTGTGGCCCCTTGGGACAGGTCGGGGCCATCACAAGGCCGGACGGTGTCTGGACCCTCCCCGCAGTGGCCAAGCTGCTCAAGCACCCGGGACGGGCCTGCCTCCGGCTCCTTGTGGAGACAGCCAGGGTCCTGTTCTCGTGACCCAATCTACTCTTCACCCAGGGAGCCGACAGAGCAAGCAGGCGGCGACGGGGTGGGGGCCTTCTCAGGACAGGACCGTCCATGCTGGACAGTGGGGAGGCCTGTGGAGCCAGTGGCGGGGGGTAGGGGACACTGACCAGTGCTTGGAAGCTAGGACCCCTGGACCGCCAGGAGGAACTGGACTGCGAGCTGAACGTGGGGGTCATTGTGCCCCAGAACCCTCTTCTCTGGCCTGAGAGGAAGCTAGGCTGGGGTGTGAGCCCACCTCTGCCACTCGACACCAGGACCTGGAGGCCAAGTAGGTCCCCCAGCCGAGTTGCCCCCCCCCCCCCCATGGGCCAGCCCCTACCTGTGGGCCGGCGAGGGCTTCCTCCAGGAAGAGCCAGAACAAGACGTCAGGAACTTCCCAGACTCGCCAGCCCAGGCGGGACTCGCAGGTGAGGTGGACAGGCCGAGGGGCATCAGAGCCAGGTGCTGGCTGCAGCCAGGGCAGGAAACAGGTGCCGCCCCCACCCTAGACCACGCATGCTCAGATCCTTCCTATCCTGCGGCCCTTCCTGCGGCTGCTTCCCCCGCTCCCCTGCAGACCCTCCACTTTCCAACAGGCTGGTCACAGCAGACCCGGCCCCCAGTCCTCCTCCCCGGAGGCTCAGAGGTGCCACTGAGGACGCTGAGGCAGGACCAAGGCGCTGTGTGGAGCCACTGGCCACCCTGACGGGTCGAGGTGTGGCCATGAGGTGTCCCTGTGTGCCTGATGGCAGGGCTCCCCAACCCAGCTACCTGGAAGACCTGGTGAGGGGACATCAAGCTGGGGGAGGGGTCAGTGCACGGAGGTGGGCGTAGGGGGCAGCAGCCTGCTCCTGGGCCACCTAGGAACTGCTGTAGTTGTGGGGAGGGCTTCGCAGGGAGGACCCGCCTCCATAGCCCACCCTGCACCCTCCACTGGACAGCAAAGCCATGCTGCCTTCAGGGATGGGGGTCCAGGAGTGAAGGCCACGCAGTGACCATGTGCCTGGCTGTGGTCCACAGAGGTTGGGGATGGAGGCAATCCGGAGGGCTCTGCCTGGAGGAGGGGGCTGCAAGGGCAGAAAAATCCCTGATGTCCGGGTGGGCCAGACCCACGGGAGGAGCACAGCCCTTCTGTGGACTGACGGTGCCGTCTCTCCCCATGCAGCAACCCCTCTCCTCAGCCCAAGGTTCGTGGGGCCCCAGTGGGACCTGAGGGCTGTCTGAGTCACCGGGCAGGGCTGCAGCTGACAGCCTCAGAGAGTCCCCTCCAGGACCACATCTAGACACTGCAGCCCAGCTAGGGTGAGACCACCTGACCACAGGGCGGGGCCAGGCTCCCTGCCCCGCATGGGGCGTGGACCTGGGAGCAGGACCCGGCTTTGGGGTCAGCCAGAGAGAAGCTTCCGTGGGGGTGGGGGGAACCATGTTGGGGGGTTCTGCTGGGCCTGAGATGGGGAGGGGCGGGCACAGGGGCCAGGGCACCCCTGGGGGGTGGGGGGGAATGGGTCAGGGACTCCCAGTGAGGGCCCGGTAGGGGTTATGGCACCACTGAAGGTGGGAACGCCAAGGCTCCCGGGGGTGCCTGCGCAAGGAATGATTCCTCACCTGCCACCAGGAACCTTAGCAGCTGAGCGGCCCGACCCCAGCCATCCCGGCCTGCGCTCAGACCCCACCCCCTGGCTCCCCGGCACCCATCACCCCAGCCCACAGCTCCAAACAGGGGCGCATGAAACACTCCGAGCAGTGGCTTTGGGTACAAAACTGTAAACAGGAGTCTTTAAAACAACAGAGGCCTGCTCGACCCCAAACACGGAGTCAGAGGCCCCCGAGGGCCCAGATCTTCACCTGTACGGCCCTCCCCTCCCACCTAGGCCGCCCCTGGCGCTGGGGTGGGCTGGTGGCACCGGGGCTGGGGGGGTCCATGGTCAGAGGGATTCCTGAGATGAAGAAGCGGCCGCGGGCTCCGGGCACGGGCTCTCGCTGCACCAGGCCCTGCGGGGGACCGCCCCCACCCGATCCCATGCAACCCGCCCGGCCGGCGTCTCTGCGCCCCGGCGTCCTGGGGCGCGCACGGGCCCTGTCACGTGTCCAGGACGTCGCGCGTGGGCGAGGGCCCGTGAGGGCGCCCGGGAGGGCCGTGCAGCGGCGGGGCAGGTGGCACCGCGTTGCGCGGCTGCGGGGGCGGCTGCAGCTCCAGCGCGAGCGCGGGCGGCGGGAAGTCGCGCACTTGGCGGCGGTACTCCAGGAAGGTGCAGGCCTTGGTGGCGAGCGCCACCACGTTCTTGCCAACGAAGATGGCCGAGACGCGGCTGTCGCGGAAGAGCGCCATGTTGGCGGCGCGCGCCAGCACGGCGACGACGTTGACGGTGGCCAGGCTGAGCACCGGGTAGAGCATCATCTTCTGCGGCGCGATGTGCTCGCCCTGCATGCTCACCTCGCTGAGCGCCACGCACGGCAGCACCAGCAGCAGCATGTAGCAGTAGAAGAAGGTGAGGCCCTCGGCCCACAGCGGCAGCCCGCTGCGCGGCGGCTCCCACAGGCTGGCCTGCATGTCCAGCAGGTCCAGCAGGTCCAGCGCCACCCAGAAGAGGCGGCCGCGCAGGTCCTCGCGCTTGCGGAAGGTGCGCACGTACTCCATGCGGTCCAGGGCCACGAGCAGCAGGAAGAGGCCGGGCACGCACACCGACAGCAGCAGCGTCAGCGCCTTGCGCGCCACCGGGTCGGCCGCGCCGCGCCGCGCCGCCTTGTAGTTCTGGAAGACGAAGTAGAGCTTGATCTCCAGCACGAAGATGTAGAGGAACCAGAGGATCATGGCGTAGCCGCGCTTGGCGGTGCGCACCTCGGCGCCCACCCACACGGCCACGTAGCGCAGCACCAGCAGGAAGCACACGTCGCCCACCAGGACGATGATGCACACGCCGATCTTGCGCGGGCCCTGGTTCTGCTCCACCAGGTACGCGTCCATGACCGCCATGCTGCCCATAATCACCAGCGTGGTCAGGCACACGTGGCGCCGGTCCGGGGGCGGCAGCACCATGGTCGGCCGCGGGGGCCGGGCCTGGGCGCGCGGCCCCCACGCGGGGCAGGACGAGGTGGGTCCTGCGGCGGCCAGGAGCGCGGCGGCGCTCGACGACGCTCAGCCCGCAGGCATGGCGCGGCGCGGGGCCTTCCCAGCGGCCCGGAGGGCGCCCCTGCTCCCGGCCGGCGAGCTCGACCTGAGGAAGACCAGAGACAGGGTCAGGCCGCGCGCCGCGCCTCCCCGCCCAGCCGGTGCTTCCTCCCGGGGCGCCGTCCGGACCGGCTTTCAGGCCTCTGGCCACGCACGCGCTGAGCGCACTGGGGGCCCGGCGCCGGGGAGCGGGGCCTCCAGGGGGCGCTGCAGCCCCACCTGACGGACCGGAGACCTCGTTCCCGCCACCGCCTGGAAACAAATGGAACGGAAGTGGCTTCTCCGCGCCGCGCGCGTTTGCTGCTGGGCCATGCCTCCGTCCGGGACTCTGGCGGCCTGGACACCACGCCCGGGCTGCCGGCGTCCTCTCTCCCTCCGGCGCCGCGCAGGGGAGGGTCCGGCCTGCTCCCCTGGCACTGGAACTCAGGAGGTGCAGGGGCAGGCCCTCTCCCCCGAGCCAGGACTCTAGGAGGTTTTCTGGCCCAGGCTTGATAGTCACTCAAGTCCGTATGAATATCCGCCCGACGAGCCTCTCCGACCCGGCTTTGCAGCCCCACCACTTCCTCCCTGCCCCCCACCTCCAGGACAGTTCTCTGCCCGGCCCCCACCGTGGCTCCCCATTGCCACCGGCAGTGTTCCACCCTGTCTCCACCAGCACACCCACAGCCCTGCGCGCTGGTGGACCCCGTGGGCCAGCTCCCTTCCACCTTCAGGAAGCCCGCCCGCTGCACCTCTCGCACCTGGCAGTGGTAATCATGGCAGGGCTGGTGGGCCCCGCCTGCTAAGCCCTCGCACCTGCGCCAGCTGCACCCTTCACCCACCCAAACTCACAGCCAGAGCCCTCCCCTCTCCTGCACAGCACCCCCCGGGGGGTGTCCGTTTACTGCCCTGTCTAGACAAAGACATAAAATTTAATGTCACTCGTGACAGTGGAGCGCTCAGCCTGCCCCTGGTGACACCGCAGCCCCTCTGATCAGGGACGGCCTTGAGCTCAGCTGCCCAGCCTGACCGTCCAGCTGCAGCCCCAGGGTGTGCCCACACAGGACCCCCACCACTTGCAGCCCTGACACCTGGGCTGAAGGGTGCCTTGAGGGGCCTGCCATGCTCACTGGCAGACAGGCCTGGCCCAGGGACCCACTCAGGCCTGGGCCCCCTGAGCCACCCCTGGCTACGGCCTCCTCCACGCATTTCCTTCCTCTCAGCACTTGGCCAGGCCCGAGAGCCAAATAGCCACTAACCCTCCCCTCCCGTCCACTCCATGTCCCCGCTGTGTCCCTCCCTCGCTTCAGTCACTCATCAAACACGGGCTGAGGGCTGTTAGGGATGGGACAGGCGCCATCGCCAAAGGGAGCCTCTGCCCCCTCGCCCTGCGGAAGCCACAACCCAAGCCTTGCCGCCCCACCACCGCGCCCCTTCCAGGGCCCTGTCCAGGCCTTTCTCCTAGGTGGGCCCCGGCACACCTGCCCGGTGCCTGACTCGAGACCGCGCCTCCACGTAACTCCCCCCCCCTGCGCCCCACGGCTCAGCCTCGCACAGACTGGGCCTCGGCGCCCTCCGCTGCCTGCCCCGCACCTCGCACGGCCCCCACCCAGGGCATGGGGAGGGCGGACCAGGGATGCCCCCGACCCCCGCCGTTGCAAGGGGGTCCAGCTCCCAGCAGGCTGCGTCTCCGCTGGTGTATGCCAGCAGCGCCGGTCCCCGCCACCTCGCCGGCTCCAGGCCTCACCCCTGCAGCGCCCCCAGCCCCATCCCCTGCCCCTGTGGCTCGGGGTAGGGTCTCCCAGGCCCACTGCCCGGCTCCGCGGATGCGGCGCCCAGCCCCGGCCAGCGCCACCCGCCGCCCGCGCCTACCCTCCACCGGCCAGATGCTGCGCCCGCCGAGCCTCTGCGACCCGCCGGGCCGCGCTCGGCTCCGCTCCGGCTCCCGCGCCCTCCCCCGCCGGCGCGACGCCGCCTCCGGCCCGCAGGCCCCGCCCCGCGCCCCTCGGCCCGCGCGCCCCCGCCGGGCCCGGCGACCGCGGGACCCGGGACTCACGAGGGTGGGGATCCTGGTGCCCCCGCCCCTCCGCAGCGCTGGTTGCCACGGCAACAGCACTGCGTAGCTGGGCGCGCCGGACAGGTGGCCTTGGGGAGCGGAACGCCCCCGGTGTGCACCCCCGGCCCGGAGGTCCCTCCAGCACCCCTCACCTTCAGCTGCGGAGGGGCCCCGCGGGCCCCGCAGTCCCGCGCACGCCGGGAAATTCCACTGCAGCCCTCGGGCCTGTGCCCCCCGCAGCCCACCCGCTGGAGCGACTCCACTCACCCTACTCGAGAGGGCCCACAGGACCCAGACCCCGCGGGGCTGGCTGAGACCTAGAGGCGGAGCTGCCGCCGGCCGGCCACAGCTGACAGCGCCAGACCTGGGCGGTGGCCCACGGTGACAAAACAAGGAGGCCATGGTCCCGGAGCCCCCCCTAGACAGAAAGGCAGCTCCTCGGTCTCCTCTGGGGGTAAAGGAAAGGGGGCGAGCCCTCGCCCTCTGCACCCCTAGGGCTGGCACCTGCCCTCCCCCCTCGCAGCTGCTCCCACTCTCCACTGACCAGCTGATGGCTCTGAGGAACATCTGGAGGGTCAGCAAGAGGAAGGGAGCCCCCAGGGCCCACTGAGGCCCTGGGCCCTGGGGCTGATTCCCCGCCAGCTGCAGGTCTGCCGTGGCTGAGCCCTGGGAGCCAGCAGGAGGCAAGGACTGCAGGCTTTGCCACAGCCAGCATGCACTGGGTGCCCACAGGGTGGACCCAAGCCCACACACCTGCTCTCAGCCCAGGAAGCGCCACCCAACCACAAAGCACCTCTAAACCCCAAAAGGTGCCCCTCATCCAACGGTGGACAGCTCACCTCCCCCAGGAGGAGCCTCCAGGGGGCCATGTGCCTCAAGAGGGCTGAGAAGGGCTGGGCTGGAGGACCAGTGCCTTCATGTCCCTGAGTCACGTCACAGCCTTTCCTCCTGTCTCAGGGAGGCCTCCCACCTGCGGGCGCACTCCGAGAACAATCCTTCACTGGAGCCGGGCACCTCAGCTCTTCTGGGATTGAGTCAGGGACCTGAGGTGTGCCCACTGTGTCATGGAGTCCTTTGAAGAGGGAGGCAGGAGGGGCAGTCGCAGGGTGGAGGTGGAGGAAGAGAGACAAGGCAGCCCGTGGAACCTGGAAGAGGAGTGTGGACAGCAGCCAATCTGAGAGCACGGCGTGACCTTCAGCCGCAGGCAGAAATGTGCTCCCGTGAGCTGCTCCGATGGCCACGAGAGCGTCTCCGCACGAAAGCGCCGTCTGCCTGTCTCACCCGTCACCTTCCTGTCGCTGCTGACCCGGTACCCGGTGCTGCTGGGCAGGATGAGGCTGAGGGAAGCTACACGTTTATCGGATTTTGCCCCGAAAGGATCCGAGAAACCCCATGGCACCAGTCGTGTCCACGTCTTCAGACGATTCACATCCTCCAGCAACGGGCTTTGCGCTCCGTCTCCTCTTCCCCCACTTTCTGCCCTTTAAGAGAATAAACCTGAAGCCAATTCCTGGTCACAGCTTTCTCGGTCAGAGAAGTCGGGCCCCCCCGATCCTCGCTTTCCTATACTTGTGTGTTTTGTGTTTGTTATTGCGTTTATTTCTCATCCACAACCTTCCCCACTCAGAAAACCGTGTTCAGCCGAGCAGCTCCCGGTAGAGGAGGAAGTGGCCACTCCGCAGAGCTCCTGGCAGGAGCTGGTGTTGAGTTCAGCCCACGAAGACTTTTAGCCTGCAGCTGTAGGATGGTGAACTGTGGGTGCTTTAAGCCACTAGGTTGGTGGCAGTTCGTTACGGTGGCAACAGGGCAGTAACACGTTTGCTGTGGCAGGTCTGCACAAACCTGGTCTAGAAGGTGCCCTTCAGGCAAAGAATAACCCCAGATTTCAGGCCAGGGCAGCAGGAGGGAAAGAACAGAGTAAGTGATAAACACTGAGAAATTTAAGTGCACTGTATGGAATAAAAACATTATTTAGAAATACTAAGGTTTTAGGCTAGCAGGTGGCGTGGTGGTTAAGACGCTGAATTCCCACATGGCCAACCATGGTTTGAGTCCCAGGCCTGGCAGCTTGCTTTCTCACTTTCCCTCTCTCTCTGGTCAAATTAAAAATAATAAAGATAAATAAAATAAATACATGATTCTAAGATAAATAATTGTTTAAAAAAAGAGAGAAATACTAAGTTTTTAGGAAACGTGAAGTTATCATACAAGCCCACAAAGGCACGTGCACCAGGGGAGGAGCTGGGAGAGTGTGCATGCACTCACGCTGGAGGGGTGTGAACAAAACATATGAATGTGTCATTCCCAGAGGTGTGGAAGGGCACAAAGAACAGAAAATAATAAGCCCATGAGAAGACAAGGCAAGAGACGGAAAAACAGAACAGCTGGGGAAACTAGGAAACCTTTCAAAGATGGCAGATTGAAACTTAATAATTACATTAAGTGTAAATGAACTAGATTCCCATTGAAAGGCCAAGGTTATTAGTCTGATTTTTTTTAATTATTCTATTTAACTTTGTTTATTTATTTCTTTTAATTTGACCAGAGAGGGACAGAGCAAGAGAGCGAGAGGGAAAGTGAAAAACAAGCCACCAGGTCTGGGATTCAAATTGGGGCCAGCAGCTGGCATTACGGTTAAGGCTTTGGACTCCCACATGGCTGACTATGGTTGAGTCAGACCTGGCAACTTGAAAATCACACTGTGTGTACCCAGAATTCCGGGACGAGCATGAAGGAGAAGGGACTGCACCATGGCCATCCCCCAAGAGGTGACTGCTCACTTTCCCTCTCTCTGTCTCACTCTATGTGTCTCTCTGGTGAATGCACTTGCCCTATGGCAAAAACCTAAAATATAAATAAAAAGAAACACAAATTAAAATAGTTGCTGTTTACAAGGGACCCATCTAGCTCATGAGACTATGCCTGGGAAAGGATAGGAGAAGGTCTATCAGACAAATTCACACCCAAGCATGATGGAGTGGGAGCCAGCGGGTGGCGCAGTGGCTAAGGCACTGGACTCTCACATGACTCACCAGTTTGAGTCCTGGATCCGGTAACTCAAAACCCGCACAGGGCACATGTATGTGTGTGCCCAAAATCCTGAGAGAAGGGACTGCAGCACGGCCATTCGCCCTGGGGGATGATTTCTCACTTTCCCTCCCTCCGTGTTTCTCCAGCGAGCACGCGCACTCTACGGCATGACCCTGACAGAAAGATGCGTGGCGTGAGGAGTGGTTATGGTGCGTGCTCCTGTTCTTCAGAGACGCATGCTGTCTTCAGGACGAATTCCCTGCCATTGCCTAGGAAAGGCTCAGATTAGAATGTGTATTCACACACACACAATGAAGACGCACCGTGTGCTCGGATGTAAGGGCTGCTGAGCCGAGGTGAAAGGGCCGTGCTCTCACTGCACCGCTGAGCGCTCTGGAAAGCGAGCTGTGCGGGCAGATGGGGGCCAGGGTCAAAGCCGGCAGACGAGTGGTGAGTTTCCAGAAGTTCCTCCCAACCCCCCGACCCGGACTCCACACAGCCCAAAGCAGCAATGGGACCCGGATGTTCCTCTAGTTCTAGCTGGGGTACCAGGACAGAGCGGGGAGAACTCCCAGAGTGGGCGGCTGGGGTCTGGGGCCAGTTTGTTTTGCTGCGTGTTCTGGTGGTCACCGTCATCTCGCTTTTCTCTGTTCTCTCACGCTCCAGCCCCTAGACAGTCCCATCGTGCCTGTGACTGAGGCCATGGGGGTTCACAAGCTCCTAAAACACTGAGGGAGGGTAACTGCCCCCTCAAGTCAGAGGAAATGGGGTCTCCAGGGAGCCAGAAGGTGTGGGGTACCGTGAGGAAGGGGCTCCAGAGTGCCCCGTGGTGTCGCTCATGGCCTCTGGGCTCACTGCAAGCTGCTCATGGCAGCTCTGACCCTGATGAGGCCCCAAGCTGAGCACTGAGCAGCAGGACAGGCCACCACCCGCCCACACTGGCCCAGGTACAGCACCCACGGCAGACCCGGGCAGCATGGCAAGGGAACAAAAGGGACCGTAAAGCCACAGCACGGAAGGCGACTTGGAACTTGTGACCTGAACCCAGCTGAGCTGACTGCCTGCTAAAACAAATATCCACATCCTCAAGGGGACCTAAGTGAGACCAGAGTCTCATAGCATAATGTCCAAATGTGCAAGAGACGATCCAAAATTGCTCTGCATGTAAAGAACCAGGGACGCCTAACCCACAAGGGAAAAGAAAGTCAGCAGCTCCAAGGTCAAAGGAACAGAGACCTTCAAGGAGTTCAGCAAAGAGTCACACGTGAGAGAGAGACGGTATCTCAAAATAGGCTCAATATGTAAGAGTAGATCAGTGGGATCTGCCATATTAGCAGTATATAGTAAAGAATTCATATACCAATTGACGCAAAGAAAGCATCAGAGTTCAACATCCATCCCTGATAAATGCTCTCAGCAAATTAGAAACAGAAGAGAACCTACCTACTCCAATAAAGAGTGGCTATAAAAAGCAATGGCGAAAGCAGACAACAACAGAAACTATACCTAACATGATATTTAATGGACTGAATTCTTAACCCTAAGACCAGAAACAAGGCAAAAGTGTACACTCTATTCCCTCCTATTCAACATCATACTGGCAGTCCTAGCCAATGCAATAGCATAAGAAAAAATAAATAAAAGACATACAGATTAGAAAGGAAGAAATAAAATCTTCCCAATTGATAGATGACATGAAAGACTATGCAGAAATCCCAAGAATTCTCAAAAATAAATAGATAAATAAGTAAGTCTGATTATTAATATGTGAGTTTAGCAAGGCTGAAGGATACTACATCAAAATACTACATTCAATCTGCTTCTATATACTAACAATCAATGACTGAAAACCAAAATGTAAATACAACAACATTTAGAGTAACTCCCCAATAAAGCCTTTCAGTGTAAATCCAACAAAACAAGTGTAGAATTTGTATGCCAAGATTTGCAAAACACTGGTGAGAAAAAGCAAAGGCCTAAGTAAATGGACTGTGTTCATGAACTGGAAGATGACCATTCTCAGGCCAGCAGGTGGCACAATAGTTAAAGCACTGGACTTCCACATAGCTGACCATAGTTCAAGTCCTGGGCCTAATAGCTTGCTTTCTCACTTTCTCTCTATCTCTCTCTCTCGCTCTCGCTCTCTATCTCTCTGGTGGGCACATGTGTCTTATAGCAGATTAAAAAATAATAATAATAAATAAAATTAGTGCTCACTTCGGCAATACATATACTAAAATTGGAATAATACAGAGAATTAGCATGGCCCTGTCCAAGGATGACATGCAAGTTCATGAAGTGTTCCATATTTTTAGCAAGCCAGACTGTGAGAGATAGACTTTGTATGCCCCCACTCAATATATACCGATTGCCTGTAGTCTATAGCAGAAACTGAAAGTTTGGAAAGTATAGAAGCAGGAAGGGCAATGGTAGATACTAGAGAACGTAAGGATAGGGGGAGTGATAGAGGGAGGAAGGGAGACAGGGGAAGAAAAAAAGGTACATTTAATTGACAAGAAAAATGAAAAGCTATTTGCTGATAATGTATATAGTAATATCTCTATCTTGGCTGATATGCATCATATTCTTGCTGGAGAAAGCAATGTTGTACACCGTAAAGATAAATGTGATTAAATGTAAGTTAAAATAAAATTAAATAAATAGGGGCTAGTGGCTGACATGGTGGTTAAGAATGCTGGACTAACCGTGGTTCGAGTCCCGGAACTGGTGGCTTGCTTTCTCACTTTCCCTCTTTCTCTCGCTCTCCTTCTCTCTTTCTCACTCTGTCCCTCTTTGTTCAAATTTTAAAATAAATAAATAAATAAAGTTAAATCAAATAATTAATTTTTAATTAAAATTTTAATTAGTTAATTAATTAATTTTTAAAATGTCAATTCTCCCAAAAATGGCCTCCAGATTCAATGCAATCGCAGTGACTACCCATGTTGGAAATCTGTGGATGGAGACAAGCACTTCTCAAATGTACCTGGAAACATAAAGGAACTAGAATAGCCAAAACAATTCTGAAAAAGACGAAAAGTTGGAGAACCCTCACTGAGGGATTGTGAGACTCACTGAAAGCTAGCGCAATCAAGACATTATGTACGATATCACCAAAAAGATAGACAGACTGATGGAGCAAAACAGAATGTCCTGGAATAGACCCAGAAAATGTGGCCAAATGACTTTTTTTTTCTTATAGGTTGCATGCACGCCCCAGAGAGAGACAGAGAGAGGGAAAGTGAGAAAGCACTCCTCAGGGAGAATGGCCACTCCACATCCCTTCTCCTCTTAGGAGTTTGAGCACACAAGTGCCGAGTGTGTTTTTGAGCTGCTGTATCTGGGACTCAAACCATGCAGCCAGCTGTGGAGTCCAGCGCCTTAACCACCACACCACCTGCTGGCCCTGGCCAACTGACCTTCGAGCAGCCTGAGATGTAACTCACATACTGTACAATCCGCCCACTTAAAGTGCACAGTTCAATGGGCTCTGATACATTCACACGTCACGGTCCACCACACAGCGTCCCCATCTTCTCAGCCCCACTGGCCCTCGCTCTCTGCTCTTCCTGTCCCCCAGGCCCTGGCAACCACAAATCCACTCGCCGTGTCCGCCTTGTCCAGACAGCACATACCGAAGGAGCCAGGCAGTGTGTGGGCTTTGGGAACTAGCTTATTTTACAACCCAAGATACATTCGAGGTTCGTCCATTGCTGTACTGTGTGTTACTTTGCTCCTTTTTTTTTTTTTTATTTTTTAAAAGATTTTTGCCATAGGGCACTTGCCCTGCCAGACATAGACAGTGAAAGGGCAAGTGAGGAATCATCTCCCAGAGGGACGGCCATGCTACAACCCCTTCTCCATTCTCCTGGGATTTGGAGCACGCACACATATCCAATGTGAGTTTCAAGCCACCAGATCCAAGACTTGAACCAAAGTCAGCCATGCGGGAATCCAGTGCCTTAGCCTGCTGGCCCCACTTTATTCCCTTTTTAGCCAAATCATATTTAATTATCTTATTATCCATTCATTCGTTGATGGAATTCAGGTTGTCTCCACTTTCTAAGCTATCGCAAAGGCTGCTACTGTTAACATTGTATACAAAACTTTATGCGTCCATTTCTCGTGACCTAGGGATTTCAGGGTCATATCATAACTCCACATGTGACACTGGGGAGCTGCCAGCCGCTGCTCAGACCGTTTATACTGCCGCCGGCATGTGTGAGGGTTCCAGTTTCTTCATGCCTTCACCAAGGCTCCTTATTACTGCTTTTTTGTTTTTGAGGGGATTTTTTTGTTTGTTTTAGGTTTTTTTTTGCCATAGGATGTGTGCACTCACTGGAGAGAGACAGAGAGAAAGAAAAAGAGAACTTGACACCCCAGGGGGAACGGCCGCATCACAATCCCTTCACCTCCATTCTCTCAGGATTTGGGGCACACACACACACACACACACACACACACACACCCCTCTGGTGTGATTTTCAAGCCCCCTGATCCAGGACTCGAACCATGTGGGAATTCAGAGCCTGGACCTCCACACCACCTGCCGACCCCTGCTACGAGGGGTTTGCTAACAGCACCGTGGTGGGCGGGAGGCATGCCGGTGTAGCTCCGGTTTGCTCTCTGACCTCTGACGGCCCGATGCTGTTGGCACCCTCCAGTGCTTACTGGGGCATCTCCCCTGGGGAAATGTCTGTTCTGACTCTGCATACTTTCCGGGCTGCCTGTCCTTTCATTGTTCAGTTGTAAGTGTTCTTTTATATTCCGATGTGTGATCTGCAAATACTTCCTCACATTTCATTTGTCTTTTCAGGTTTGTTTATTTGCTTGCTTATTTTTAAAGCACAAAAACTTCTCATTTCAATTAAGTCCAGTTTATTTTTCCTTCTTGTTTCTTGTGCCTTTGCTGCCATGTCTGAGAAGGCCTGGCCTAACTGAATATTCATTTGCAAATATTATCTCCAGTTTTCTTCTAGGACTTTTATAGTTTTAGGTTTTACGTGTTGGTCTATGATCTCTTTTGAGTTAATTGTACGTATTTTGTAAGGATGGGTCTGTTGTGGGTTAAATTGTGCCCCCAAAATGCTCTGTTGAAGTCTTGCCTCTGGTTCCTCTGAATGTGACCTTATTTGGACACAGGAAAAATCTAAAATGAAGGTGGAGGAGGAGGAGGAGGAGGAGAAAAAGAATGGAGATTGGGGCTGGTCCCATAGCCAGATCCCATATGGCTGAGTGGCATCTGTATTCCAGCCCAGTGGTTTGGCGAAGGCACATGTACCTGCCCCCAAATCCCAGCAGGACAGAGAAATGGAGGAGAAGAGATTGCAGCATGACCACATCCCATTGGGGTGCTTTCTCCCTCTATCTCTCTGTCTCTCTGTTTCTCTCTCTGGCAAATATGCACACTGACTAGCAACTAAAAATAAAAAATAAAAAAGAGGTTTATTTGGCTCACAGTTCTGGCAGTTGGAAAGTCCAAAGGTGTAGGGTCGGCATTAGGCCAGGCTTACCACGGTTGACACAGCAGAGAGGGCGAGGGGACAGGAGACAGGACGTGGAGGAGTCCGACCCAGTGAGGCCCCAGGATCTGTCTGAGCCCCCCCAGACCTTTGAGCTCCGCTTTTGGTCAGATCAACACGCTGGCAAGGCCACTGTTGTGCACCCCCTGACCTTGGAACAAAGCTTGGGTCAATTAGCATGTCAGCAACTGCTTGCTATTTGCTCCAGAAAACTGGTAGCCTTGCTGGGAAGCGACCCCCCCTCTGACTCCCCAATTTACTACTATAAAAGAATTGCATAGCTCTCTTATACATCCTGAGTATATGATAAAATTTTCCAGGAACTCCCCCGACCGCTCTCCTTTGCTATAATCACCTATTATTAATTACAATGCTTTATTTCCATGGTCACAGTAGAGGGTGGGCTGAAGTACCTTTGGAAGGCCCTTCAAAATATATTTAAGGTAAACTTAATCCTTTCTTTATGTAAAATAGGATTAGGCCAAAACTGGCCCAGGACCACCCCCTGCCTTCACCAAGCGAAATAGATAAATATTTTAGGACTCCTCAAATCAAGTTTTAGATCCCTATAAAACTATGTAAGTATCATCCTTTATTAAGATCCATAGGAACTAATATCTATTCTTGAGATTTTCTTTTCTCAGAGCCATTCCTAGTAATCACAAGATGGCTGCTGCGCTGCTGCTTACCGGAACCACCTTCCTGAAACTGCATTCTATGGAGACCCACATACAATTGCGGAAATGCATGACATCCACCCTTAATCCAACCCTGAAAAGAATCTATGTTCCCTTTTGTTAAAACCTTTATGAGCTGATAATTGAAGCACGCAGCCCCTCTCCCATTTACTTGCATGTATCACATTTTCAATAAAAAGGCACGATGATTCCTAGCAGTTGTCACTCCTCAGAGAGCGATCTTTGGGGAGTGTCCGGCATAGGACGTGCGTGAAAAGGCATCGAGGCCTGTGTGTTCTGTTCACCTGTGCCGCCTCCGTCGAGATAACCCACCCCTGCCGAGGCTGGTCCCCGGCAAGGACGCCCACTTCCTCTGTCTCCCTCGTGCCGCTGGAAGATTGGATGGTGCTCTCCCTTGAGGCCCCAACTCTTCAAGGTCTCACCACCTCCCAAAGCCATCTTCACACAGGGGACCAAGCTTCCAGGACGTGAACTTTCAGGGGACAGACCATTATCCAAGCCTTAGCAGCAGCTGTCCCAGCAGCATTGTTGAAAAGACTATTCTTTCCCCACTGAATGGTCTTGGCATCCTTGTCAAAAGTCAATTGACGATAAATGCCTGAGTGGACGGGTTTATCTCTGGGTGCTCAGTCCTCCCTGATCCAATGTCCGCCCTTGTGGCCGCACTGAGCGCTCTCCATTACTGTGATTGGTAGTTAGTTCCAGGACTGGGACATGACGACCCCGGCCATGTTCACGTGAAGGTGCAGGAGACGTTTGGAACCGGGAAAGTGCACTTTTAAACAAATTTGCTACAGGCCACATGCGCTCACCAGAGAGAGACAAAGAGAGGGGGGGAGAGGGAAAGTGAGAGATCACCTCTCAAGTGGAATAGTCACACCATAGTCCCTTCTCCTCCATTCTCGGGGTTCTGAGCATGCACACACGGGCACCTGGCATATTTTTCAAGTCACCGTGACCAGGGCTTGAACTGTTCAGTCAGCCAAGTGGGATCCAGCCACTTTAACCTCCATGCCATGGCTGGTACAAGAAAATGCACATTTTTTTTTCTTAATTTATCTTTAAATTAGTTTATTGAACTTTAGTTTATTTACTTATTTATTTTAATTTTACCAGAGAGGGACAGAGTGTGAGACAGAGAGAGGGAGAGAGAGAAAACAAGCCACCAGGTCCAGGACCCAAACTGTGGTCAACCACGTGGGTGTCCAGTGTCCTTAACCAACATGCCACCTGCCAGACCCCTTAATTTATTTCTTTAGAGAGAGTTTTGCTATAGGATGTGTGCACTCCCTGGAGAGACAGAGAGACATGCATGTGCGTGCCCTAAACCCTGGAGAGACAGAGAGACATGTATGTGCGTGCCCTAAACCCTGGAGAGACAGAGAGACATGCATGTGCGTGCCCTAAACCCCTGGAGGAGAATGGAAGGGGATTCCAGCTGTCTGCCCCTCCTGGAGGCGCATTTCTCAGTTTCCCTGTCTCTGTCTCTCTCAGATGACTGCACACGCCCTGTAACAAAAAAGAAAAGAAAGAAAGAAAGGAAAGAGAGAGAGAGAAAAAAGGAAGGAAGGAAGGAAGGAAGGAAGGAAGGAAGGAAGGAAGGAAGGAAGGAAGGAGGAAGGAAGGGAAGAAGAGAAAGAAAATAAACGTACTTCTCAGGGCTGGCAGGTGGTGTGGTGGTTGAGAGCACTGGACCCCCATTAGGATGACCATGGTTCAAGTCCTGGACCTAGCAGCTTTCTCACTGCCCCCCCCCCCTTTGTCTCTGGTCAAATTATAAATAAATAAATAAATAAAGTTAAATAAACAATTATTTAAAGAAAGAAAGAAAGCAAACAAAAGGACTTCTCAATAGCCACGGGTCCAAGGCGAAGCTACGCCGGGCGAGAGCATCTTGAGCTGAGCAGCCATGAAGCGCTGCCGCAGAGCCCTCGGGCCGGCTCCACAGCTGGCAGCCCGCTATTCCAGAGAGCCAGATCCACGCAGCAGCTTCAATTCGAAACCCCGGTCCACACAGCCCGGAATACCCCAGGGGCTTCGAGGCAGGAGAGGGGTGCAGCAGGACCAGGGCCTGCGGAGGAAGCTCTACTCTCCCTCAGCGTCGCGTTCATGCACACACTCTACATAAACACACGGAAAACATGCTTAAAAACCTGTGGGCTTCAGCTAATCCACTGCTTAGACGGAAACGTGGCTTCGAATGCATCTGTTACGAAAGGAGAAATTATGAAAATCAATGAGCCAAGCATCCAACTCGACAAATTAAGAAAAGAAACATTAAATCCAACGATTACAGAGAAAAGGAATTAACAAAGGGAAAATATAAATGGAATTCTGAGGGTGCGTCGGGAAGAGCAGCGGGGCTAGCGGTTGGTTTCCCGAAACGCGCCTGGTCCCTGGAGCGCCGAGGAGCCAGGCAGGACGGGGCGCGCCGAGGGCTCTTTAGAACAACTGTAGTCGTTTGAAACTGTCGATGGCAAATTTCTTTAAAAGTACAGCTTGTCAAAAAGAAATAGAATAACCAGCAGTTAGCGTAATGGCTATGTCGCTGGACTCCCACGTAGTCAACCGCGGTTCGAGTCCCGGACCCGGCGGCTTAAACTCACGCCGGGCGCGTGTGCGTGCGTGCCCAGGATCCCGAGAGGAGAATGGAGGAGAAGGGATTGCGGCATGGCCATCCCCCCGGAGGTGATTTCCTGCTTTCTATCTCTCTGTCTCTCTCTGTCTGGCGAGCGCACGCACCCTATAGCAAAAACCTCTCCAAAAAAAAAAAAAAAAAAAAGAGAGAGAAAAAAAAAAAAAAAAGAAATAGAATACTGCATAGTCTTGGAGTTAAAAGAAGTTGGATCCGTTTAAAAGGTTCCCACAAAGAGCACCCCAGGCAGAAGACGTTGGTAGAACACTGAAGGAAGTAACGGTCAGATTTTACCGTGGAAAAACTTTTTAGAGGGAGAGATTTTTGCCATAGGGCGTGTGCACTCACCAGAGAGAGAGTGAGAAATCGCCCCCAGGGGGGATGGCCACGCCGCAATCCCTTCTCCTCCATTCTCCTCCCGGAATCTTGAGCACACACGCACGGCCAGTGTGAGTTTAAGCCACCGGGTCCAAGACTGGAATCACGGTCGACTACGTGGGAGTCCAGCGACATAACCATTACGCCATCTGCTGGTCTCACTCCCCAAAAACCTTTTAGAGATGAGAAAAATAAGGAATAATCCCCAACTCTTGTTTTGAAGCAATGCGAACTTGGCACCAAGACCAGACATGACGCCGGGGGACCCTAGACTGTTGTCACTCGTGGGTGAGGAGGTACCCAGCCTCAGGCAGCCCCAGGCAGGCCCCAGGCAGGGTGGAGGCTGGTTAGCCGCTCAGCTGGATGGGGTGTGACCTTCGGGGGCTGCCACGGGCCACACGCCCCTGTGCTGCCTCCGGAGCCAGCAGTCCTGAGCCGCTATGTGGCGGCCGTGCCCCGAGGCTGGGGACACGCCTCGTCCAGCTTCCTGTGGCTCCAGTGCCACTGGGTTGTCCCTCCCACCCCCTTCTCCAATGCAGGTCTCCATCTTCTCTGCTCTGTCACCCTGTCTCGGACACTGTCAACCTTGAGGCCCACTAGATGATCCAGGGTGATCTCATCTCAAAACCTTTAAGTAACCCAAAGTCCCCTTTTCCAAACAGGGCCACGTTTTGAGTTCTGGGACGTGGACGTGCACGGGGTGACACAGTGTCGCTGCCAGGGCCACGTCTCAAGTTCTGGGACGTGGACGTGCACGGGGTGACACAGTGTCGCTGCCAGGGCCACGTCTCAAGTTCTGGGACGTGGACGTGCACGGGGTGACACAGTGTCGCTGCCAGGGCCACGTCTCAAGTTCTGGGACGTGGACGTGCACGGGGTGCCAGTGTCGCTGCCAGGGCCACGTCTCAAGCTCTGGGACGTGGACGTGCACGGGGTGCCAGTGTCGCTGCCAGGGCCACGTCTCAAGTTCTGGGACGTGGACGTGCACGGGGTGCCAGTGTCGCTGCCAGGGCCACGTCTCAAGTTCTGGGACGTGGACGTGCACGGGGTGCCAGTGTCGCTGCCAGGGCCACGTCTCAAGTTCTGGGACGTGGACGTGCACGGGGTGACACAGTGTCGCTGCCAGGGCCACGTCTCAAGCTCTGGGACGTGGACGTGCACGGGGTGCCAGTGTCGCTGCCAGGGCCACGTCTCAAGTTCTGGGACGTGGACGTGCACGGGGTGCCAGTGTCGCTGCCAGGGCCACGTCTCAAGTTCTGGGACGTGGACGTGCACGGGGTGCCAGTGTCGCTGCCAGGGCCACGTCTCAAGTTCTGGGACGTGGACGTGCACGGGGTGCCAGTGTCGCTGCCAGGGCCACGTCTCAAGCTCTGGGACGTGGACGTGCACGGGGTGCCAGTGTCGCTGCCAGGGCCACGTCTCAAGTTCTGGGACGTGGACGTGCACGGGGTGCCAGTGTCGCTGCCAGGGCCACGTCTCAAGTTCTGGGACGTGGACGTGCACGGGGTGCCAGTGTCGCTGCCAGGGCCACGTCTCAAGTTCTGGGACGTGGACGTGCACGGGGTGCCAGTGTCGCTGCCAGGGCCACGTCTCAAGTTCTGGGACGTGGACGTGCACGGGGTGCCAGTGTCGCTGCCAGGGCCACGTCTCAAGCTCTGGGACGTGGACGTGCACGGGGTGCCAGTGTCGCTGCCAGGGCCACGTCTCAAGTTCTGGGACGTGGACGTGCACGGGGGTGCCAGTGTCGCTGCCAGGGCCACGTCTCAAGTTCTGGGACGTGGACGTGCACGGGGTGCCAGTGTCGCTGCCAGGGCCACGTCTCAAGTTCTGGGACGTGGACGTGCACGGGGTGCCAGTGTCGCTGCCAGGGCCACGTCTCAAGTTCTGGGACGTGGACGTGCACGGGGTGCCAGTGTCGCTGCCAGGGCCACGTCTCAAGTTCTGGGACGTGGACGTGCACGGGGTGACACAGTGTTGCTGCCAGGGCCACGTCTCAAGCTCTGGGACGTGGACGTGCACGGGGTGCCAGTGTCGCTGCCTGCAGGGTCCAGCTTTCCGACGGACTTCTCACTGCCCTTTCAGCTGCCATGGCCGTGCTCGCCCACGCACAGGAGGGGAGGCAGCCCCGGGGGCGTGGTCACAGCACACCCCTGTCCCTCCTCTTCTCCACCCTGTCAGAACGGGGACCACACACCCACCGAGGTCTCTTTCCCACCTCTGGGACTGGCTTTCAGATCACGGGACCCGCCTCCAACTGGCTGGTCCCCTCAGTCCCTGCTCCGGGGCCGAGCTGCCGACAGCCACCGGCAGGGCAGTGAGGGCCAGGCTGGGAGCAGGGAGCTGGGCTCCTACAGCAGGGATGAGGTGGGGCCGCCACGGCACATGGAGGACACCGGTGAGTGTGTGTCTGTGTGCGATAGAGCATGTGCGTGCATGTCTGTGTGTGTGTCTGTGTGTGATAGAGCATGTGCATGCATGTCCGTGTGAGTGTGTGTCTGTGTGAGGATGTGTGTGTCTGTGTGTGACAATGTGAGGGTGTGTGTCCGTGTGAATGTGTGTGTGAGTGTCTGTGTGTGTCCGTGTGTGTGTGCGTGTCTGCGTGTGATAGAGCATGTGCGTGTATGTCCGTGTGAGTGTGTGTCTGTGTGAGGATGTGTGTGTGTCTGTGTGTGACAATGTGAGGGTGTGTGTGAATGTGTATGTATGTGTGTGAGTGTCTGTGTGTGTCCGTGTGAGGGTGTGTGTGTGTGTCTGTGTGTGTGTGTCGGTGTGTGTGTGAGTCTGCGTGTGGAGGCCCGGCCTCTCGGTGACCTCCAGGACACCCAGAGGAGCACCTGACAGGACCGAGCCCAGACACTGGCAGCTCCCAAGGTCGGGCCCTGCCTGAAGTGTGGCAGGCCACGCGGGGGACACACTGGGGCCCCGCTGGCCACCTCGGGCGGCTGAGCATCACAGAGCAGCCAGCAGCGGGCGGCCACACAGCGTTCAGTCACACCACGGCCACCGGGCTGTCGCCACCCCACCCCACTTGAACCAAGAAGAGTGGCCACGGCGCTACAGCTGCGCAGGGGTCGCGGGGGAGCAGGACTCTCCCACGAACGCTCCCTGAGAGTCCGAGTTAGCAGCCGGGGCACCCTGCTTTCCGGGCCGGAGCCCAGTCCACCCCATCCTGACCACGTGGCAGAGACTAGCAGCGCCGAGCACCCCACAGGACACTGCGAGGAGCCCAGCCACTCTGCCCTCCTAGCCAGGAGTCGAGGGGCACTGCCAACGGGCCAGCCAAGAGAAGACAAAGGGACTGGTCCAGGCCACGGGGCTTGAGGCTCCGCGGCAACCGGCCACACACGACCTCATGGGCTGCGGGTCGGGCAGGGACGCTGGGTGGTGACAGTCCCGTTCTGAAGGTCACACATGGTGGCATGGAAGGGTCCCTTTGGTTCAGGAATGTTCTCTGAGGTGCCTGCAGCGCAATTCTCAAACCATGCACAAGCAGGACAGACACGTGTGCATGGTGCACACCACATGCGTGCCACATGTCTGTGTACTAGGCACGTGTGTGTGGGCAGCCAGGGCACCTGGGAAGGCACACAGCTCGGGGCTATCCCTGCAGGGTTTTCATTCGGAATTACTTTTAAATGAAGTTTTGTGTGTTTGGTTTTTTCAAGAATTATTTTTTATTTATTCATTTATTTATGTTAATTTGACGGGGTGGAGGGTGAGAAAGCAAGCCACCAGGTCCAGCCGAGGTTGGCCATATGGAAGTGTCCAACCCTTTAACCACCGCGCCACCTGCTGGCCCGCCTTAAATGAAGAGTTTTTAAAAATCAATAGATGGGAACCAGCAGTTGGTGTAATGGCTATGTTGCTGGACTCCCACGTAGTCTAATGTGGTTCGAGTCCCAGACTCGGTGGCTTAAACTCACACTGGGCACATGTGCGTGCATGCCCAAGATCCCAAAAGGAGAATGGAGAGGGGATTGTGGTGTGGCCATCCCCTGGGGGGTGATTTCTCACTTTTCTTCTCTCTGTCTCTCTCTGGTGAGCACAAACCCTATGGCAAAAATCTTTTTTAAAAAAGGAGTAGGAATTGGAGACTTTTATAAATGAAACTGTCACTAGTTTTCATGCACTTAGAAAAGCAGAAAAATCTACATATAAATTTTTAGAAATAAGTTTACCAAGGCTGGTTGTAGCAGAAAAACATGTAAAAATCTATTTTGTTCGTAAAAAAAATTTTTGAGAGGTTTTTGCTATAGGGCACGTGTACTCACCAGAAAGACAAAGACAGAGAAACAGAAAGCAAGAAATCACCCCGAGGGGGATGGCCATGCCGCAAGCCCTTCTCCTCCACTCACTCTCCTCTCAGGATCTTGGGCACACACACACGTGTACCCAGCGTGAATTTAAGCCACCAGGTCTGGGATTCAAAACATGGTAAGCTACATGGGAGTCCAGCCCACGTAGCCATTATGCCAACTGCTTGGCCCTGTCCCTAAAATTTTAAGAGTTAGAAAATGAAATGTAAAAAATATTCTCTGGTGAGTGCACGCACCCTATAACCCCTCCCCAAAAAAGTTCTAATATATTTATATATATGTGTGTGTGTGTGTACACGCCATTCGTAAGACCCCAGAACCCCAAGTCCTGAGAAGTGTCTAACAAGAGTATAATGCCCCATCCAACGAGCCCTGGTGCTCCGAGGAGGCCTAAGGACAGGACGGCGCGTCCGTAGTGGGAGGGTGATACTGCGAGACAGAGCTGGCCTCACACGGCCCTGCACCCTCCACGTAACCCCAGTACTCAACAAACGGTGCTGAGGCGTGTGCGGAGACACGGAGGTCAGGAGAGCCCACCCAGCGCGAGGGGGGACGGGCAGCGGCCAGCCACGGCAGGGGGCCCACTCTAAGCCAGCAGTGTCTCGGTGGCTACGCAGCTGGGTTTCACGTGCAGACTGCATGGCTCAAGCCCCAGAGCCAGGGTGCTTAAAAAATATGCCGGGCACATGTGCATGCGTGTCCAAAATCCCAAGTGGGAGGTGGAGGTGAGAGGACTGCAGCGCGGCCACCCCGGGCATGATTTCTCTCTTTTTGGCAGGTGTGTGTGCCCTATAGCAATTTTTTTTTTTAAGCTGGTAAGAGCTGCAGGAGGGTGGGCAGGACTCGCAGACGCCAGGCGGGAGTGGACCGGGCCTGCTCCAGAACACCAGGCGTCCCTGACCGGGAAAGGCCTTCCTCTCAGACCCGCGGGCCTACACCTGGGTGAGCAGAGCAGGGCCTCCACGGAGGCAGAACCCTGGAGCCGCCCGGCCCGCTGCGAGCAGTGGGTGGGAAAATGAGTAGACGCTGCCCCGGCAGAGACAGCGAACAGCCATCCATGCAGCTCGGAGGACGGGGCCTAAGACAGCAGAAAGTGGAGAGTGGGAAGTGCAGGCCAGCCAGGCACCCCGGGGGCCACTGAGGGCGCTGCACGGCATTTTAAAGCCTCGTGGAACATGTAGGGACGCATCGGGTACCGTGTGAGATTCGGCGTCTCCCGTCACGTGGCATTTTCCTCCCGGGACACCCTCTGCTTAGCTGGGTTCCCAGCAGCTGCAGCAACAGGAGTGAGTCCCAGGCAAGATCAGGGTGGGTCAGGAAGCCCAGCGCCTGTCCAGTCCACTGAGGGGCCGGCAGGTGGCGTGGTGGTTGAGGCACTGGGCTCCCATATGGTCAACCACAGTTTGAGCCCCAGAACCAACAACTTGAAAATCACTCCAGGAGCACACATGTGTGTGTGCCCAAACCCCAGGAGAAGGGTGGAGAAGGGATGCGGCGTGGCCGTCCCCCAGGGTGATCTCTCCCTGTCCCTCTCTCTGCCTCTGTCTCTCTGCAGCAAATGCACGCGCCCTATGGCAAAAACCTAAAAAAAAAGAAAGGAAAACTCTAAATTAGGAGTTCTTTCCCGATATCCGTGCACGTCCCACCCTGCGAAGGCATGGACGTACCAGCCGCCTGGCCTGCAGAGCAGCCGCAGTGGGCTCCCACCAGCCAGGGCCACTGTGGAAGGTGACTGCGACGCTCAGCCGTCAGCAGGGGCACTAGCTGCTGTCACAGAGGGGCCCACAGGATGACCGTGGGGGAGCTGCTCGCCACTGCCGTGGGGTGCCCAGCACACCCCACCTTGCCCTCGCATCGCTCATTCCAGGGTCTCTGGGGCTGGATGTTGTCTCCAGCGAGAGCAAAAAAGAGGAGCCCCCAGTGCGTGACGGCGACACCAGGCCCGAGTGCTCAGGAGAAAGTCCCCCTCCACAAACTGGAGGCTGGGGGCCAGGAGGCCATCCCTCACAGGCACCGGCCCACCATCGGAGCCCTGGGGTCCCGGCTCCCTCCAGCCAGGCTTGTGCTCAGTGCCGTCCTGTCAGAGCCCCCTGGGTGGCGGCCCTGTCCACTGCCAGGCTGAGGCTCTGGCTAGCAGGGGAGATGACAGGACTGCATGGCCTTGGCTCTACATTGATGACAGAGCACTGTGCACAGGAGACAGACAGACGGGACATCCTCCACAGGGCTAAGTGCCGCGGTGCCCTCCTCCTGTCCAGCCCTCAGCCCCTGGCCCCTGCACCCATGGGCAGCACACCCAACGGGTTCAAGCTGCACCTTGCCACGTCCAAAGCAAGCTTGGGCCCAGGGCGGCAGGCTCCCACAGCGAAGACCCAGCCCGGCCCAGCCCTCCACCTGCCTCCCATGTCTCTGGGGGACACGGAGCTCAGTGCACGAGCGCCCGACTCTGAGCCCTGCAGTCCTCCCTCCAGACGGCAGCCGAGTCCCGAGTGCATGTCCTTCCACTGGGCAAGGGCGCCTTGGCTGCGCCACTGCACGAAGCCCAGCTGCTCATCTGGACACCCCTGGCAGGTCTGGCTTCTAGGATGTTCTCGCTGCTACTTGGCCTGGGAGACAGGGCCAGCACGGTGGCCCTGGTGGGATGGTCCGGCGAGGAGGTGGACGGCCAGCTCTGGGTCAGCCGTCGGTGAACAGCTGGCGGTCCCAGCCATCAGGGTCTCCAGGAACCGGTGCCAAGGCCCACGGCAGTGAATACAGAAAGCCCAGAGACTAAGCGTACGTGCCTGGGCCTGTCTTCTCGTGTGTTCTTATTTGCTGGAGGGCTCGTGCACTCGCCAGAGACAGAGGAGTGAGAAGGCACCGGGGGACGGCCATGCCCGCAGCCCATCTCCTCCATTCTCCCTGGGATTCCAGGCAAGCGTGCACATGTGCCTGGCATGTTCTTCAAGCCACCGAAGTCCAGAACTCAGACCGTGGTCGGCCATGTGGGACCCAGCCACCTTGACCACTTCACCTACGGCCCACCTCGCTTGCTTTACGAAGTCCCAGGAGACACGGCCTGGCCCGACAGCCCAGTCTGCCACATCCCTTCTGCATGTGCTCCGGGCGCAGGGAATGGCTCCCAGCCTGAGCCTGGAGACCTCCTGTCTCTCCGGAGAGGACTTGGACTCACACACCGTCCCCACAGGACACGTGCACATCCGGGGAATCTGCAGGTCCTGGGGCCGAAGGGGCGAGGTTATCACGAGGGCTCCGACGAGTGGCGGGCCGAGGGCAGGAGGGCACAGGGGCAGCCCCCGGTGGTCCGCAGACCAGAGTCCAGAAGTGGGTTCTTCAAGGGCCTCCGGAGACCACAGCCCTGCCTGCCGCCACCTGGCTTCCTCGGCTCCTGGACGTGACCACAGCACAGGGAGCCCTAAATCCAGGCTGTGTGAGGGGCCGGCACAGCCAGTGGCCGCTGGACCCGAGGCCCGTCCCTGCCTCCCTTTGGCACAGCGGCCTCCACACCGCCCTGGTCCATCCCGCATCCCTCACGCCGGCCACCTTTCCTGGTCACCGGCTGCCGGCATCGCCACCGAGGCCAGAGGCCCACCACACACACGGCATGAAGGCTGCGCTTCACCACCGAGCACCCTGGATGCGGACCCCGACGGCCCCCGACGCCGAGTAGTACTGGGCTCCTAGAAGCCAGGCTCCCGGCAGGAGCGGCGTGGGCGTCCCAGCACAGGGGCCTCACGGTGGCTTCTAACACACGAGTGGGTGGTCAAGGTGCCCTGGTCCTCCTGAAGGGGGAAGGCGGAGTGGGGTGTCCCTGGGCCAGCCCCGCAAGGGTTGGGGACAGGCTCTCCAAAGGCAGGCCTTGGCTTCAGCCAGCAGAGCCCCGTGGTCACCGAAGTGGCCTCGGTCCTAAGCTGCCGGAGGCTGCGGTGGCCCCAGCCTGGGGTCTGCCCAGCACCCCGTTAGAGCTCCATGGCCCTGGGAAGAGGGCAGCAGGCGAGGGAGGCTGGGCCGGAGGCTGCGTCCCTCCAGTAGGGGTGCAGGGGTGGGGACAGGCCGCTCCGCGAGCCCAGGCGATCCGCACACGGCCCCACATAGAAGCCTCTTTGTCAAGGCTGAGCCGGGCCGGCCGAGCAGCCTCTGAACAAGGCCCCTCTGTCCTCGTGTGGGCTCCCCCAGCCAGGCACCGCCCTGGGGAAGCAGCAGAGCCTGGGCTCCCACCACACGTGCACACACACAGCACACACATGCGTGCAAACACACCCGTCTGTGGTAACATAGGACAGAGGCCGTGCTCTGCTCGCAGCCTGGTCTCGGGCCTGGCGGGGCCTGGGGTGCCCTGGGCCTCCGCGGCTGCCCCTCCAGGCCCGGACACTCCCCTGTGCTGCGGACACGTGCTTCTCCCGTGCCACGGGCCTGTCCCGTCTGCCCAGAGCCCCCCATCATGGACAGACCCAGGAGGCAGAGGGAGGCCCCCAGTTTATCCCTGATGCAGAACACACTCACCAACCCAGGCCTGTCGCAGCCTCCTCGGGGATCAGCCTGGGCCCACTGGCCTCCGGTCAGTCAGGAAGCCCCAGTCCCTGTGCTGTGTCCCTGCGGGGCACTGCGCATGTCCCCACACAGGCACACCCACAGGCCGTCAGCGTGCCGGTGGCGGGATCCAGATGAGGCCAGGCAGGGCTCCCACCAGCCTGACCAGCTCCTGCCGACATTGTCCCTGTAGTCGGCGCAGTGCTGCCTCCAGGAAGGCCTCCCGGCTCCTCAGCACCCCAATCACCTGGGCCGCCTGCAGGCCACGTCCCGTTGGTACCCTATCCTCACTTCTCACCAGCCGGTGAGGCCCGTGAGGTGGGGCCGGGCCCCAGTCTTGCCCCCAGGACAGCTGCAGGGCCGCCAGCTCCTGTCCTACAGCCTCCTGCAAGGCCTGCCGTGCGGCGTTCCACTCGGGCCCCTGGGCCTGGCCTCCCTGCAGGGGAGAAGGCAGGCAGGCACTCAGCCCAGGCTCCCTCCGCGCTGGCCTCAAGCCCCCTCGGTGCTCCCAGCAGCTCCCACTGGCTCCCCAGAAGGGCTGGGTCAGCTCGGGGTGTTCAGCAGGCTCCCTCCTGCCCAGGCTCTGCCCCATCCTGAGCCAGCAGCCGAGGGGCAGGGATGGGCTGGAGTCTCGCTCCTTCTCTCAGGACCCGCAGCTGCAGCCCGATGTGCTCATGGAGCTGTGGGGCAGGGTGGGCTCTGCTCTTCCCGGCAAGCCACGACCCTCAAGGCCCACAGAGCTGAAGGCGGGGACACCACCCCACCCACTACTGCAGGGTCTAGCCTGCCGCCGGCCTGAACCCACTTCCCACCGCCCCGTGGCCCTCCAGAGGGAGGATGAGGAGCAGGCCAAGCCTTGGGGGGTCACTGAGCAGGGGCGTGGCCACGCTGCCCTTCCAGGGAGCCCGCAGCAGCTGGGCTGGCAGGGCAGGGCCTCCTGGCCCACACCAGGTGGGCGAGGGGCTGTGCTGCCACCGCGCTGTCCCGGATCACTCTGAGCCTGCCTGCTCCCAGTTCCCAGGTAGGAAGTGGCTGCACTGCACTGGCCAGGTGCGGGCCTCGCTCTTCAGAGAGAAATGGCCCACACCCCGCCAGGTGCTCCACAGCCACTGCCAGGATCCCGCCAGCCGGAGATCAGCCAAGCCAGCTGGGCTCACCACGCCTCGGGTCAGGACAAGCCTCAGAGGGACAACTCCCAGCTATGCACACAGGCTGCGGCCTCTTGAACAGCTTCCGGGACCGGGCGGCCAGCAGCTGCAGGGCAGCAGGGACCTCACATGCGCCCCCTCGTGCCCGCTTTGCTGCGCCACTCACTAGAGCCCATCAGATGGGGCCACGTAACTGGCTGGCAGCTGCGTCGGTGCCCTCAGGGCTGCCCTCCCCAGGCCCGCTCACCCTGGCCGCCCAGGCCGCCCTCCGGGGCTCCACCGCCTCCCGCAGCTCCTCCAGCAGGGCCTGCAGCTCCCGGGCTAACTGCGCCAACTCGCCGGCCCCACGCTCAGGGATCCTGGGCAGATACGGGGTGCGGGAGGCCGGAGCGGTGGCCTCCAGGACTGTGTTCTGCAGAGAGACCCAAGTGAGAGGGTGCACACCGAGCAGAGGGCAGGGGCGGCGGGTGGGGACGGGCAGAGGCAGGGCGGGCGAGGACAGCTCCACGTAGGCCAGGGAGCGGCCGTCGCCCAGCACGAGCAGACTGGCTGACCACAGACCGAGGCCAGGAGCAGCACCGTCTCCCTCCCGGACGACCAGGTCCTAGGGAGGCCCCTGGGAGCAGCGGGCCTGGGCACAAACCCACCCTCCCTGGCTCCCTTGGAGCCTCCTCTTCTTGTCTGGGAACCGTTAAGACCCCCACCCCATCGGCAGGGGCTGCTGCGACCGAGGTGGGGGCGGGGGGCGGGGGGCGGGGGGCGGCGCAGCCCTCACCATCCACTGCCAGAACACGGGCTCCTGCCGCCGCCAGCGCAGGGCAGCCTCCAGGCGCGCGTTCTCACTCTCCAGCCTCCGCAGCAGCTAGAAGGCAGGGCAGTGCGGTGTGGCAGGACTCCCGGCCACAGGCACCGCCCACCCTCGTCCACCCGTCCCTGTCCTCCCCAGACCTGCCGGCCCAGCTGCCTCTCAGTCTCAAGTCCTACGTGCAGGGGAGCCCCGCCTCGCCCTGACAGTCCCTCTGACCGGAGACTTCTGCCCACACCCCTCATAGACAGGAGGCCTGAGACTGGGGGCTGGGGAGCACAGAGCTGAGTGACACCGGCCACCCCTGCTCACCTGGGTGCTCACCAGCCCTGCTCAGACCCGTGCCTGGGGCCCTCCCCCACAGTGCGCCACCATGCCGGGCCACACCTACGCACCGCTCACACGCAGCATTCACATGTGCACGCCATGTGCAGTGTGGCCCGTGGTGTGCACGTGTGTGCATGTACACGGTGCTGCCTGCGCATAGCATGCCCACATGTGCATTAGGCGTGGGGCTGGACTCCAACCACCGCTGCCTTGGCCAGAGTGCCAGGCCCCGCCCCTCCCTCGGAGCCTCTGTGCTCCCTGAACAGACGCCATGGGCCGCCCGGGCTGCCCACACTGCTCCTTCCAGAAGGCGGTGTGCTCCGCGAACTGGGAACCCGATGTGGGAACCGAGGGCCCCTTGGGGCAGTCCCCACTGCCTTGCGCTGTCTGGGGCAGGACAAAGGGCCAGGACACACTGTCCCAGGCTCAGGAAGAAGGCAAGCACACTTATGGGCTCCGGGCATCAGTGGTCACGGCCCCGGCAGGGCGGAGCCCCTGCTGTACGCAATGCCACTACCCCTGGCTGCACAGGGGCCACTGCAGACTGGTGGTGGTGGGGCCCGTTACCAGCAGTAGGCCGGGGTCAGATCCAGACTGGTCGCCAGGACCACAAGATGCTAAGCAGACCAGGGTGAGGGGAGCGTGAGGGCACAAGGTACCCAGGAAAGGGGCAGAGACTCCGTGAGCACAGTGAGAAGTTTCAGAGATGCCCCATGGCCCGCCCTAGGCCAGGGTGGGGGCACGCCCGGGGCAAACGAGCCCCCTCACCAGAGGCAGGGTGCAGAGACTGCAAGGAGCCACGTCACCCAGCCGCATGCCTGGCTGCCCACACGCCAGTCATAGATCATTCCAGAAGCTTCTGGGACCTGTTCCAGGGACCTACGCCCTTCGGGGAGGCTGGGACCAGGCTGTAGCCAGCTCCCCCTCCAGAAAGCTTGGAGAAAGGCCGACCCATGGCCCCAGTCCACCTGGCCAGCACCGACTGCAGCCCTGCAGCGCCCACACGGGCCAGCCTCCTGGGGGTGGGAGGCTGTGCCACCCCCACCCCCCACCACAGGCTAGTCCTGAGGAGGAGGCAGCAGGACCAGGTTGGAGCCCACAGCCTGTGCTCTGTTCAACCCCGGCAGACCAGAGGCCAGCCTGGGCCTCACAGAGTCACCTTTAAAGTGGGGACAGGGCCAGGGGCACGTCAGGTCACACCACGCTGTCGCAGCAGCCTCACGGCCAAGCCAGGCTGCAGCCAGGACCGAGGCCCAGCTGGCACCAAGGGCCAGGCGGGGTCGGCGTGTGGGCACCCTCAGCCCACAGCAGGGACACGGCAGGTCACGAAAAGCCCCCGGGATGACAAGGCTCCAGGCCAGACCTGCAGTTCCACTGGTCACGGAGGGAAGCCCCCAGCAGATGACCATCCTGAGCATCTGGGGCCATGCCTGATGGAGGAGCCAGTGGTGACGGCGGTGCAGCAGGCGGGAGCTGGGCGCCCCAGGAAAGAGGCCTGAGGCAGGCCTGCCTGCCACCCTGTGGCACTCTCCAGAACCGCTCCCAAGTGGCCCCTGCTCGGCCTGCAGGACACGCCGCCTGGCCCCTGAGGCCCCTGTACCCCTGTGGTCAGGCCCCTCCCACCCCAGGGAACACCCGTGTGCCCCACAGCACCCACACCTCCAGTTAGGTCTGAGGTCCCTTTGGGCCAGTGCCAGCCCAGCCCCAGCCCATGCCTGGCCACAGAGGCCACACATGAACAGCACGTGGACTGCTGCAGGGTGATGACCCATGGAGCCAGAAGGGCCCAGAGGACACGTCAGTCACCCACCGTGACAACAGTGAGCAGATGTCCACAGCAGAAAGCCCGGACACTGCCCACGTCACCCTGGTGGGCCCCTCCGACTGCAGACTGTGCCCATGCCTGCCCTTGCCAATCCGTACCTGGTGACCACCCTCTGGGTCCCTGAGCATCTCTGTTTCAGCGACAGACAGATGGCCAAGGCTCTGGTCACTGTGGCAGCCACGAGTTGACAGGTGGATCTGAAACACCACACAGACCCTAGGCTGAGTGGGGGTGGCAACTGCCCCGGCCCTGACCTCCAGAGCCCACTGGTGAGTGAAGGCCCAGGGCTGAGAAGCTGGCTTGGCCACAGAGGATGGGGTGCCCCAGGGGCAGGGCATGGTGTGGGGTCTTCATGCCCACCTCAGCTCCTCCAGACCCACCCTCGGGGCCTGACAGCAGAAGAACAGCCTCTGGTCAGGCCTTGCGGTTCAGAAGGGCCAAGGTGGGGACAGAGTGAGTACCCAGGCAAGGAGGCAGCGATCCCCAGGGATGAGGCCAGAGGGGGTACGGAGGCTGTCAGGTAGCCACTTCCAGAGCAGCAGCAGCAGCCACTGGAGCCCTGGCTGGACTGGGGGAGTGAGCGGTCCCAGCAAACAGCACTGAGCGGGGACGGGCTCTCAGCATTGCTGGGCCCTGTCCTGGTAAAGCCGCACAGCCGCACCAGCTGCCTGGCAGCCCTAACCCACCTGCTCCCTGCACCGCCCCCTCCGAGCCAACCCCATGGGTGGAGCAGGGTCCTCTTCCAGCAGTGCCCAGGAGGCGGCTGCTCCTCCACGGCACGGGCTGTACCACTGTCTCAGTGTTTTGTTTCACTTGTTTTGAAAAGAGGTTTTTTGCTATAGGGCGCGTGCACTCGCCAGAAAGACAGAGAGAGACAGAGAGACAGAAAGCGAGAAATTACCCCCCAGGGGGGATGGCCACGCCGCAGTCCCTTCTCCTCCATTCTCCTCTCGGGATCTTGGGCACGCACACACAAGTGCCCGGTGAGTTTAAGCTGTTGGGTCTGGGACTTGAACCATGTTCAACTAAGTGAGAGTCCAGCAACGTAACCATTACGCCAACTGCTGGTCCCTCCGTTGCTTAGGGACATGGATTCTGAAGGCCTCTAGTGACCTCTGGGGACAAGAAGGCTATGCCTGTGGGCTCTATGACACACAGCTGCCTCTGCCCACTAGCTCCCAGCCCCAGCCCAGCTCAGCTGGCCCTGCCCAGGCCCCTACCCATGCCCCCTGGAGCTGTGGGCTCAGGCTCCAGCCTCCAGGCCCGGGACAGCCCCTATGCAGCCAAACACCTGGGCCCTGTTTTATAGGAGGGCTCCGAAGGACGGCCACAGGAGGGACGGCGCAGGGTGACACCCAGGGGGCCCTGTGCCCACGCCACCTTGCTCAGGAGTGCACACTGCTCCTGCTGGCTGCACATCAGCTGTCGCCACCGGAGCCGCAGTTTTCCCATCAGCCACTGCACCTGGCGGATATCCACAGGGCCCTCCACTTCCATGTGGGGTGCAGGCGGGCCAGGACTGGCCAGGCCCTCACACTGGAGAGGGAAGAAAGGTCTGACGCAGAGACTGGCAGGGGGACACGGCAAGAACAAAGGGGGCTCCCAGCGCAGAGCTGCCCCAAGCGCCAAGCAGGAGACTGAAGGACTGGCCCATGCACCGAGGCCAGGCAGACACCCTCCCCACCTGGCCCTCCCTCGTTCTCACCCACCTCGCACACAGGCATCTGGTCACCCAGCTGCACACGGGTCTGGGCTAGCAGCTGCTCGGGCAGGGGCCCTTGGGCCAGGAGCCAGGACAGGGCCAGCAGCAGCTCCCGGCTGCCCTGCGAGCCGTCCTCGGGAATCTGTGCCAGCGCCAGCCTTGGGTAGCCCCGGGAGTGCAGCGCCAACTTCACCCAGTGGGCTCGGGTCTCTGGGATGGGAAACCAGCAGCTTTGGAGCCGCCCAGAGGAGACACCACCTGCCCCTAGAGATGGCGACAGGACCCCCATGCAAAGCCCAGCTCAGGGAGGACAATTAGAGTCTCAAGCCTGGATGAGGATGGAAACAGCAGTTTTACATGAGTGGGCGGGGCTAGTGCTGGCTTAGGCGGGGCCGAGCCTTCCTGGGAAGGGCTTCCACGAAGGGTGTGGCTTAAGTAGAAGATGGGCTCTTGTGGTGGGCGGGGGTCAACGCTGCCCGGAGGGAGGGGTCAGGCCCTTCCGGGGCGGAGCTTTTACGAGAGAGGACAGGACCATATCCTTTAAGGCGTGGTTCGTGGGAGGGCGGGGCTTACCCAGCGAGGCCAGGGCGTCATCCCTATGGGACTGCGAAAGCACGCGGAAGAGGAGCTGCCAGAGCGCGGGGGCCTGTGGACAGTAAAAAGCGAGCAGTTGGCGGGGCCGGCCCGCTCCCTGCCTCCGCCCGAGGCCCCGCCGGCCTGGCCGCCAGACCCACGAGCCTCACCGCCTCTGGATGGTCGAACTTGGCGCGGCGGAAGATCTCCGGGCTGGGCCCATCTGGCAGCGACCGACTGAGCGCAGCGATGGCTTCGGCCAGGGTCCCCGCCCCGGCCCTGGCCCCAGCCGCCGGATCCACCCGGCTTCGCCGCCTCCCCATGCAGCCAGCACCAGCGTTCTTCGGATCGCCCGCCACCACCCAGGGCCCAGCCACCAATCGCCGCACAGACCCGGACCCGCCTCCGCAGCCCTGGCCCAATGAGGGTTACCCTTAGCATTTGAGTGAGGTCTCTTCCGCTCGGTTCAGCGGCAGTTCTGACCTCTTGGCTTAGGGGGAAACACCGCCCAGAACCCACCAATCAGCGCTTCGCGCCACTGGTCACCTAGCAACCGGAGGGCGGGCTCTGCAAACGCCCGGAAGCGCGCACGCGCAGTTGGCATGGTCCACGTGAGGCCATCCCCCACCCGGCCAGCAGGGAGCGCCTGGACCCTCCGCTGAGACCCGAGTGGGAGTGGGGGACAAGGGTGCGCTCCGCCAGCTCCACCTGTTCAGCCCCTGCAAGTGGGTGTAGGCCCCGCAGAGCACCTCGGCCAACCTCTCCTGGTCCGGACTTCCTCCTCCCCAAGGTCCCGCGCTGCGGCCTTCTCGCTAAGTTAGGGCAGCTCCGCGCCGGGCGGCACAGCTAGAAGTTCTCCCACATCTCGTCCAGAAAGCGACCGGCGCGCGGGAGAGATCGGGTCACGGCGCTGGGAGCGAGACTCGTGAGTTGCGGATACGCGGTTACTGGGGAGTTTGTGACTCGTGCGTGCCCCAGATGAGGCAGTGCCCGTGGGCGGGAAGAGGGCGCAAAGAGGCCTGGGGCCTCCCCAGATGCCCTACCCTGGCCGCGGTCACACCCAGGAACAGCCTTCCTGGGGACCCCGCCGCTACCTATACGCCTCGGCCCCAGTACCCTCCTCCTCCAGGAAGCACTCACCGGGGGCCTCCTGCACCGCCTCGGGGTCCCCACCCCAGCAGGCCGTTCCTCCCTCCTTTGCCCACCCCGCGCTGAGCTGAGCTGAGCTTCAGTATTGCCAAGTGATCCGTACCCAGCTGGACCCAGCCTACTGCCCTCCTGGCCAGGCCTTCCCCCCTGCTCTGCCTTCCAGGTACCAATGTCTGCTCTGCTCTGCTCCGCTCCGCCCCGCCCCCGTCACACTCCTCTCCTCCTGGGTCCAGGCCAGCTCTACTTTTACCCTCTCCACTAGGCAATGGAGGCCTCTCTGGTCACGTCGCGCTCACACCTGAGCCTTAAGGATAGAGAGAGACGGCCTCCCTCAGCACCTGCGGCAATTCCCTCCAGACCTGTGCACCTGCCCTGCCTCCAGCCTGGAGTGCCGTTCCGCACCTGACGCCTGGCTGATCTGCTCTTCTGGCAGGCCTCAGCCCTAAACGCCCGAAGTCTAGCGTGGGCTTCGAACTACATGCGGGCAGAAGAGGGAAAGGGCAAAGGGGGACAAGCAGGGAGGCTTGGTCAGCTCTGCCCCTCCCCTGCGTAGGGCAGCGTTCCTTGGGTCCACTCCATGCCCTGTAGTGGCTGCTCTTGCCACCAGGTGTCACTGGGTCTCAGTCTTCGAGCCTCCCCCTCCTGTGCACTGGCTAGGTTGTACCAGGAACCCAGGCCTCACCTTTAGCACCCTCTGTCCCTCCCCTGCCCCAGCCCATCTGCCCATCTGTGGGAACTCTATGAATCACCGACTCAAACGCACTTTCTCCGCCCTGGGTGGCCCCACACTGCGTCCAGCTTGGGCCTGTGTACACTTATCAGGCCGAAGTGGGGCACCAGACAGGCAAGACAGAGCAGCCCTGGGCTCTGTGGGCCAACCGAGGAGCCAGGGTGGAGACAGGACTGTCCAGTCAGCTGCTGCCTGAGCCGCCAACAGAGTTTCCAGGAAGCCGGCACTCAGCCAGGCACCAGGCCACGGGTGAGCCCCCGCACAGCACACCGGCAGGGGCAAATGTGGGGCGGCGTCCTGGACCGCCGGCTGAGCCACGCTCACTCCTGCAGACATGGCGTGGTCTGGCTGGTGGGGGGATGGAGATGAGGATGGGGTGGCAGGAAGTGGGCGGGGCAGGCCACAGCTCCCCCAAAGCTTCTCAAAAACGGAACTCCAGGGCCTGCAGCCGATTCAGGCTCTGACTCCTTGGGCTCCTCCCCAGCCCCACCCAGGCCAGGCCGACAGCCCTGCAGACCCCTCTGGCCTCGGACTGCAGGGTTCTCACCCACCCCAGACCTGCCCACCCCTGCAGGCCCGGGAGTGGAGAGGGAAGTGCGAGAGCCCAGGGCTCTCTGGGTGGGCTGGACTCTTGCCCAAAGAGGGGCCCAGCCTGTAGTGGGCCTCAAAGGCTACCCAGGCAGTGGGCAGCAGAGGCCCTGCAGGAAGGTCCAGGGGCCCAGTCGTTCTCTGGACACACGAGAGCATGAGCACACACAGGCCTTCCATGTGATCCGGTTTATTGAGAGCACAAGGGGCTACCAGGAAGCCCGGGGTCCGGGTGAGGCCTGGCGTCCACAGTGGCACAGTGGCGGCCGGGCATGGGGTCTCCACCACCTGTGCAGAGAGACTAGGTCGGCTGTGGGCGCAGCCTTGCACCAGACCCTGCCCCAGTGCAGGGTCCCCACCCTGAGGGCAAGGTGGGCTGGCAGGTGTGGGGTTGTACCTGGCTTTACTTGAAAGTGTGACTCTCAGCTCCTCCCCGCCCAAAGCCTGCAGAGAGAATAGGTTCAGTAGGCAGGATGGCCCTGGGGGGCGGGGCGGGGAAGGGAAGGGAAGGCAGCCTAGGAGCCTACCTTTGGGCCCGAACATGGCGGAGTAGCAGGGGTGGTTGCAGTAGGGCTTGCCTTCGTGCTGCGCAGAGAGGGGCGGTGGAGAGGAGTGTGAGGGGCACGCCTTCGTTGCCCCCTGCCGCCCCCCGGCCCCACCTACCTCAGCGTGGCCCCCCGATGTCAGCGTCTTCCCACACTTCTCACACTTGAGGCAGGGCCGATGCCAGTCCTTGCCCAGGGAGGTCACCCGCTCAGCTGCAGATGCAGAGTCCACTAGACCTGCCCTGGGGAGCCAGGCCCCAGAGGGCACGCCCCGCCCAGGCCCACTCCACCACCGGGCAGTCTCCGCGGGCAGCCCCTGTGCCACGGGTGGGGCCACCTCCAGTCCCCTCCAGCCAATCCCGCCAAACAGACCAGAAGGGTCACTGGCCTTAGGCCGTGCCCTGCGGTCTGAATGGAGCTGGGGGTCGGGGCGCCCGGGAGCCCGAGGCCAGGCAGCCCGGAGTGACCGGGCGGGGCCTGCAGGCCACGGGCCAGGGGACTTCCCACTCTCTCCAGTCCCTCCCCTGGGTGGGCCCGGGGCGCGCGCGGGGCAGGAAGACAGGCGCTCAGGATTTGAGCGCGCCCCGTGCTCGCGCCCTGGCGCCCTGGGCGTCGGTTTCCGCGTCTGTCTCTACTTAGCGCTGGGAGGAGCGGCCTCAGCCCCGCGTTGCTTCCTAGCCCGCGGGGTCCCCGCCCAGGGCGCGCCCTAGAGGAGGCGGGAGACTGCGGGGCCCGGGGATAAGGGCCAGAGAGAGTAGAGCAGAGAGATGTTGGGGCCATCCGACGCAGGGGTCCCCACCCTCACGCCCAGGCCACCACGGACCACGGGAAGGCTGGAAGGTCCGCTCCTCGGCCGCTCCCAGTGGCTCCTGGTGTCCCTGGCCCACCTGAACGGACCCCCGCCCTGCCGGGCCGCGCGCAGAGGTGGGCCGGGTGGGCGCACTCACCGAAGTACACCTCCTTGTCGCACTTCGGACACTTGGGCATGGCGGCGCCGGGGCTGGGTCAGCAGCAGAGACTGTTGCGTGCTGTTGGCGCGAGACTGGGTGGGTCCCGCCGGGTCTGCGCCTTTCAGGGACCCCGGGATCCCGCCCCATCGAGGTCCCGCCCCATCGAGCCCCGCCCCCTAGTCGGGAACTTGGACCCGGGGAACCTGGGCTCCCGGCCTACGGGTCGGTCACAAAGGTCAGCTGGTCCACCCCCGCTTTCGGGCAGGTCCCAAGCCTGCCGAAAGACCGAACTGGGGACGCAGGGGAACCGTGAGGACTCGGGGATCTCTCCGGCGGGTTCAAGCCCCGCCCCCCGCCTAGGCTCTGAAGTCGCCGGGGGCCAGGATTTCCGCAAGGGGCTCCCCCAGCAGGAAGGCGTGCCCCAGCCCCGAACCCCTGTCCGCGGAGCCAGGGATAGGATGGGTCCCCTTCGACGTGCAGATGCGTGGGAATCAGCCGGCAACAGCTCTTCCCACACTTTGGTCCTGCCCTTCCCCAGATCGGGTTGGGACGGGAGGGTCAGCCTGAGTCCCCTACTCGGAACACCGGCCGCCCGCAGCAATCACCGCCCCCGTCACTCCCGGGGAAGTTCGCACACGCAGCGGAACGTCCCTGAGGAAATTCAGAAGAGGGGGACTCCGAAGCGGCCCCGACCCCCCTGCAGAGCTAAACTGAGGGGCGATGGCCGGATGGCGGCGGAGCTGGGGCGCTGTGCCGGGCTGGGCGAGCGAGGGGTGGCCACGCCCCGGCCGTGGCCGCGATGCCGGAGAGGGGATCCTTATCTGCGCGAAGTGCCGGCCGGAGGCCGCCCAAGTCCGCTGCCCAGGGAAGGCACAGGCTGGCTTCCGCGTCCCAGGTGCCAGGCACGCGCCCAGGCGACCACGAGCTCCAGGCAGAGTGTCCAAAATGGAGGGGGCTGCGCTGGACCGGGAGGACCTCGGGGCTGCTGGTGCTGCCCTCTGGCCTCTGCCCTCAGCCACACGCAGGCCTCCCGTCTGTCCCTGAGCCCAGGCCTGGCTTGGGTAGGGTCGCGGACTCCTTACCTCGCGGTAAGGCGGCCCCTAGCCCAGCCTTCTGTGTAGCGTGGCTGCTGTCAGGACACCCTGCCCTCCCCTCCCAGCTAGGTGGAGGCAGCCTGCTCTCTGCAGACCCTGCGCCTTGGTGCCTGGGGCCCCTACGCCCTAAGCCACCAGAGCATGGTCCTCCCGTCCCTCCCACAGCCCACCTCCCTGTTAGCGGCGTCCTCGTCCTCAGGTCCCCTCAACACACCCATCTTGAAAACGAAGCGTCACTGGGCCTGTCAGCTGTCAGGCCCTGCCCCACAGAGGCTGCTGGACACTGCCTCCTGGACCTGGAGCCCCTGGAGCCCCTTCCTCCACCCTCTCACTAAGCCCAGCCCTGGCTGCACCTGCTCAGCTTCCCCCAAGCTGGCCCACTGGTGAGGTCTGTCACAGGGGAGGGAGCCCGCCCATCTGCAGAGTCCGGCCTGTCCCACCAGCCTGGGCCAGTGTAGGGCCCTTTGGGTCCAGCAGAGGGGTCACACTCCAGAGGGCCACGCCAGAGCTGACCCTCCTGCAGGGCCCACAGGGACCCTCCGCCCCGCCTGAGCCCCTCAGCGGCCACGGCTCCCAAAGTCAGGTGCACACATGCCCTGCAGGGCAGGGTCCGGTCTCCAGCCTGGAGAGCCCTCAGGTGCACTGGGGTCTGGGCTGACTGCCCCCTCTCCCGTGCAGGCATCATGGTGCCATTTCTACCCCCACCACCGCCCACACCAGACCCTGGCCTCCCCCGGGCCTGATAGCCAGGCCTCCCGGGCCAGTGGGGGCCTCTGCTCCTGCCTCCATAGCAGAGTCAGGAATGAGGGACTAGCCCACAGCGAGAAGGGTCAGGCCAGGGAGGGCCCAGGCCAGTGTTGGGGAGGTGGGGTCTTTGTCCCCCCAGGTCTGGGGCAGGGGCACACACCACCCAGCTTCGCCTCAGTTCCCAGCTAGGGCACACCCCTAGGGCCTGCCTCCACCTCCTGGCTGTGGCGCCCGGGTACCAGGGACAGCCGGGGGCCTTCAGACCTGCCTGGGCATGGGTGTGTCTGTCAGGCGTCTCGGGTGTGTGTGTGCATGTGAGGTGTCCAACCACCCTGGAAAAGGGGAGCGATGGCCTGTCCTTGTCCTCTCCTCTCCCCACCCCTCCTAGGATGGCCCCTGACCCGCGTTCTAGACTCCAGCCTGCCCTGCCGGGCGAGGGGGGAGCCGCCCTTGACAGCTGGGGTGATGAGTCTCTTCCTGGCGCCTTCCCCTGTATTTCCCGTTGCCATGGTCACGGGGGGGGGACTGCCAAGGGGGCCAAGGCCGTGGGGCCCCACCCTCTGTGCCTACGGGCAGTTTTCCAGACGTTCGACTTGGATGCACATGCTCACAACACACACACACACTCACAGGCCCACACACGGACTCACATGGACACACACTCAGGCACACGTGGCTATACACCCATAGACAGACACACTCACATTGACACATACACTCAGACAAACAGATGCACCCAGGCATACGCTCACGGAAACTCACACTCACACTCTACACCCTCATAGACACACCCATGGACACACACAGACCATGCACACAACCTCCGGCTCTCCCAAAGCTGTGACCACACTGAGGGGCCCCAAACTCCCTCTCTCCTGCGTCCCCAGCCTGCAAGCAGTTGCTCCCAGTCCCTCCCTCCCCTCAACTCCTGACAGGCCCCCTTCCTACCTAGGCTAGCTGTGCACCAGGCTCCCCAGGCCCGGCCACGGTGCAGCCCAGGAAGAAGCATGGAGGTGGCACACTGACCTGGCCAAGCGCCAACCTGACCAAGACCACAGGCCAGCCAAGAGCCCACCCCTCCCGTCTCGCCCGGCTGCTCTGTGCCCGGCCTGTTCTGCCCTTGCCCCGCCCGGTGTGGGGCACCCCAGGAGCCTGAGGTGGGGGAGGAGCCTCCAGTCAGCACACACCCCTGCGCCTGCAACCTGCCGGGCTTGGTAGAGCTCGACCGCCCCCAGAACAGAGCGACCCAGATGTGGGACCCTGTGACCAGGCTGGAGCTCTGGGCGCCTGGATAAGCACACCAGGCCGGGCTGACCGCTAAGGAATCTCACCATCCACTCCCACCGCCAAGTTCCGCTCCCACTGGGGCCGGCTCCTGCAGGCCCTTGTGCCCCATTCTCCAAGCCTCTCCCTGCCCAGTCCTGGGCTCGAGGCCCCGCCTGGTGTGCGCAGCGGAGCGTGCCCACAGGTGTCGATGCTTCCTCCAGGGCTGGGGGCCAGCAGCCAGCCCGGTTCTGCCCCGCCCCGCCCCCGCAGGTGCCAGCCCGGCTAAAAGCAGCTCCAGAAAAACCTGCTGAGCCCCCAGCTCGGCCTTCCCGGGCCCACACTCCAACCCTGCCCGGCCTCTGCGTTCCCAGGGCCTATTTTCAGCAGCTTCTCTCCAGGGACCCCCGCTCCGTCTAAAGTCTGGCCCCAGGGTGGGCCTGCTGGGCCCAACTGCCCTGAGGTGGAATGTCAGGTTTTCACAGGCTCCTCCTGGCCTCTGGCCTCCCCTTCCGGCCCCGGTGGGAGGGGCTGGGCTTTCCCTGCCAGGAGGGGGTAGGGTGTAGGCACCGGGGCTCCCTCACCAGCCGTGCCCTGACAGAGTGCACCCCTGCCTGGGGTCCAGACTCTGCCCAGTTATGGTCATGTCCCCAGCCTAAGTGAGACAGGCAGGGGCCAGCCGGAGCGAGGGCGCAGGGCTGGGATGGCTGCCGGGGAGCCTGGGCAGGGGAGGTGCGGGGGTCTGTGCGTAGCCAGAGGACTTGAGCCTCAGGGAAGCTGAGAGCCAGGGGCACTGCACCCCCGCGCCCAGCCCAGGTTGGGGGGCTGCCTTGAGATGCAGAGCGGTTGGACCTGGGGTGAGGGAGGAGTCAGCACAGCCCGGCTTTGTAAGCTGGGCCTGGCCTCGTGGGTCCCCGGGGTCCTGAAGTGGGCACAGTGGTCACATGGCATTTCAGAGGCTGCTCCTGGCTGGGCGTAGGTCTAAGGGTGCAAGGCCGAGGCCACAGCTGCCTCCTAGGGAGGGGCCCTGAGGCAGGTCACCGGGAACAAAAGCCCACTCCTGCACCTCCACCACCTCGGGGTGTCAGGACTGTGGCCCAAGGAAGCACGGGGTGGGGGAGGTCCTGGAGCTGATGCCGCCTAGGGTGTCCCACACTCGGGGAAGACCGAGACAAACAGTAGCCGCTCCGCCCTGGTTTCCATGACAACCCCTGGGCAACAAACACTGCTGGGCCTCCGTCATCCTCTGCAGGAAATGAGGCAGGCCCTGCCTCCGCCAGACCTGGAAGCAGGCCGTCCAGGCAGGGTGGAGGGGAGACTCCTGCCCCCACTAGGCACAAGCAGCCCTCCACACCAGGGCTTCTGGAAACATAGTTTCCACCAGAGGTTCCCCAGGGAGGGAGCCTGGAAGAATTTCCAGCCAACAATGGGAGCCAACAGGGAGGTGGGGGTGGGGTGCTCCCCCAAACCGCCCCACCAGGGAGCCTTGGCCTGGCGGAAGGAGTTAGGGGAGCTGTCCCAGCACCCCCCTGACCGCCCCCTGCAGGCCACTGGGCCTGCACATCCTGGCTACACTCCAGGCGGAGCCCACGCCTGTCCCCCACACCCCCATAGATGGCAGCAGGACAGTGGGCCTGCCAGGGCGCCGGACAGGAAAGCAGTGCCAGCCCCTGTGGCATAGGTAGAGCCCAGAGGTAGCCAGGCCCTGGTGCCCCCCGCTCCAGGCCAAGGCAGCACAAACATGGAGGCAGCACCGACATGGAGCCCAGAGTGGCCCTGGGCAAGCAGGGAGGGCAGGGGGAAGAGCAGGGGCTCCCTCTTGTGGGCAGACTGGGAGTGGCCGACAGAAGGAAGGCGGGTGTTGAAGAGTGGCTGCCTGTGGGGGAGACCCTGGCTTGTTTGTTTTAGATTTTTGCTACAGGGTGCATGTGCTCGCCTGAGAGACAGGGAGATAGAAAATGAGAAATCACCCCCCAGGGGTATGGCCATGCTGTAATCCCTTCTCCATTTTCCTCTTGGGATTTTGGGCATGTGCCTGGCCTCAGTTTCAAGATGCAGGATCTGGGACTTGAACTGCAGTCCACCATGCAAGAGTCCAGCCATGTAACCATTACACCACCTGCTGGTCCCAGGACCCTGGTCTTAAGGGCTGAGCCTGGACCACTTGGTGAGGCCAATGCAACTGTTTCAACTGCAGATCTGGTCGCCAGAGCCTGGCCTTGAACCCCACCCCTACCTGCTCCCAGGCAGGCCACACCCATGAATGCTGGTCGCTAACCTGTGAACAGAGTGGGAGACTGCTACGGCTTGCTAGTCCAGTTCCGTCTGGCAGCACCCGCCCGCCCGCCCCTGCACTGGCTCTGGCCACGTCCCTGCTCTCTGTACCCTCTGTTGGCCCTCAAGGCAGAGCCCTCCCACACCGCTGGGCCCGAGGACTGGGCAGCTCTGGGCTTGGCCCTGCTGACATTTCTAACAGACCAGGTCTAGCCCCACTGGCATCACCATTCCCCAGGGCCCTCTCAGCCCTGTCCTCAATGGACTCCATCCCCAAGATGCCCCCTTCCCAACTGCACCCAGCCAGACCCTCTGCTGCCCATCCCACCTCAGTACTGGCTGGGTGTCACTGCTCAAACCAGGGCCTGAGACCCACCCTTGCCCCCGCTGTTGCAAATGGCTCTGGACCGACCTCCCACCATCCCTCGAACTGGACCACGAGGCCCCAGAAGCCAGGCCCCAGGCTCTCTGTGAAAGCATTTGTAGCCTGGACAATAGGGCCCTGTCCTGGGTCACTGTCCACCACAGCCAAAGATGCACGGTGTCTTAGGACCCTGACCCTTTATTGACAGCACAGTCCCGGCAGCTGAGTGGCCATGTGGGAGTGGCGGGCAGGCGCTTGCGAGGTGGTGTGGGAGCCCGGCAGGGGCTCTAGGTAGGGGTGCTCTCTGCCAAGGGGACACCAAGGGGCATGGCCATTGCTGGTATGGAGAGCACATAACACTGGTGGGGTGAGCCCAGGCAGCAGGAGAGTGTGACAGCACCTCAGAGGGGGCCCACTGTGGGACATGGGACACACGGGGAGATGCTGGGGCACGGGACTCCCAAGGACACACACACTGTGGGTCCTGTGACCTTGGAAGCAGGCAGACCCCAAACAGGGTAATGGACAAATGGACAGAAGAGGCCAGAGAGGGAGACTGGAGAAATGAGTAGAGCCGGCCAGGCAGGACAGTCCGGCAGGGCGGGCAGTGGCCAGCGTCCCAGCAGCCAGGTGGGCCGCGAGGTGCCCTGGCCTACGGCTGGGCTTTGCTGTCCGGGTCACGGTCATAGATGTAGCTGCCCACCGCTCCGGTGTTCACCCCTGCGAAGCGAGAGGGGGCCTTGGCGGTGGGAACAGGGCGTGGTAGGGTGGGCGCCCGCCCCAACCCGCAGCCACACTCACCCTTGGGCCCGAAGAGTATTCCATAGCAGGGCTTGTGGCAATAGGGCTGGCCGTCGTGCTGGGGCAAGACCGGGAGAGGGCTGGGGTCCGCCGGCTCCGCCCCCCCAAGGGCCTCCCGGACCCACCCCGCAGTCTCACGCCTTGGCTCCTCCCTGCGAGCCCCAGCGGCGGGTGTCTGCTGGCCCCATGGGAGGGGGCACGGCCGCCCCGCGTCTACAGCAGCCCGCCCGCGCCCGCCTCACCTCCGCGTGCCCGCCGGGCGTCAGCGTCTTCCCGCAGCGCTCGCAGCGCAGGCAGGGCCGGTGCCAGTCCTTGCCCAGGGACGTCACCTTCTCGGCTGCGGAGGGAGGCAGGGAGGCGGTGAGGCGAGGCCGGGCCGGGCCCGCTGGGGGCGGGGCGGGCGGGCACTCACCGAAGTAGACCCTCTTGTTGCAGCGAGGACACAGGTTGGGTTCCCCGGTGAACGTGGTGACGCTGGAAGCTGCGGGAGGCAGGTTAGGGCCGCGGGGCGGGGCGGGGCGGGGCGGCCACACCCCCAGACGCGCCTGGCCCACCTCTGCTAGGCCCCTTGGGGGGGCCGCTTGCCTTCCGCTCCTCAGTTCGGGCCACTGGGACCTCGATGGGGCCGGTGACCTGGGGCGCCTCGGCTGGGGGCTTCTCGTAGATGTAGGAGCCTGCGCCCCCGATGTTCACGCCTGCGGGGACGGCAGTCGCCCCACCCACACCCGATCCGCTCAGACCAGTGCCCTCGCCTCCGCAGAGGCCCACGGGCGGGGCAGAAGCGAGCGCAGGTGCAGGGCGGCCGAAGCTGGGCTGCCCCGGCCCGGAGGCCCCGAGGTTCGGTCGCGCGGACCCAGGGCACACTCGCCACCCCTCCCCGCCAGGCGGGTCGCAGCTTACCTTTGGGTCCGAACAGCGTGGCATAGCAGGGCTTGTGGCAGAAGGGCTTCCCGTCGTGCTAGGCAGAGGCGCGCGGTAAGGGCCGGCGCCCCGCCGCAGCCCGGGCCTGGCCCCCCGCCCGCTCCCGGAGGGGGCTCACCTCGGCGTGGCCCCCGGGCGTCAGCGTCTTGTTGCAGCGCTCGCACTTGAGACAGAACTTGTGCCAGTCCTTGCCCAGGGAGCTCACCTTCTCGGCTGGGGCGGGGCGGGCGGCCGCTGCACTCCTCCGCAGTGGCAGCGCCCCCACCTCCCTCCCGCAGCTGCCCACGCTCAGAGAACCACCCCCTCCTCTAGGCTGGCCCCCCCAGCCCTTCTCTCCCTCAGGATGTGGTCACCTCACAGCCCCGGGACCCAGCAGAGCCACCATCTACCTGAGTATTCCGAAAGGTTCGTGGAAAGTGGAATAAAGTATGGGTTTATTTGGGTATAAAAATCGTGAAATCTTTGTATAACTTTTCCATAATACTCATTTCCTGTGAAGTTCTCAAAGATCTCTGGGTGAAGGGTCCCAGCTGAAGCACATGCTAATCCCCCCACACCTGTCTGCACCGGCCTCCTCCACGCCTGCCTGTCCTGGCACACCCCATTAGCCCTAGTGCAGCTGCAGAGCCCCTCAGCCAGGGAGCCGCCCTGTGGGAGGCCAGTCCCACCCACCCGGGGCACCCAGCAGGACCCCCCCACTACCCACTGGGCCTCCTGTCCTAAGCCCCGAGACCTCCCCCACCCATTGCCTCTGGGTGCCTCAGGATGCCAGAGGTCTGAGACGCCTGCCGCCGTCTGCTGAGGGTCAGGCGCCCTCTGCTGCCCCCCCCCCAGTACCCGTAAGTGGAAAGCGGCCTCCCCATGGAGCAAGGCAGGAAAGGGAGGGAAAAGGCAGGAAGAAGGGCCAGGCCGTCTGGAATCCCAGGGGAAGGGGCAGGACAGGAGGTGTGGGGGAGGCGGTGTGGGCTGGGACAGCCCCCTGCCTGCTGTGTGTGGCTGGGACAGCCCCCTGCCTGCTGTGTGTGGCTGGGACAGCCCCCTGCCTGCTGTGTGTGGCTGAGCCCTCCAGTGTCTTCTGGATCCCTTCTCTGGGCCAGGCCTCCCCTGGGCAGTGCCACAGAGCAGGGCTGCAGCCAGGACTCAGTCCGCCGGGAGGCCCACAGGACTGCCAGGTGCAGGGCCCAGAGTGACAGAGCCTGCTGGGTATGGCCAGGCCAGGGCCAGCCTCTGGGACCCCTCCCCCACCCAGGGAGCCCAGCAGGAACCACCGCATTCACTGGACACAGGCCACAGGGCCCACTGGGCCCCAGCCAGGGCAGGCTGGAGCTGGCAGAGACGCAGGCAGGCCCAGCCGCATCGGCCTGGCACCCCCTCCAGGGCCGAGATAAGGAGCCTGTCCTGATGGCCATCAGCAGCCACTGGCAGCTGCAGCCAAAGCTGCCAGACAGACTCATGCTGCTCTGGCCAGCTCTGGGAGGAGGACCACGCCGGGGCAGGAGGGCCTAGACGGCCTGACCCTCCGTCCACTAGGTCGTCAAGGGTAACACATTACAGCAGGAGCTGGGGCAGGATCGGCTGAGCCAGTGTGCGGAAGGAAGCCCTGCTGGGGGACACAGGCACACCGCCCAAGTCGCTCAGGGCTGTCCCGGCCCTGTCTGACCTGGTGGAGGCGGGCAGGGTCCTGACCCTGCTGCCAGTGCCTCCCAGACAGGACAGGAGCCAGCTGGGTCTGAACACCTCTGTTTCCTGCTGAGAGCCAGAACACTGTCCTGGGCTGCCCACAGGACTACTGGGTCCGGGGAGCCCCAAACTGGTCTGACTGGGGCAAAGGCAGGCTACAGAAGGGCTCTGGGGCCCCCACCCTAAGCCGTGCAGGGAGGAGGGCCAGGACCAGGAACTGTGCGGAAGTCTCTCGGCTCCCAGCCATGCCAGAAGCACTCCAGGCCAAATCCGGTCCCTCCCCTCTGGGAACAGCAAACAACTGTGGCCTCCCTCCTGCCAGTCATCTGGGGAAGCCTGTGGACCTTCACTGAAGCCTGGTCACATCCCCAACTCTAGTACTGTCCCTGGGGTGACGAGGGGAGGCTCCCAATCTGTCCCTTCTGCTGTCCTCCATCCTGGCACTAAGTCTGTCTCTCTGTGCAGGAGTTGGTGGGTGGATAGGCAGGGACTCTGCCACCCTGGCGAGGCCGAGAGAGGAGCAGTCAGGAGGCGCAGGGACTGAGCCTGAGCCAGGACGGCACAGCGACGGGCGCCGGGCCGCCGGCCTTAGCGATCCCGTCCCACATCCCACCTGCCTCCAGGCCCGCGGAGCTGGGGGCCCCGAAGTCCACCTGGGCTGCTTGGGTTCCGAGGTCCTCTCAAACTCAAAGCCGAGCGTCACCCTCACCTCGCACCCATGTGAAACTCCTGGGGAAACCTGCGCCGAGAGCGCGCGTTGGGACACGCATAAGGCAGAGGCCAAGGTCGCCCCCGCTCGAACTGAATCCCAACAGCGCCCAGGCCTGGCCCGGCCCAGTCCGGCCCCGGCAGGGGTTGGAGACGGGTGAGAGTGGTGGTGGAGGTCAAGTTCCAGGCGAAACCGGCCCCGCCACGTGTTCGCGGCGGGCGGGAGATCCCGCAGGAAAAAGCTGCGACAGCCGGGAGCGCGGGAGACGTTCCGAGCGTGCGGCCCCGCCCGACCCCGCCCCGGCGGCGACGCCCGAGGACAGCCGCGCGCCGCAGACCCGAGCGCTCCTCCAAACGCCGGCCTCACCTCGACCGGCGACGCACCCCTCCCGGCCGGCCCTCATCGACCCTACGGCGTGCCGGCATGGCCGCCCTCACCTCGTCGCAGCCCCACGCTCCCGCCGCAGCCGCGTGGGCAGCCCGACCCGCCCGACTCGCAGCCGAGCATCGCGGCGCCCGGCGCGGCCCCGGCAAACGGCGGGGGGCGTGCGCCTCTGCAGCGGGGGCCTGGCGCGCGGGGCGGCGGGGAGCGGCCGCGGAGGGGCACTTACCGAAGTACACAGTCTTGTCGCACTTGGGACACTTGGACGCCATGGTCGCTGCGCTCGGTCTGCCCGCGCCCTCCGCCCGTGCTCTTCTCGCCACCGCCCGCGCCCGGCCCCGCCCACCCGGCTGCCCGCGCGCCCATTGGCTCCGCGACCGGGCGGGGCCTCAAGAGCCCGCCCCCCGAGGCGCCGGCCTCCGGGGGCGCTGCGGGGGCGGGGCGCACCTGCCCCGGGTCCGGAGCCGCCCGACCCCGCCCGGTGCCCCCCCGCCGCTGGCGCCCGAGGGGGCGTCTGCGGGGACCCGCCCCGGAGCCAGCGGCGCCGCCGATGCGCCGGCTGTTTCCATGGAAACGTCAGGGCTGCCGGCGGGGGCCGGTTCAGAGCCCGAGGCTGTGCGGTCCGCTCTGGGGGGAGCCTGGGCAAGCAAGACCCATGCTGTGTCTAGGAGGGCAGCCCAGAAGTCGCAGACCGACGCTCAGATGGACGGACCGGCCTCCCACGCCCTCCGAAAGACTCCTCACCCCACCCGCGCGCGGCGCCAGGCCCGCTTTCCTTTGTTACCGGGTTTCCATAGCAACCGCGGAGCGCGAGCGCGGAGTCAGATTCCGGGCGGGAGCCGCCATCCCGCCCCGCCAGCGAGCTCGACGCGCCGGCCCCAACACTGTCTGTGGTGCTGAAGGCTCCGCGGCGCAGGGCCGCAGTCCAGGGGTGCGCCCCGCGTGAGCGTCCGCGCCCAGGGCGTCCTCCCCAGGCACTCCCATGGGGTGACAGGATCGGCGAGGGCGCTCCTGGGGGTCACGTCACTCCCCTGCTCCCCACTGCATGGGACTCCTGACCCCGCGCCCCTTGAGACCCAGGACTCGGGGTGGGGGCCTCCGACTTGCGGGCACCTGGCCCCAAAGCACCCCATAGGCAGGACGAGGGATCCTGGGGTCAGACCAGGTCACCCACCCCGCCACTCAAAGGGGTCCCTAGGTCCAGTCCACCTCTTGGCAGGGGCCTGCCTGACCGCACTCACCTCTCCCTGCCCCAGGCATGGACCTCAGGACCCACAGGCCCCTCCCCGGGGCTCTACCTCCTCTAGACCCCTCCTCCGAGCTCCCACCCAGGGGACGGACACATCCCAAACCCCAGTGACCAGGCCCAGGCCGGTGTGGACAGCCGACTCCAGAGGCTTCCCACCTGGTCTTTAAGGCCGTGGGCCCAGCTTGTCTTCCTGGGGCAGCACCAGGAGGAGCCTCTGCCACCTCTCCCGGCCCCTGGTGCCAGGAGAATGAGCAGGCTCTGTCCCAGCCTTCGGCCATGTGTCCACTGTGGCCGTTCCCTGGCCTGGCTCCCTGGCACCCCTCCTTGTACACACACCCTGCAGGCACTGCTGTTTCCATGGCAATGACAGCCTAGGAGCATGTGCCCCTCTGAGCCGACTGGCCAGCTCCCGGTTACACCTCGGCCCCTTCCAGCCAGGCCTCTGCCTGTCTCCTGGGCAGGGTGGCCAGTGCTGGGCCCCTGCAGTCGCTCACAGCTGTCCTCAGGGCCCACTGCCCCACAGGGCCAAGCCCGCCCCTCCAGCTGTGCTGAGAGCCCCCGATGCTTGCAGGGCCAGGGCGGCTGGAGGCCAGGCCGGTGGGAGGGGTCTCCTGAGAGACACCAGTTGCTGGAGGGACCCGGGAGGCCCCGGTCTTGCCGGGGGTGGGGGGCCCTAAAGGGAACACAGCACTGGCCAGATGCCTGGGGCAGGAGTGTGTCCCCCACAGCCACGCCCCTGAGCAGAGGCTCCTGGTGCCGCAGGGCTGTTCTGGCCCAGATCGGTGGGTGCTGAGCAGCCCGGAAAGTGCTGGGTGTGGGGCACGGGCGTGGTGGGGCAGACGAAGCTGGTGCCAAGGCCCCCACTGCCCGCAGCCTGTACCCACACCCTTTTGCCTTGTTTGTTTGGCTATGGGGCATGTGTGCTCCCTGGAGACAGACGGAGGGAGAGGGAGAAAGCCCCCAGGGGGACGGCCGTGCTGCAATCCATCCGCCTCAGGATGTTGGGCACGCACGCACACACGCCCAGTGTTTGTCCAGCCGCTGGGTCCAGGATTTGAACCATACACTGGCCACGTGGGATCCAACCACTTTCACCACAACACCGTCTGGTCCCACTTTCTTGAGTTTATTTATTACTGCCCTGAGCAAGAGACAGAAGCATCCCCACCGGGGAGCTGACGCCGCCCTCCACCTGCCCACAGCCCGGCCCGGGCACCCGCGCCTCGTGAAGGGTCTCTGGATGCAAATCCGGAAACTTCAGCACGGTCAGTCCAAGTGCCGTCCCCCCGTTGTTTGTAGGCCCTGGCCCAGACTCCCGAGCAGCTTGGGGTGGTGGCCACACAGCCTAGGTCCCACCCCAGAGGGCTTCTGCAGGAAGGGCCAGGGGTGACAGGCGGCCGACTGGTCAGCACCTGGCCTATAGTAGACACAGCGTCAGGGACATCTGGTGGGGAGAGAGCCCTGGGATGGGCACAGGGGACCCGGATTTCTCAGGGCCTTCCTGCCCTTGAGGACAAGCTCCTGGCTAGGACCTGAGGACACCCCCCGGCCCGCATGGAGCATCCCCAGGAAAGGACTGGACTTGGGAGGGGCTGCAGAAGGGCTGAGGCCAGTGTCTCCGGGCCAGGTCAGGGAGGAGAGGGGCACTGAGTGGGCCGGTGAGCCGGGCCCAGCCCACCCAGCAGGGGCTCCTGTTTCTCCAGGTCAGGGTTCAGCCTGCAGGTGAGTGCTCCAGGTGGATACCCGGGGCAGGGCCGCAGGCCAGGCCTGGCTGGGGCGGCAGGGTGGGAGAGGCGGTGACGCTGGGAGGCGGGAGCTGCAGCCCTTTCCAGCACTCAGGCCCGCTACCCCACATGGCCCGGTCACAGGGCAGCCGAGACACCCTCATGCCCTTATCTCTACCCACAGAGTCGAGAGTTTCTATTTTAATTCCTGGGCCGAGATGTCAACACCTCACGGAGCGCCTGGGTGGAGTGGGGGGCAGGAGGCAGAACGCAGGGAGGGGCAGAGGAGCGCACCCTGGCCCAGCCAGGGGCCTTGGCTGCGAGGCAGTCCCTCAAGCCGCCCTCTGGGCCACCAGGCCTGCACCGGTCTCGAGGCCTGCCTGCGGGGGTGCAGGGAAGCAGACTGAGGCAGGGTTTCAGAGACCAGCCTTGCCGAAATCTGAGTAAATTCTTGCTATGGGAAGGGTACGTCCTGAAGCTTGGACAGACTGATGGCTGTGCCACACCCTGCCAGGCGCAGGGCCGTCTCTGTCCAGCATGGGAGCGACCTAAGGCTGGCCCCGCCAAGGACCCAGACGCAGCCTTGGGCAGCTCTGGGGTGGCTGGGGAGCCCCAAGGCCCTGCAGGCAGCAGGCCTGTGGGATGGTAAGGGGACCCAGCCCGAGCCTGGTGGCCGTGGGGCCCACGCAGTGCTCGCCAGACCGGGCGGTGGCCATCCTATTCGAGGGCAGGCCTGCCCAGCGCGGGCACCAGACACCAGTCTCCAGTCTCAACTGCCAGGGGGCCAAGGACCTACGATGGGAAATGCAAGACGGCACCAGCTGGGGTTTTCTTTTTATGAGTTTTTTTTGGTTTGTTTTTGTTTAATATGAAAATTACTTGAAAAGACAAGGGGCCAACCCCGCCAGGCAGCTCGGCCACACCGATCCTAACATTCCAGGTGTAAGTTACAGAGCAAGTTCATCTACAAAAAAAAGTAATAAAAATAAAATTTAAAATGGCACCTTCAACAGAACACAATGAAACTTCAGGGCCCGGCCTCCGGGAGAGGCCCCGGCTCTCTGCTCCAGCCAAAAAGTAAACACAAAGCTGAAAACGACTCCTCGGCATTCCCGGAATAAGTTAAACCGCACTCGCCTCCGCTCCGGAAGGGGCGTTCTCTGCGGGAGGGCGGGAGGTGGGCACTACCGGGCGGGTGGCGCGGGGCCGGGCACCTAGTCCTCGATGACAATGGGCTCGTCGTTGACTGGGGCGGGCGGCGGCCGCAGCGGCAGGGCCTGGCTCTGGCGCAGGGCCACGGGCTTGTAGGGACGGCGGGCGGCGCGCTTGGTTTCCGAGGACGAGAGCAGCTTGCGGATCTTCCTGTGGGCGCGGGCGGCGGTGAGTGGGGAGGCCCCGGGGCTGCCATGCCCGGCCTCGCCCGCCCCTGGAAGGCCCACCTGGTCTCCTCGGTGGCCATGTAGAACACGTCGTCGGGTGCGTCGATCCAGTTCATCCGCCGCCGCTTGACGGGGGGCAGGGAGCCGCCCCGGATCAGGCGCACTTTGGTGGGGTACGACTTCCCGTTGAGCAGGAGGTTCCGGCTTGGTCCCTGGGCGAGGAGGGGTGGTGAGAGGGGGCGGGAGGCCGGAGGCAGCCCTCAGGAATGTCTGCATCTTAACTGTACCCCAGGCACGGCCTCCCCAGGCAGCGGGGCCCAAGGGCAAACGCCTCCTGGTGGGCGGCCATGCCCAACCCAGCGAGGTGACCGGGTCCCCGCTCCAGACCAGGGCAGGTGAGGGGCCCCTGGAGGCCGTCTGACCCCGGAATGGCTGGGTCTGTGCCAGGGCCATGGGTACTGCCTGCTGCCATGCTGCACCTGTGCCCTGGCTCTCCCGACCTCCACGTGCCACCTGCAGGGCTGCCTCTTACCATGTGCCTGGTCTGCCCGTGGTTTGCCAGCCCTGGTGAGAAAGGAGAACAGGCGTGAGGCTCAGCGAGGACGTACCCTGCACCCCGACCTGCGGGTGGGCTCTCCTGGGACCCCTTCATCACCCCAAGCCTCGGTCCACCGCGAGGAGGGGCCTGCTGGCCAGGCAGCCCTAGCTCAGCTGCGGGCCGGCGGCAGGACCTCAGGTCTGAGGGCGTTCCCCACGCAGGCACTGGCCACATGCCCGACGGGGCTGAGACTGGCGAAGCCTGGCGTGCAGGGCCGTGGTAGCACTGGCCCCTCTGTGGGCGCTGCTCCTTGGTGGGACACTGCTCAGACCCCACAAGCCAGGCCGAGCTGGGAGCCGCCTGGGCCGTAGCGCCCTGGCCTGGGCCGTAGCATCCTGCGTAAAGCCCGGAGTTGGGCCATTGCGGGGCGCAGCCTCCTGTGCACTCCCCCAGCCAGGAGCCCCCGCTGCGCCCGCGTGCCCAGGGCGGGTGCACTGCCTGTGGGCACAAGCATGCGCACATGGGTGGGTGAGCGCGAGGGTGAAGGAGCTGGCCCTGGGATGGTGCAGCCCCAGCGGACACCTCTCACTGGGCGCAGGCCTGGCCAGCCCTGCTGGGCCCTGGTGGTGTCCTGCCTGCCCCACCCCCACTGCAGAACGTCTCCCAACCTGGAGCACACCCTGGACCCAGGCGTCTGGTCCACAGCCCCCTGCGCAGGGATGGCCACACCTCAATGCCCCCAGCGCCCACGGCCAGCCACGGCACAGGACTACTTACCCAGGTAAGTGCCTACCAGAGTGGAGGGCAGGCGGAGGGAAGGAGACACAGGCTTAGGGTTAGAACAGGGCCCACGGGACGAGAGGTGCTCAGGCAGGCCGCTTAGGAGTGAAGGCCCTCGCCCTCCCGACACCGCCCTGCACCTGGGGCCGGCCACCCCCTGGGCTGGCCCCCCAAGCCTGGGCCACTGTGTCCCACCAGGGGCCAGCTGTAGCTATCGGCCCCATGGCCCCCACCAGGGGCACCCACCACCGGACGCCTCCCTGGACTGTGCGGCTGGGCTCAGGCATGTGGATTTGGAGAAGCCGCTGGGAATAGATGGGATCTCCATGGACTCGTTTGTGAGCGGCTTTTTAGAAAACAACCCGATGGGCACATGGGCACGTGCCCAAAATCCCGAGAGGAGGGTGGAGGGGGTGGCAGCGTGGCCTGTCCCCTGTGGGGTGACTTCTCAGTTTCTCTTTCTCTCTGTGTCTCTGGTGAGCACACGCACTCTATAGCAAAAAAAAAAACAGAAAAAGAAAGACAGGGAAACCTGAAAGCCCAAAGGTGCCTGCCCGCAGGCTCACTCCCGTGTCTGTGAGGTCTGCTGAGACCACGCCGGGGGCTCAGCCACGGGCTCAGATGCGAAAAGCCAGCCTGGCAGGAGCACGGGGGCACCCAGCCCCGTGGCCGGCAGCTGTGCGGTCTCCATGAGCAGGGATCGAGACAGAAGAGCCCGGCCCCAGGTTTCGGCTCACCCCGCCACCACAGACACGCTGCCAGGGAGCCTGGTGGGCTGCAGGCCTTCTGAAGGCAGCCCTGAGCGGGCAGCCCGAGGGGACACTGCCCATTACCTCTCCCGCATCCCCGGAGCTCTGACAGCCAGGAGAGTGATGACGGGCACAGCCTTGTGGGCTACCCCACCGGGCCGGCCCAGCTCCCCACACACCGAACAAAGCCCAGGCCTGGGCGTCCACCCGGCCTCAGCACTCCCACACTGACTACACCCAGCCCCCGCCCCACCTGCGCCCCTCCAGGGGTGGCCAGGGCCCTGCGGCCCCCACTGCAGCAGCGTGCAGTCTGCACCCGCCCCACCCCGACCCGCCCCAGCGCAGGGCACATGGAGGGTTGCAGGCACAGCAGGGCGCCCCGGGCTGGGGCTGACGGCATGCGGGCATCACAGCGCGGAGGCAGGCAGCGGGCGGGCGGGCGAGGGCAGTCCACTGCCAGGCGCCAGCCGGAGGCTGAGCCAACACGGCTCACGGGCTGCTCACCAAGGGACACGTGAGGCCAGAGGAGCATGGGGACTGGGCGTGGCCCGGGCCCTGTGGACTGCCCGAGCGGCCGCCGCCACAACACACACACGGCAGCACAGCACACGGGGCGCGACAGGGCGGCCGGCCCGGCCTTACCCCTGCTGGGCATCAGGAGGCGCTTCTTCATGTTGCCTGGCAGAGCCCGAGGCAGGGGGAGAGAGAACACGGTCACCGGGGCGCCGGGCGGGCCGCGGCCGCGGGGCGGGGCGCACTCACCGTCCAGCCCGTTGTGCTGCTCGTAGCTCCTCTTGCCCAGGATGGGGGGGGGAGCCGCTGTTGATGACGGGGGCCGGCTTGGCGGGTGTCAGGCTGAGCACGCTGGACACGCTCTTCACAGGGTCGGGCTTAGGGGGGGCGGGGGTGGGTCTCTGCCGGGGAGACGGCAGAGCACGTCACAGGCCAGCGAGGGCCGAGGCACAGGCGGCAGGCGGGAGTCAGGTCCCTGGTGGCGGGGACCCACAGGCTGCCAGTCCCACGGCCCGTCCTGAGGCAGCCTGGCTAGGCCGGCAGGCCCGGTCACTGCAGAGGCCAGCTCTGCACCCCAGGCCCTAGGCCACCGCGGCAGCCTACAGCACCCGGACACAGGCCTGTCAGCGTGGCAGGCTCACCAACAGCCTCCACCCGGGCCACCAGAGCTGATGGCAGAACTGGCCAACCCCGGGCCCAGGATCCTACCCTGAGCAGTGCCTACACCACCGCACGTGAAGCCCTTAGCTCACCAGCGCCCCCACACGGAGAGGGCCGGCTCAGCCACTGGAACCTGCACACCAGCCAAACCCCACCCCAGGGTCTGGCCGGACCCACAGCAGCGGCTCCTGCCTGGGCCGGGGGCAGGGACCAGGCTCCCAGCAGTCCCAAGACCCACACCGGCAAGGAGGCCCCTGGAGGCTGACGGCCGGGGAGCACCCCGCCCAGGCGAGGGCCTGCAGAGCCCAGAGCGCTGCCCCGGTGAGAGCCCAGCTCAGGCAGGGTGCTTCCTGTGGGCAGCAGGCGCTCAGCCTCCCCTGGCAGCCCAAACCCTGGTCCCAGCCCACAGGGAATGAGTGGTCATAGACACAGGCCAGGTGCCTGCCGGGTGCTGAGTCCCCGCCCTGCAGACAGGATACACAGCCTCTCCCACTGCCTGGACACCTCAGGACCCAGGGCTGCCACAGGGAGCTACACGGGGCTGGCCAGGGCCTGCAGAGCATGGCATAAGGTCCCCAAGGCAGCGCGGAGACCTGGGCCACTGCCGCGACCCCAGCCAGCGGAGCTGGGCCTGCCCGGCAGCTCACCGAGATAGCGGAGCACGGCTTCCAGGGGCTTCCGCACTGCCTGCTTCAGCACCAGCGGGCTCTGGGATGCTTCCGGCAGCCGGGCCGTGCCTGGGGTGGGAGACACGTGTGTGAGCAGGGCTCCCCAAGGTGCTAGGCCCTTCCCTGACACCCAAAGGTGGCGTGCGCCAGGGATCGGAGCCGTCGAGCCACAGGCCAGGCCCCCAGTGGGGCGGGGACTCACACTCGGCCTTGATGGCTGCACTGTTGATAGGCATGTAGGGGTGCCGGGCCGCGTGCCAGGGCCTCAGGGTCTCTCGGCACAGGCGCCGGGCGATCCTCGTCAGCTTGGTGGTGTGCAGGTAGAAGGCCTGCCTCGTCTTCATGGCAAACTTGGGGCTCCCGCTGCTCCGGGCTGGCATGCCATGGGGACTCTGCGGAAGGGGGCGCGCGGCCCCGACAGCGCCATGACCGAGGGCCAGGCCCGCAGCGGCTCATGCCAGCAGGCGGGGCTGGCGTGTCCCGCTTACCATGTTGCTGCGGTTCGGTCCTGGCCTCTCTCCATCTAACCGGGTTGGCATTTTCAAGCCACCGTATTTCTTCCAATACGTCCAACAAGACGCGCAGAGACGACACTGCATGTTAGGGGGACCCCAAGAATACCACTGGTAAGACTGTGTGGCTACGGACAACAAAGTTGGAGATAGACGATTCTTAAGCAGAACCAGCGGAGCAGAGCGGCCCAGTGCCCCGCCCGCGCGGGCCGCCCCCACCCGGCCACCACAGGGAGCCACGGCGCAGTCGGCGTCCAGGGGCCGCCCGTCCAGGGTGGGTGCGGCGGGCACTTACTGTAACAGCTCTCACAGGCCCGGCCGGCCCCGGGGCTCTGGCCTGGCGGCCCCGTGCCGTTGGACACGCCGGCCTTGGCACTGCTGGCGCTGATCTGGTTCGGATTTGGCTTGTTACTTGGAGAGCGAGGGGAGAGGGGCAAGGACGTCACAGGAGCCCGGTAGCCGCACAGCCTGGCAGCAGCCAGGCGCCTCGGGCCATGTCTGCAGCGAGCCCCCTCCCCTCGGGCCACTGCAGGGGCTCCAGCCTCCAGGCAGACACCCACCCCAAGCTTGCTCACGCCGACCGGCCGTGAGCTGCAGGCCCTGACTAAGCAGGGGCAGGAGGGACCGGGGCATGGTGGCCGCGCCCAGAGCCAAGCCGCCCACACCGACTCTCCCGGCCCCACGCCCAGGCCCCGGGCTGGCACTCACTAGTTGGGGATGTACACTTGCTTCAGCTTGCTCTCTGCTTCCGCCGCTTTCAAGCGTTTCTTAAAACAAAAGAGGGTCAGAGGTGAGCAGCCGGGCCCAGCGCTGCGGGGAGGCCAGGGCGAAGCCGCGGCCGCGCACCTGCTGAACGTATCTGTCGGTGGTCTTCCACATGTAGTAGTACTCGATGATGCTGGTGAGCGACTTCCACGGCAGCTGCGTGGAGAGAGGCGCGTCACGCCGGCAGGGACTGGCTGCGCCGGGCAGGGTGGGGGGCTGGGGGGCAGCTGGGGACCGGGCCAGATCTAGCCAAGGACCGGCAGGGCCAGTCGAGAGGCAGGTACCTGTCCCCGGGCTGTGCCAAAGACCTTCGCCCAGGGCAGGAGCTGGGCTTGGAGGGCCCCGTCCACGCCGTATGTGCTGACCCCAGACTTCCAGGATGAAATGAAGGCCCCCTGGCTTTCTCCTCACACTCCCGCCCTGCAGGCTCACAGCTCAGCAAGGTGCTCAGCGCCTTGTCCACGTGGCCTATGGCTGAACTCCGTGGTTGTCGCCAAGATGGCTGACATCCTGTTTTACTCAGTTCTAGCTCAACTGTCGCTTACCACATCTTATTTTATAATGTAAACATTTATATAAGATTGGGGCCAGCAGGTGGTGTGGTGGTTAAGGCGCTGGATGCCCACATGGCTGACCATGGTTCAAATCCTGGACCTGGAGGCTTGCTTTCTTGCTTCCTCTTTCTCTCTGTCTCTCCCTCTTTCTGGTCAAATTAAAATAATAACAATAAGGGACCAGCAGTTAGCGTAATGGCTATGTCACTGGACTCCCACGTAGTCGACCGCGGTTCGAGTCCCGGACCCGGCGGCTTAAACTCACGCCGGGCGCGTGTGCGTGCGTGCCCAAGATCCCGAGAGGAGAATGGAGGAGAAGGGATTGCGGCATGGCCATCCCCCCTGGGGAGTGATTTCCTGCTTTCTATCTCTCTGTCTCTCTCTGTCTGTCTGGCGAGCGCACGCGCCCTATAGCAAAAACCTCTCAAAAAAAAAAAAAAAAAAAAAAAAAAAAACAATAACAAATGGAATTAAATAAATAATTTTTTTAAAATAAAAAATAGAAGACATGATGTACTTGTTTTAAAAAAGTTATATTTGGGGACCAGCAGGTGGCGTGGTGGTTAAGGCACTGGATCCCCACATGGCTGACCATGGTTTGAGTCCTGGACCTGGTGGCTTCCTTTCTCACTCTCTCTCACTCTCCCTCACTCTCTCTCTCTCTCTCTCTCTCTGTCTTTCTCTGGTCAAATTAAAATAAATGAAAGAATAAATTTTAAAATCTAAATAATTCTTTTAAAAAGTTATAACATTAAGTTTATTAAGAAAATATTTTGAAAAGAAAAAAAATATTTTGGGACCAGCAGATGGCATAATGGTTACATTGTTGGACTCCCACATACTTGACCGCAGTTTGAGTCCTGGATCGGGTGGCTTAAAACTCACACCGGGCACATGTGCGTGCGTGCCCAAGATCCTGAGAGGAGAAGGGAGGAGAAGGGGTTGTGGCGTGGCCATCCCCCCGGGGGGTAATTTCTCGCTTTCTGTCTCTGTCTCTGTAGCGAGCACACATGCCCTATAGCTTAAATCTCTTAAGCAGAGGGCGTGGTAGCAGACACTGGGCTCCAGTGGTTGGCCCAGACTTGCTTCCTTTCTTACCCTCTCTCTGCTGAGCAAACGTACCCTACAGCAAATTTTAAAAAATAGTAATAAGGGCCAGCAGGTGGTGTGGTGGTTAAAGGCATGGGATTCCCACATGGCTGACCGCAGTTCAAGTCCCAGATCTGGCAGCTTGCTTTCTCATATTCCCTTTGTGTGTCTGTCTACCTCTGTCTGGTCAAATTACAAATAATAATAATGAGACCAGCAGGTGGCATGGTGGTTAAGGTGCTGGACACTCCCACGGAGTCCCGGACCTGGTGGGCTTGCTTTCTCACTTTCTCTCTCTTTCTCTCTCTCTCTGAATCGCTCCCTGGTCAAATTAAAATAAATGAATGAATAAATAAAATAAGACAGTTCTTTAAAAAATAATAATAATAACAAATGGAGTTAAATAAGTAATTATTTAAAAACAGTAATAATAAATAAATAATTTTTAAAATTTTAATGATGACTTATTTGGGATGGCCACACCGCAACCCCTTCTCCATCTTCTTGGGATTTTGGACATGCACCTGTGGGTTTCACGTTACTGGGTCTGCGGTGGGTCACGGGGTCGACTGTCTCAACCTCCAGGCCCACTGCTGGCTTCCCCACATTCATGACAGCCATTCCACGCTACACAGTAAAGCAGCCTTTCCTACGTTAACGATGCGTCACACGCAGCCCGGGCGCTTTCCTCACCCCACAGAAACCCTGCAGCCCTACGCAGCACTCATCTCCACGTCTTCCCTCGCCCCTGGCCTCCACCACCCACAGGCGTCTTTTCATTATTTTTAAGAGAGATTTTTGCTATGGGCACGTGTGCTCACTAGAAGGTGAAAAATCACACCAGGGGGACGGCCATGCCACAGTCCCTTCCCCTCCATCTCCTCTTGGGATCTCGAGCGCACACGCACACGTGCCCGGCGTGAGCTCAAGCCTCCAGGTCTGAGACTCGATTTGCGGCCAGCATGCCGGAGTCCAGTGACCATTATGCCGTCTGCAGCCCCCAACACTGTCTTTTCACTTCAGGGCTCGTGCCTGTGAACACCACACCAGGGCTGGCCCGCCTCCCGGCACTTCCTGGCTCTACCTGTGCTGCCAGTCTTCCACAACACAAGCCAGACGCAGCCCCGGGCAGGGGCTCTGAGCGCCCGGCCCTCAGCACATTGTCCGGGGAGTCCGACTCCACGCACCTGGCCTGGTAACGGAGCGTGAGGGAGCTCCCGAGCTGTGACCCCTCCACTCCCGCGGCCTTGCCTGTCCTCAGTGTCCCCACCTGGTTACACCATCTGCCTCAGACCCTGTCCAGGGCTGGCCGGGGGCCGCCACCCACACCCAGTGACACTCTCTCCCTGGCCTGGCCTCCACCAGGACTGGGCTCTTCCCACCAGAGGGCACTCGGGCCAGGCCTCTGCCACTGTCCCCGGCCTGCCTGCCAGTCTCTGCCTCCCCAGTGGCGGGTCACGTCGGGGTGCACATGTTCTGGCCCTGGAGGCCCCGCTCCCTGCACAGACCTGCTCTTTCTCTCAGGGGCCCCTGCCCTGGACTCGGGCGGGACCCAGGACGAGCCCCTGCAGTGAGGCGCAGCAGGTGCACCGGGCCGAAGCGTCCGGAGGAACGAGGCGAGGAGAGGGCACGACAGAGAAGCTCGGCTTCGTCAGCCGCACAGACGGCATGTGGCCGGTGGGACTGGGCAGGGCTGAGGAGCCCCACACTCGCTGACCACCGACGAGGCGGCAGGACTCCTGTGGTGGCCGCAGCCTCGCCATGATGCTTAAGAGGGCAGAGAGGCCACAGCCTGGCGGGCAGGACCTGCAGCGGCACAGGGGCCCAGGGCTGGGGCAGCCCCGCGAGAGGGTGGGTCTAGGCTGTGCTGTGCCCGCAGGACACAGCCGCCGCCCAGGGCACTCACAAAGTCCTGCTGGATGTCGGTGAAGTCCTTCCCGTACTTCTCCAAGGCTTCCTCGAAGAGGTTCGCTTCCGAGGCCGACCACTCCTCCATCTCGTCCCTGCAGAGCACAGGCCCGCCCTGCGGCACCAGGGCCGAGATGGCCCTGGACATGTCGTAGACACTCCTGTGCAGCGTGTCCATGGCGTGGAACTGCAGCAGCCAGGAGCCCAGGTCACAGCCGGGATGGCCTCCGCCCGTGTCCACCCACGGCCCTGCACGCCAGGACCTGGCGGTGCCCCTTCTGCCACTGGCCGGCCGGGCCCCTCGGCACACACTGGCATGCTTGGGGTGGCCGAGGTCACCCTGCGGGGATGGCAGGGCCCGTCCCCACGCCAGCAACCACTCACCAGGGTGATGTCTCGGGAGGCGGCCGCGGCACTCATGTGCAGGCTGGGCTGGCGGACAGAGCTGCTGCAGTCCAGGGCCCGGGCAAAGGTGCCCACGGAGCTGCGGACAGGGACGCACTGACCACCAGGGCTGGACAGCAGGGGGTGCTTGGCCAGGACCAGGCCAAGCTCCCACCACGAGGGTGGCCTCCAAGAGAGCGCCCAAGAGCCAGTGGTCAGCGCGGCACCGCATGGGTGCCTGGGAACGGCCTTGCGCATGGAGCACCGTGAGAGCCGCTGACAGGGGGCTCGCCAGTGGTGGCCGGGCCAGGGCCACGACTGAGATGGTGACGGCTGCCCCCTTCGACTCACCCTGGGCTCTCTAGCCCAGCCACCTGGGACCTGCCCGGGCAGAGGCTCGGGGACAGCCTCATGGCCTCCGCCTGTCCTCCAGGGCTCGGGCAAGCTCTGGGAGAGGAAGGCCGCCACAGCGGGTGGTCTTGGGGTCCCAGGCTCAGCCCCGCAGAGCAAGCTGCCCGAGGGCTCTCTCCACCGTCAGGAAGGGGCCTGGGCTCACCGGGCCACCACCAGGAACTGGTCGATCTGCTTGTCGACAAGCGGGTTGTGAGACTCCCACACCTTGGTCTCCAGCTTGGACTGGTCGCGGCCATCCTCCTCGCCTACAGGGAGACGTGGGTTGGTGACCCAGGACTTCTGCGGACACCCGCGGCTCCTAACCAGGGTGTCAGCTCCCAGGCAACCACAGCACAGCAGGCTGCACGGCCCTCCTCCCCGGGGGCAGGAAAGCCCAGGCCACAGCTGCCACGCACGTGGATGCACGCACACACACGCTGCTGGGTGTGGAGCTCTCCAGGCACACCCGCTGGCACCACCATGAGCTCCACGTGGGGGCCGGGGCACGTGGGCTCCAGCAGCTGCAACCGCGGGGCAGCGCGATGTGCCGGGTGCTCCAGCTCACACGTAGCAGCAGGGAGCTGCAGGGCTGCGTGCCCGTGCCCAGGGCCGACTGGAAGGTCCCCCAGAGCCACTGTGCAGTCCCGACGGGTGCTGGCCCTTCTCTGCCCTGCTGACTAGCCTGGTCTGCGAACGTCCCTGTCCTGGGAGTTCGGGGCAGCCAGTGACCAGAGCTGCCGAGGACCCATATGCTCGCGGTCCGGAACCGCGGGGTGGGGTCTCGAGCACCCATGCGTCCCGCAGACCAGGCGGCCGTGTGGAGAGAGCCCTGGGGTGCTGCGTCCTGGGCGTGGCAGTGTCGGAGCAGCCCCCCACCTGCCCTCCAGCCGAGCACCACTCAGGTTCTCTTCAGGGTGCTGGCTTCATGTTCTGGAAAGATCCCGTCGCCCTCTGGGCTTCATGGCCAGAAACTCAGGCGCCGCAGGGTCTCTGGTCTAGGCCAGGAGCCCAGAGCTGGTGGCCTGGACAGCTCTCAAGGCCATCTGTCCTCGTAACAGGGCAGGGCATCAGTGGCCACGGGGCTCCCAGGCCCAGGGCTGCATGCACAGGCCCTATATGAAGGGCCCAGGCCAGGCGGCCCGGAGGGCTGGGGGGGCGCCCAGTGGCCAGGCCTAGGTCTCCCCCAGCCTCTGCAGGACGAGTGGGGACCTCCTGGCCGCCTGGGCTTCTCCCTCCTCCAGGAAGGGCTGCAGCAGGGCCGCTGGCTGCAGGGTCTGACCAGAGGGCAGAGGGCAGCCCGTGGAGCACCGGGAGGGGTGGGTGCCCACTGTCCTCCAGGCAGCCCGCCTGTCCCAGATGTGGGGCTCCGGGACTCAGGCCCCTCCTGCCCAGTGCGGCTCCCAGGCTCACCACTCGGGGGGCCACGTGTATCCCCTCAGACCGCCAGTGACCTGGGTCTACGTGGGTTTCTGGCCGTAGCCTCTCCACCCGCTTGGGCATGGCTGCCATGGACCCCTCACCATGGCCGGGGAAGGCCGGGGAGGACTCCAGACCCGACAGCAGGGCTGGCTCAAGACCCGAGCCCAGAGGGCTGCTCGGCCTCTCAGGGCGCCTGCTGCTGGCAGGGCCTCGGCAGAAGGACAGGGTGTACGGGTGTAGACACCACAGAAAGCCTTGAGCAGCCCAGGCTCCGCCGACTAACCCCCACTATGGTAGGTGAAGTCAGGTGGCAGGGCGCCCCCTTCTGGATGGGTCTGCCTGTTCATCGGGCGTGGCCATGAGGAAGGGCCCCCCTCCGGCCTGCTCACTGGCCAGCCCTCTCCAGATGCCGAAGCCTAGCTCTGGGACTTGAGCCTCCGGAACAGCAAGAGGAGAACCGCTCGCTCGTGGTGGTGTCACAGCGACAGGCCACTGCAGGCCACGGGCTCAGCAGAAACCCAGCCCCAAGCAGCCGCCTCGGCTGGGCCTCGTGCCTGACCGACGGCAGGGTGAGGCTGGCGCCCGGGGAGGTGGTGGCTGAGAGCAGTGCGTGCCAGGAAGCACCCACGGGAGCCTCCACTGCCTCGAAGAGCCACTGGCCAGAGTGGCTGGACGGCGCGGCTGAGGCGTACACCCTGGGGCAGACGCAGGCTGGAGGTGCCCACGGGTCACACTGGAGCTCCAGAAAGAAGCGGAAGATACCCAGGCCTGAGGCCTCGTGGGTCAAGGGCCACCAGGTCCCAGAGAGTTAGAAAGGGGGCCACCGCAAGGCAGCCTGGATGGCAACTTGGGGACACACCTGTCACCAGACACGAGGAGATGCCTGAGGGCAGGAGGCCAGCCCGAGGCCCTACCCGCGGCTGGGGCTCCGGGGAGGCCGGGTGGAGCCCAGGTCAGGTCCCACGTGCCCAGCGGTCAGCAGGGTCTGGCCGCTGGCAGCTGTGAGTTTCCCACGCCAGGGACGGGGACCAAAGCCCGAGGAGGGGAGACGACCTGGCGTCGGCCAGTTCTGGTCCCAGGTGAGGAGTTCTAGAGCATGACCGAGGGCTGGCGTGGGCCAGGGGCTCCCAGGGAGGTGCTGTGGCCGGCCAGCTGCTCTGAGCGGAGCTTGCTGAGGCCCGACCCCCGAGTGCAGACCAGCCCCACCTGGCCACGGCCTCTAGACACAAAGGGGGGAAGCCCATGCCACTCGGCCCCGTGTCCTGTGGGTGCCGTGGGCACTTGGGGGCAGACACTGTCACTGTTGACGGACGGCACGGCGCGAAGAAAGGAGTCCCACAGCCACGAGCCCAGGTGAGGGCCCGTCACCGGCACGGGCAGGACCCTGAGCAGAGGTGACCGCCCCTGCATTCTGCAGGCCTCGGCAGGAGGTGAGGAGTGGAGTTCGGGGCTGGGAAGGGATGGAGTGAGTCCCCCCACGTCCTGCCAGGGCCAAGGGCAGACGAGGAGAGGAGGTGCCAGGCTCTGGGACAGTGTCCTAAGAGCAGCCCCAGCAGCCCAGAGGGCAGGACCCACAGGCAGAACACAGAAGGCTCTGGGCTGTATGCACGTGCTTCGGAGAGACCCCTCTAAGGAAGTAACAGAAACGCCTGAAGGGAACCAACCGGCGCATACCGAGGACGGCTTCGCGGTCCCGGGCTCGTACCGGGCCTGGCTTCCGAAGCCCCAAACCCCAACACCAGCGGGGGGGGGGGGGGGGGGGTGAGGCCCTGCCACCGCCCGCAGGACCCCTGCCTGCTCTCTCTCAGGCGGGGCCGCGGAGTCTGCAGCCACACCCAGTGCCAGCGGGCCAGGGGAGGGGAGGACGTCTGGGTCCCCGGAGGCCATCCCCACGCCCTACCTTCCTTCAGCAAGTCGGTGATGTCGGCCTGGTACCGGCTCCCGACTCGGATCTCCCCTTTGTCGGCCAGGAGGGTCTTCTGCTGTGGGTCGTAGACTAGAGAATAGAAGAAGAAATCCTGAAAAACACCACACGAGACAGCGGCGTCAGCCTGGGTGCCAGAGAGCCCTGCCCAAGCTCCCACGGTGTGCCCCATGGCTTCGGGGCACAGACGGGAGGGCTCGGAGCGACCGCCACGGCTCCAGGCCTCAGCGCAGTGTAGGCAGGAAGCCCACGGGGCGGCGCTGGGAGGGAGGGCGCAGCCCGAGCCCCTGCCAGGACGGCAGAGCGGACGGCCTGAGCTCACTGGGCCGGCCACAGCCAGGACAGCAGAGCGGACGGCCTGAGCTCACTGGGCCGGCCACAGCCAGGACGGCAGAGCGGACGGCCTGAGCTCACTGGGCCGGCCACAGCCAGGACGGCAGAGCGGACGGCCTGAGCTCACTGGGCCGGCCACAGCCAGCGTGCACACCCAGGCGTCGGGGTCTTACGTGCGTGCACACCCAGACAGGACACGTCCCGACATGGGGCCATACACAACCCTTCACTTCTTCCCGTGGGGATCTGGGCTCACATACCCATGTGCCCAGTGTTTTCTAGCTGTCGGGGCTGGGACTCAAACCGCAGTCAGTTATGTGGGACCCCCTAGGTCAACCATGAGGTCCCAGGGCCGGCCCCCACGGCGCTGCTCTCAGCACCAACACGGCATGTGAGTGTGTTCCAGGTCCCTGCCGCTCGGGAGGCCAAGGCAGGAGGATCCCGACAGAAAAACCGGTGGGAACCAGCAGTTAGCGTAATGGCTATGTCGCTGGACTCCCACGTAGTCGACCGCGGTTCGCGTCCCGGACCCAGTGGCTTAAAACTCACGCCGGGCACGTGTGCGTGCGTGCCCAAGATCCCGAGAGGAGAATGGAGGAGAAGGGATTGCGGCGTGACCATCCCCCCTGGGGGGGATTTCTTGCTTTCCGTCTGTCTCTCTCTGTCTTTCTGGCGAGCGCACATGCCCTATAGTGGAAACCTCTCCAAAAAAAAAAAAAAAAAACCGGTTGTCTGGACCCCCCACACGCACGCACACACAGCACGTGTGTGAACAGAACCGTGGGACACAGCAGGAGTGAATATGACAGGCCCTGGGCTTGGCCCCTGCCGTGTGGGTTCCACAGGGGACGTGGGCAGAGGGGTCTGGACACCTCCTGACCCTCCCTGCCGGCAGGGCCCTGACACCAGCGTCCCCCCTTTCACTACCTGCTGGTTTGCTACAGGCACATGCGCTCGCCAGAGAGCAACCGCGAGAAACCGCCCCCAGGAGGATCGGCCACACACGCACCCAGCATGTTTTCTACCACTGGGTCCAGAACTTGAGCTGCGCAGCCCGCCAGCGGGATCCCTGCCACCTGCAGGCCTGTCTTTCCTTCATTTATAAAGAGGCCAGCAGGAGGCCACCCTGGAGCCCCCAGAGTCCTCGCCTGCTGGGATGCCAGGCTCCCGGGAGGCGCGGGGCGGCGTCCCGTGTAGGCGGGCCCAGGGGCAGCTGCTGGGGCCTGGCCTGGGGTGTCACCAGCTCGTGCTGCCCACGCTGTCGGTGGAAACCCTTGGTGTTGAAGAACACAGGCCACCGCCCGGCAACGCGCGCCTGTCCCGAGAGCCAGCCCGTCTCCATGCAGGGACACACATGCCGGCACACTCGCAGCACAGACCACGGGGACCAGCCCTCGCGCTCCCGGCCACCTCCCGTGTCCGTCCCCCGTGTCCGTCTCCCGTGTCCGTCCCCTGTGTCCATCCCCCGTGGCTGCCGCTAGGACCCTCCTGAGCTGTAAGACGCCACCCTCCCGGCCAGGGCCGCGCAGCCCGTCCTGCCACGTCACTTCTCGTGGCACAGCCTGTCACCCGTGTGCTGGGACGGGGGAGCAGTGAGGGCCGAGGTGGCTGCGCTGGACCTCACAGGGCCCCAAGTGAGCACCAGCCGGAGAGGGGAGTGGGCGGGGCGCACAGGGAGGCCCCAGTGTTCTCCCACGGCCCCTACCCCATAACTGGAGCTTCAGCCCCCCAAAACACCCCTCCCAGTGCCCTCAGGGGTGGCTCCCCAGGCGGAAGCTGTCCTCAGGGCTCCAAGCTATTGTCTCAGGGCCTGGCTGCCATGACAGGGTGGCATACAATGGGCACCCCAGGCCAGCAGCCTGGGTCTCCTCAGACCACAGGCAGGATGGCTCACGGCACAGCCCGGCAAGGCCAGCCGAGCCCTTCTGAGGTGTGGGTGAGGCTGGAGCAGGTGGGGGTGTCCACTCGGGCCACACCTCCGGCTGTGGCATGCGAGGACATCTCAAGTGACCCGTGAATGGCCTGGTCTCAGGGTGCTGGGGGAGGGCAGGCAGGAGGGCTGCCCCGGCCGGCAGCAGAGGTCGTGGGTGTGGGGACAGCGGCCAGGGCCAGCCTCACCTCCCGCTCCAGGTAGGACCGGAGTGACTCGGTCTCGTTGAGCAGGGTGACGCTGCACTTGCCCCTGGAAGAGAAGGACAGCAGGTGGAGGGCGTGGGCGGAGGCGGCGGGCAGGGGCGGGGGCGGCGGGCTACCTGATGTGGGTGGCGGGCAGGGACTCGAGCTGCCGGGACAGGAACAGCTCGCGGTGCCGCAGCTGGTGCTTCAGCTTCTCGGGCAGGTCCAGCACCTCGGGGTTCTCCAGCTCCTCCTCCACGCCCCCTGCGGGACCGGAGCCGTCAGCCGCTCTGCAGAGAGGCCTGCCCTCGCCCCGCGGCCACACCCGCAGGTGCTAGCCTGCCCGCAAGGCCCCATGGGGTTCCCGGCGCCCCGGCCCAGGGCATGGTCTGGCCAGAGGCAGGTGAGGACAGCCAGGGGGTGGCCCTCGGGGCCAAGGCTAGGCTGCAGGGAACGTCTGGGTCCTGTCCCCAACCCGGGGCAGACACAAGGACGCCCTTCCCCAGTCCAGCTCTTACCTTCCTCGCCGTTCTCCGCCCCTGGTCCAGCTTTATAGCAGACTGACAGGGCTGCATGACAGACAGACAGACAGCCGGGCAGCGTCAGGCTGCTTGCCTCCTGGCCAGGCCCAGACCAAGGGCCGGCAGCCACAGCCTGGCAGCCACAATCAGGCGGCCTCGGTCCCAGCCTGCAGTGCCCAGGAGCTGACCGCGAGGCCCTCCCTTCCCGGGGATCGGCAGAAGCACAGCCCAGACGCTGCCCATGGCCGGCCGGCACCCACGGGCACACCGCGCCACACCAGGCCAGAGCCCAGGGCTGGACCCGCGGGTACAGTTGGAAGTGCCGGGCGCGCTCTGGCTGCTGTGGCACGGACAGCCTGGTCAGCAGCAGGGAGGGCCAGGCCCAGATGCCAGTCCCGGCTCAGAGATGAGACAGGCCCTGCTGTCTGAGCCTGGCTGGGCTCTCCCAAGACCCATCACCTCCTCCCATTGTCTCCCGGCTGAGTGGACACACAGCTGAGCAGAGTGGGCTCCGTGAACGACACGGAGTGGGCTGCCGGGAGCAGACGCCAGTGCCAGGTAAGCTTCCCAGAGGCCCTTGGGCCGGAGTGCAGGGCTGGGGGTCTGCGGGCCGAGGCGGCCCTGGGCAGATGAGCAGCAGGCCTCGCCCTCCGGGAGGCCAGGGGTGGCCATGGGATGAGGCCCTCTGGGTCAGCCGCCCCTCTGCTCTCGGGACCCACTGAGCACCTGCCCGCAAGACGTCAGGCAGGCTGAGGCCCGGGCCAGGGCCAGCCCGGCTGCCAGCACAGCGCCCGGCTGTGGTTCGGACGTCCTGAAGTTCACGCACTGGGACTCGGTTGTGCCATGAAGGTGCCAGGTGAAGCCTAGGCAGCGAGGCCATGGGGACCAGGAGCGGCGGGGCCTGACGCATCTTCCTCCAGCAGAGGCCCCTCCAGCCCTGAGGTCCCGTGCCTTCTCGTCCTCACACCTGAGGCCCAGAAGGGCCACCTCCCCACCTCCTGGGGCTGGGGTACCTGGCTGGGTCCCCTGCGGTCCCTAGACCTCCACCCACACGGAGCTGGGGCCCCCACGAAAAACTCGTAAGGACACCCAAAGAGCCCTGGATGGGGAAGTAACTGCCTCTGCTGGGCGCGGGGCCACTATGCTGGGGGTCGCCACTGCCCCCAGCACAGGCAGCCCCTGCCCGGGGACCCCGTCCCACTGAGGGCTCAGACACCCTCCAACCAGCACGTCTGGGCGGGAGCGGCTGGTGCGGGACAGCGGGACGTGTTTCTGCAAACACTGCTCACGATGTCTGCTCTTAAGAAGAGCAGGGTGGGCACACGGTCGAGCCTGGCCGGCATCCCCCCCACGATGCCCATCAGCCCAAGCCCAGGGCCGTCGGCCTGACACACCTGGAGGACAGTCCAAAGGGGTCATTAAAGCGAGCTTCAGTCGGTACAGCTGCCCCACCCCCATCTGCCTCACGCCGCCCAGACCCACTTCTTCCAGAAGGGCCGGGAAGGCCCTGAGGGACAGGCCACAAGCCGGCTAAGTCAGGACCCACGCATGGTCCGTGGGCACCTGGGTATCTGCACACAGGGCGTTACAGAGGTGGACAGAGCAGGTCCGCAAGGCCCGGGGACGAGAGTGTCCTGGGGAGAGGGCCGGGAGCCGCGCCACACGGTCGCGGGGTGGCCCAGACTCACTGGCGTGCTTGTCGGCCAGAGCGATGAGTGTGCTGGAGATGTCCCGCCTCCGGTAGAAGCACACCACCTTGGCCTCCACGTTCCCATTGGCAGTCTGCAACAGCAAGGCACAGGGTCTGAGCACGGTGACCCGGACGGGCAGCCCCCTGGGGCCCTGAGACCAGACCCCACCGCCCAGTCCCTGCCCTGCCCACCAACTGCAGGGCACCATGGCGATTGCTGGAGACGCCCAGAAGGGGGCCCCAGTAGCTCTGGGGCAGCCAAACCTCCAGGCCAGCCCTACACCCCTGCCAGCCCCCCTCCACTTCACCCCTCCTTCTGCCACAGAGAAAACCAGGGACCCGATTTCGAGGAAAAGGCCCGGCTGGAGCTCAGCTGCTGGTTCCTACCCAGGTCAGGAGCAGCCATCACCCCAGCACCAGGACCGTGGGCCCTGCCCCCGGCAAAAGGGCCCTAGGCTTTTAGAGGCATGGCCAGCTGGGGCTTAGGGCTACCCCTGGGGCTCTGCTTCCCCAAGTAAAACCCACGTCTGTTTTTAACAGGAGCTTATATGAGGCTTGTCTGTTTTCATGTTTCTTAAGAGGTTCTGTGCTAAGGCACGTGTGCTCACTAGAGACAGTCAAAGGGAGTGAGAAATCACCCCTGGGGGATGGCCACACTGCAATCCCTCCTCCATTCTCCTCCCAGGACCTTGGGCACGCACACACGCCTGATTTTGAAGCCACTGGATCCGGGACTCGAACCGCAATCAGCCATCTGGGAGTCAAGCAACGTAACCGCTATGCACCTGCTGGTCCCTGAGGTCGGTTTGTTTTCAGTTCGTGGAGGGCATGTGCACTTGCCAGAGAGCAGGGGAGGGGGAGAAGGAAGGAGCCCTGACAGGCGTGGTGGCACTGCTACCCCTTGTCCCCACGCCTCCATCCTGCTGGGACTGCGGACGTGCACACACATGCACTGCCACGGTTTTCAGGTCTCCAGTCAGGACTGACGAGGCCACGGGGCTGCCCTATCATGTGTTCGAGCGCTGAGTGTGGCTCTTGCTGTGAGGAACTGCTCGGCGCCCCGCTGTTCCTGCCGTTTGCCACGCGGCCACCTCGTGCGGCCATGCAGGTGGGGGCTCTGCTGCAGCTCTGGGAGGGTGGAGGGACCCCAGACGCTGTCAGGGCTCTCCGGCCTGGGACGCCTCCCACCTCACTTGCCCACTGCCCTCCATCCCTGCCCCTGGTTCGACTCCGTCACTCCATGGACACCGTGGCCACCTCCGCAGCTGTGCTGTCTGGGAGCTGGACGGCTCTGCACCCGCCCATCCACAGGCCCCAGAGGCTAACTGCCTTTCATCCAAGGCACTCGCACAGCAAGGGCTCAGCGCTCGCCGGGAACCGCAGCGAACGCAACCAAGCCCGGGCTTCCCCGAGCCCTGGACCGCGGGCAGGCCGGCCTTCACCCGCCCCTGCCCTCGAGCGCCCCAGTCAGTGGACAAAGGCGAGACGGTGGGGTCACGCCCTGCAGCTCCCTTCTCCGTCCGCGCGTCAGTCTCCCGGGCCCACGGCCCTCCTCTCTGTTGCCTGGTCTCCTACCTCGATTCTCAAAGCCCAGTGGCAGAGCTCAGGACCGCACCACGGCCTCCCGGCTGGCCTGGTGGAGGCCTGGCCAGCCCCTCCTGCTGCCATGTCCCCGTGGCTGTCCGGGGAGCCCACTCCCACAGGCACAGCCGGCTGCTCAGGCTAGAGCAGGGCCTCCTCTCCAGGCCCGGGAGCCGTGTCTGAGCTCCAGTCTCCTCCCCATCGGCAGGGCCCTGGTCCCGTCGGCCCTGTTGTCCATGCTGCCCCGCTTCTCCAGCGCCATCTTCTGTCTTGCCTGCTTCTGTTTGACTTTCTGGAAGGTTTCCTCAACTGCAGCGTGTTTTAGTCATGTGCCACAGCAGCAGGGTCGGGGCTGGGCTGCGTGGGGCAGAGGTCTGCTCACTGTGGGCTCGTGGGGCCGGAGGCCGGAGCGCAGGGCCGCACACAGATTCTCCTTGCTGGTGGGACGCGGGGGCACGCCTGACGGCACAGAAAGGCTGGGGCCGTACGGCTGCACTGACCCCACAGGCAGATTTCCACACGCCACCTCGTCTCTCACCCTGGCCTCACTTCCAGAGCCTGGGTTCCCTCTCGAGGGCGACCTCCCAGCTGGCCACCCTGCTCCCCTGACCATGCGCCCGTGTCCTGGCTCTGCACACAGTGGGGACCGTGCGCCCGTGTCCTAGCAGTGCGCGGTGGGGGCCGTGTACCCGTGTCCTGGCTCTGCGCACAGTGGGGGCCATGTGCCCGTGTCCTGGCTCTGTGTGCAGTGGGGGCCGTGTGCCCATGTCCTGGCTCTGTGTGCGGTGGGGGCCGTGTGCCCGTGTCCTGGCTCTGCGCGGTGGGGCCGTGTGCCCGTGTCCTGGCTCTGTGTGCGGTGGGGACCGTGTGTCCGTGTCCTGGCTCTGCACACAGTGGGGACCGTGTGCCCGTGTCCTGGCACTGTGCGGTGGGGATCGTGCGCCCGTGTCCTGGCAGTGCACGGTGGGGGCCGTGTGCCCGTGTCCTGGCACTGTGTGGTAGGGACCGTGCGCCCGTGTCCTGGCTCTGTGTGCGGTGGGGGCCATGTGCCCGTGTCCTGGCTCTGCGCGGTGGGGCCGTGTGCCCGTGTCCTGGCTCTGTGCACGGTGGGGGCCGTGTGCCCGTGTCCTGGCTCTGTGTGCGGTGGGGACCGTGTGTCCGTGTCCTGGCTCTGCACACAGTGGGGACCGTGTGCCCGTGTCCTGGCAGTGCACGGTGGGGGCCGTGTGCCCGTGTCCTGGCACTGTGTGGTGGGGACCGTGTGCCCGTGTCCTGGCACCTAGAAGCCCCACGGGCAAGACCCCTGTCCAAACAGCGCTTGCCTGGGACCTTCCATGCAGAGCCAGGACACGGGAGCACAGCTGCCTTGGACGTGCCCGCAGGTCCTGACCTGCCGCGGTTCAGGGCTGGAGTGTGCGGCCCCAGGCCCAGCCGCAGCCCCAGCCTCCCCAGCCACACTCATCACCGGCCGAGGGTCTCCCGTGGGCACACTGGACTGCACGGCCAGCACTTCAGTGCTCCTGCCAGCAGAGGGTGCTGGTGACGCTAGCCCTGCTGCCCGTGAGCCCCTGCCCAACACAGCTGCCCTCAGGCCTGAAGAGCCGGGCTCAGAGCTGCCCAGTCCCCAGGAGGACTCAGCCGTGATGAAGCCCGAGAGCTCAACGACCCCAGGTCACTGCTGCCATGAGCCTGCCACCAGGGATGGGGAGCAGGCCGCAGGAGACCCCACGTCTGCCGGGGCGTGTCCGCTGGGCCAGGGCGGGGCGCCCCTGGGAAAGCCTCCAGCCGGGAGCAGGAGGAGGGTGAGTGGGGGCTGCCAGGCCACACCTCTGGGCCTCCAAGACGGAAGCTGCCCATCCTGCTAGCCGGGCAGCAGCAGGGAGGCACGGGTGCAGGGCACACCGGACTCCGCAGCCCCCTGCTTAGCATGACCTGCCCAGTCCACTGTCTCAGGAGGCCAAGGCCACCCAGGCACAGTGGACGCTGGGTGGAGCAGGGCTCTGGGGTCCATGTGCCTACCCCACTGCACGCCCAGGTCCACCCACTGGCTCCGGGCACTCCCCGGGTCAGCTGGAGAGCACAGCCCCTGCCGGTCAGTGCAGACACGGCCTAGGGTGAGGGCTGGCAGGAGAACCATGTGGGCCGGGCCGGCAGCCTGCACGCTGCTACCCAGGGCCAGGGCAGAGGGGCGCAGCTGGGGCAGGGACCAGGGCAGCCTGCCACGCGGCCAGCTGAGCCCCACACCATGCTCTTCGGTTGGGCTCCAGAAATGCCCGGCAAAGAACCCCCTGAACATCCTTGCCCGAGACAAAACACCCATGGAGCAAGGTGCTCAGGCCACTGTGGCGAGAGCCCCAGACCCGGCCACCGGGGACCCCACTCCCCTTTGAGGGGAGAGACCCCACCCAGGCAGAGGGGGGAGCCCACAACCCCGAGAAGGCCGCAGGGGACCCCACTCCCAGCCTCGGGAGCAGGCAGGCCACACTACCTTGTTGAGCTCCTCGATCCTCCGGATCAGGTACGGGTTGCTGGAGGAGTTCTCGAAGTAGACGTAGTCTGTGAACAGAGAAGGCGTCACCCGAGCGCTGGGCACCTGGCTCAGCCCGGCCACCCTCAGCCCACTCTCACACCACCCCGTGCTGGGGCGTCCTGGTCCTGACACAGCAGGCCCTCAGGCGGGAGTCCAGCTCGCCCCCCGTGCCAGGGAGCAGGAGGGACAGAGCCGGGACGCCCCAGCACTGCCCAGCAAGGAAGCAGCGCATCCCAGACAGCCTGAACCGAGCAGGGGCCGCAGGGCAGGTGGGAGGGGCCATCTCTGCCGGGGCTTGGGCTTAGATCCCCCGGGAGGCCATGGGGGCCAGCCAAGCCTCACAGCAGGGCTGCCCGAGACCCTGCCACAGACCCAGGGAGCCCTTCCTGAATGGCTGCTGCAGGCCTGGCCATGCGCCTGTCATCGCCCCCGGCCCACACTTGGCCCACTGCCGCTCCCACCAGAACAGTACAGCCGGCCCACACGCCTGTCCACCGGCCACATGCCAGTCCACAGCCCACTTTCACCAGAACAGCGCACTCAGTGACCACAAAGAATCCGGGCCAGGGCTTCCTGGCTGAGGCGGCACTGAAAGGGGCCTGCTCACCCCGTCGACAGTGTGGACTGAGCTGGCTGGACCCCCTGGGTCCCGAGAATGCTCCAGTCCCATGGACATGCACAATCAAATTGTCCAGAGGCCAGAGGCCCCCCTGGAGGGTGGAGGGGGGCGCAGGCCAGCAAAGCTGACTCCTGGGCCAGCCTCAGCAGCCCTGAGCCCTGCACCCATGCACCGGCCCCACTCAGCTCCAGACGGGGACTGGCCAGGAAGCTGGGCCAGAGGAGCCACTGCCTGTCCCCAGACTCAGCCTGTGGCTCCCTCCTGCCGTGGTGCAGAACACAGACCTGTGGGTGCACGGCAGGCGCGCACACCTGAGTGGGCACGCCCTGCAGACCCAGCCCAGGGACTGCTTCAAGGACATGGCCACTTGTTCACAGAGCCATGGACCAGTGACACGCAAGGCTGGGTTCGGGTCCGGATCCAGCCGGCTAGAAGCCTGGGGTCATGGCACAAGGACCCTGTCAAGGTTGCCCATCTTTTTCTCATGTAAGAAAAAAAACTAAAAATGCAGATAGCATAATGGCTACATCGCTGGTCTCCCACGTAGTTGACCGCAGTTTGAGTCCCAGACCCAATGGCAAACACTCACGCTGGGCATGCGTGTGTGTGTGCCCAAGATCCCGAGAGGAGAATGGAGGAGACGGGATTGCGGCGTGGCTCTCTGTCTCTCCCTGTCTTTCTGGCGAGTGCACGCACCCTATAGCAAAAGCCTCTCCAAAACCAACAAACAAACAAACATAAAAAAGCCAATACAGGGACCAACAGATGGTGTAATGTTTATACGTTACTGGGTTCCCACACGACCACCTGAGATTCAAGTCCTGGACCCAGAGACTTGAAACTCACACCAGAACCAGACACGTGTGCCTGCGTGCCCGAGATCCAAGCAGAAGCATGAAGGTGGACAGATTGCCGTGTGGCCATCCCCCTGAGGGGTGATTTCTCACTTTCTGCCTCTCTGTCTCTCTGGTAAGTGCATGTACCCTATAGCAGACATCTCCCCATTAAAAAAAAAAAAAAAAAAGGAAACACAGGGACCAGCAAGTGGTACAGTGGTTAAGGCACTGGACTCCCACACGGCCACCTGTGTTTGAGACCTGAACCCAGAGGCTTGAAACTCATGCTGGACCTGTGTGCATGCGTGCCCAAAATCCCAAGAGGAGAATGGAGAAGGGTTTGTGGCGTGGTCGCCCCATAATTTCTCATTTTCTCTGTCTCTCCAGCGAGCGCATACACCTTGTAGCAAAAATCTCCCCCCAAAAATACATGAGGAACACATCCACAGTGCTTGGAGGGGCACGCGCAGGCTATATGAAATGGTGAACCAGAAAACACAGGTCCACAGGAAGTGAGGTCAGGCACAAGGCGCCAGGCAGGGAACAGAAACGTCCCCCACGCAGACCACAGCACGCCCTACAGCTCCGTGGAAACGCTGAAACCCGCCAACTACACGTCTCACACGTGCAGATTAGACCTCCACGGAGCGGTTTTGTTAAAAAAGGCCTAGGATCAACACCAAGCCTTTACTCTAAGACAGCAGGTAAGAGCAAATTAAACCCAAGACAATTATTCACACTTCCCAAAAACTGGGGAAAAAACAAATGTCCCACGTCCTTTGGGGAATGACAGACCAGCTGGCGGGGACGTCCATCCACTGTCTGGAAAGTCCTCGACAGCAGGAGTGCAGACCAGTGGTCAGGACACGCACAGGCACCCTCTCAGCACACTCGCCCAGGGTCATTGGAGGCTGTCGCAGCAATGCACAGGGCGGGGTGGCTGGCGCTGACCACCAATGTGAAAACAGAGCAAGACAGGAAACATAAAAGAGCAAAAATTCAACAGGAAAACTGAAAAATTACAAGAAAAAAATCAAAGGAGCCAAAAAGTGCTTACTAAAAACAAAACAAAACAAAACAAAACAAATGGATAAATCTGTAGCCAAACTGACAAGAGAAAAAAAAGAAAAGCAGCAAGTGACCCACATCAGACACCAGAGAGGCACTATCAGTACAGACCCTACAGACACGGACAGGGAATCAGGGGCACCGTGAACAGTTCCATGCTGGGAAATCCAACAGCTTAGACGGGCTGGACCAACCACCTGAAAGACATCGACTCTCCAAACATGCTAGGGAAGACACAGGCCATTAGACACTTACTGAAGAGATCAAATTCATGAATAAATGCCTTCCAACAACAATAAAAACAATTAAAAAAAAAAAACCCTCCAGACTGCGATGGTTTCACTGGCAAATACTACTGAACATTTAAGAATTAAAGGACCGTAGATGATGTGGTGGTTAAGACACTGGACTCCCACACAGCCGACTGCAGTTGACGTCCTAGACCTGGCAGTTTCTTTCTTTTTTTTTTTTTTGGAGAGGTTTTTGCTTTAGGGCGTGTGTGCTCGCCAGACAGACAGAGAGAGACAGAAAGCGAGAAATAACCCCCCAGGGGGAGTGGCCACGCCGCAATCCCTTCTCCTCCATTCTCCTCTCGGGATCTTGGGCACGCACGCACACGCGCCGGGCGTGACTTTTAAGCCACCGGGTCCGGGGCACGAACCGCAGTCGACCACGTGGGAGTCCAGCGACATAGCCATTACGCTAACTGCTGGTTCCCCTAGACCTGGCAGTTTGAAAACCACTCCAGGAGAGTATCAGTGTGTGCCCAAAATCCTGAGAGGAGAGTGGAGAAGGGATTGTGGCACGGCTTTTCCCTCGGGGGGGTGGTGGGGGGTGACCTCTCCCTTTCCTGCTCTCTGTTCTCTCCAGTGAGTGTAGCACCTGCCCTATGGCAAAGGCGAATGGACATATCCTCCGGCAAAAACCTAAAAAAGGGAAGAAAAAAGGGAAAAGAAAAAAAATCCTTAAAAAATAATAATAATAGGGGCCGGCAGGTGGCGTGGTAGTTAAGGGCGCTGGACTCCCACATGGTCGACCCAGGTTCAAGTCTGGGACCTAGCGGCTTTCTCTCTCTCTCTCTCCCTCTATGGTCAAATTAAAATAAATAAATACATAAATAAAGTTCAATAAAATAATTATTTAAAAATAATAATAATTATAATAATAATAATAAAAAAGAATTAATACCAATTCCAAACAAACTTTCCTGGAAAACAGAAGAGGTGGGAACACTCCTTACCCACAATGAGTATAGCACCATCCTAATACCAAAACCAGACAAAGACACCAACCACCACAAGAAACCCACATGTCAGGGGCTGGCAGGTAGCATAGTGGTTAAGGGTGCTGGACTCCCACATGGCCAACCGTGGTTCGAGTCCCAGACCTGGCGACTTGCTGTCTCACTTTCTCTCTCTCTGTGTCTCTCTCTGCTCAAATTAAAATAAATAAAGTTAAATAAAATATTTTAAAAATAGAAAGAAACCCACAGGTCAACCTGCCTCAAGAACACAGACGTGCAACTTCTCAAGTCACCCCCAGCAACACACAGAAGGACATGCCATCTCCACCTCGCATCACCTGGGAGTCCACGGTTATTTCAGCACTCGGAACTCATCAATGTAACTCACCACACTGACGGGGTAGAGAAAGACACAGAGCCTCTCAGTAGGTATAAGAACATGATCCAAGGGACCAGGAGAGGGAGTAATGGTTATGTCACTGGACTCCCACATAGTCGATGGCAGTTCAAGTCCCAGACCCAGCAGCCTAAAACTCACACCAGGCACATGTGTGTGCATGCCCAAGATCCCGCGAGAATGGAGGAAAACAGATTGTGGCATGGCCATTCCCCCTTGCAGGTGATTTCTCACTTTCTGTCTTTCTCTTCTCTCTGGTGAGAACACACACTCTACAGCAAAAAAAAAAAAAAAAAAAAATTCTTGGAAAAAAATCCAAATAACAAAAAAGTCCAAAGACACTCCTGAAGAAAACTCTATGCCAACCCGAACAAGAGGGTACTTCCTCAACCCAGTGAAAGACGTCTGTCCACCCGCTGCATGGCCTCCAACTACAGTGGAAGTACCAGTCAAAACCAGGTGGAGGGGACCAGCAGTTAGCGTAATGGCTGTGTCGCTGGACTCCCATGTAGTCGACCGCGGTTCGCGTCCTGGACCTGGTGGCTTAAAACTCACGCCGGGCGCGTGCCCAGGATCCTGAGAGGAGAACGGAGGAGAAGGGATTGCGGCGTGGCCATCCCCCCTGGGGGGTCATTTCTCGCTTTCTGTCTCTCAGTCTCTCTCTGTCTGTCTGGCGAGTGCATGCGCCCTATAGCAAAAACCTCTCCAAAAAAAAAAAAAAAAAAGAAAGGTGGGGGACCGGCAGGTGGCGTGGTGGTTAAAGGTGCTGGACTCCCACAGGGCTGACCACAGTTCAAGTCCCAGACCTGGCGGCTTGCTTTCTCACTTTCTCTCTCTCACGCTGTCTCTTTCTGGTCAAATTTAAATAAATATATAAATAAAGTTAAAATAATAAAAATAATTCTTTAAAAAATTTCCTCTTAAAAAATAAAACCCAGGCGGAAACAGAAACTAAGCGCGCCCCCACAGACGGTGTGTCTACGGAGAAACCCATCCACTCGGGCGCTCACAGAACAGGGCCGCTGTGGTGTCAGCAGGAGGGCACCACGGGGAGGTGGCTGGGACCACGTGCAGGGTCAGGTGCGGCCACACATGCCTGTGTCCCAGCTACCTGGGGTCGGGCGGAGGGCAGTGACAGCCGTCAGAACCGCCCTCTTCCTCGTACGCCCTCTCACCTTGGAAGAAAGGAAAAGCTATGAGAACTAGCGACAGGCCAGGCACAGCTCGAACCCCAGCCGTGGCCTGAAAACATGCCAGGTACGTGTACACACATGTACATGCGTGCCCAGAATCCTGGCAGGAAGGAGGAAGGAGGGAAAGAGGGCTGTGGGGTGACCCAGGCCCCTGGGTACTGTCTTCCCTGATGTCTTCCCACCAAATGCACCCACCCTCGGACAGAGGGGGGAGCCGCAGCCAGCAGATCCGGGGCACCGGGGGAGGGCGCACCGGCGATGCACGCCACGTCTCTTCAGAGCGCGTGTCTCCCACGAGTGAGGAGAGGAAGAGGGACCCCACCAACAGGGTCTCCACGCTGCGGCCCGCCCGTGCCCGTGGCCAGCGGCCTGGTTCCAAGAACTAAAGAACTTCAAAGACGGGAAGCTCTGTGTGCAGCTCTACGGACGGGGAACCGCAGGGCGCTGGTGAGAGCGTGCCGTCGAAGTCCATGCCGGCGCGGCACTGAAATCCGCCGGCGGCTAGCCAGGGGCCGGCGAGATGGCTGGACCCCACAGGGCCGACGGCATGGTTCAAGTACTGGACCTGGCAGCTTGAAGACCACAGGGCGCTGGGCACCATGTGCGTGCATGCTCAAACTCTCGAAGGGACAATGGAGGGGCGGGGACTGGGGCATGGCCATCACCCCTGGGGGTTGGTTTCTCACCCCACCATCCTGATGTCTCTCCGGACACCACACACACCCTATCGCAAAACTTAAAAAAGGACTCACCATTTAAGCATTGCCAAGCCGTCCATGTGCGGGCAGCAGGGCGAGCCAGAGAGTTGGCTTCTATTTCTGGTAAAAATTCTGAGACGTGCTCACTGCGTACACTGGCCATCTGCGAAGCCACAGGAGGGACTGCAGCTCGGCGCACCTCGTGTCCCGGACGACGGGTCACTGCTCACCGAGACCCTGCTCCGCTTTCCCCAGCTCTGCCCATGGCGGGCTCCACCTTGCGTCACACGAAGTTCGCGTTTCCCAGGTTCAAGATGCTCTTGGCTGTGCAGGGTCCACGGGCCACTCGGAGGTCCGTCCTTCAGTGACTTCAGCCTCACTGAGGACGCAGACAGCCCGGCAGCGCCCGAGTGCGTCTCACCCAGGCAGGGACAGCAGGCGGACCCACGCGCCATGCTCTGAGGTGGGTCTGCTCCCATGCCGGCTCTCTCCAACAGGCCCACGCCTCGGCCACCGCCACTGCTGCCGCTCAGGACACACTGGCGCCACCGCCTAGCCACAGCGGCCCTTTCCTTGCATGGCTGAGGGTTACCTGGAGGCCTCCCCAGATCCCCATGTTCTCTTCCTTTCATTTCTGGATTCAGTCCCTCTGTGAGACAGGCAGAGTCCCCAGGCCACAGCCCACCCCAGCCCCGGCAGGCCAGGTCCCGGTGCCCGCACTCCTGGCCTGCCCAGGGCGGCCTCCGGCACGCGGAGCGTGGACCCTGCGCACTGCCCTTGCCCCCTTGCTGCGGGGGGACGGTGCCTCGTCTCCAAATGGCATACTTCCAAGGCTGGGGGCACCGCGCGATGCCAGCCTGCACTTGGCCCCTTTAGCACGGAGTGTCCCTGGGCGGTGGGTGACGTCCTCCGCAAGGAAGCACGTGTCACTGCAGCTCCCGGTCACCGCTCCTCTGCTCGGCGGCACTCGTGACACTGTAAGTGGCTATGAGCCGCGGCAGCAGTACGCACCATGGCCACCGTGATGCGAGAACAGGCTGCACAGCCAGGCTCTGCCCTGGCCCGAGCGTTCGTGTGCTAATGAGGTGAGGGAGAAGCCATGTTAAGTCCAGGAAGGGGCCAGCCCCCAAGAACACCAGGCAGGAGTGGAGGGTGGGACTGTGGGCCCCACCCCGCAGAGGGGGAGGGGCTGCGGGCCAAGCTCACGGCCAGTGACCCGGTGGGTGCTCAGGCTGGGCAGTGAAGCCTCTGTGGAAAGCCTCCAGGACCAACGTGGCGGCCGGACATGTGCCGCACCTGTGCCCCATGCGGCCCACACCGCCGCCTGCTGTCCGCTCCCCCGCCACGTCTCCTAACCACCGGATCGCCAGCTTCTCTAGCAAACCACTCAGGCCCAGAGGGGTGTGCGGGAACCCGATTCACAGCTGTTGGCAGGAGCCCGGCACCGCCTGGGCACAGGAGCGGCAGCCGAGGCGGCCCAGACCTTGCGGACTAAGCTCTCATCCTAGAGAGCCTGACAGTCTGCGTAGTCAGCGTGGGGCGCGGGTGGCTACAGGACGCCATGCTGGCCAGGGCCGACTGGTCACTGGGGAAGCGAGCCCTGCGTGTGGGTGGCAGAGGCGACGCGTTCTGTGCTGCCCGAGCGGCGGGTGAGAAGCTCCGGTGTTGGCTCCCTCCATCGTGCACACTGGACCCCACCGTCATCAGCTCAAACCAGCCACGGAACAGGGTGGCAGCAGCCTGGCCATGTCCTGCCAAAACACCATGGCCTGGAAACTGGCATGGCGGGTCCCGGCAGTGCCGTGGGTACTCTTCGGCTTTCTCCAGTCGTATAAAAACGCCAAACCCTGTCTGAGCTCCCGGGTCACAAGCAGAGCGTGGCCAGTCCGCAATCCTGCTGTGGGCGACTCCGTGTCAGCTGCGTCTTCTCCCAGCTCACCTCTGCCGCCCTGCCCATCAGGGCGGACTATCAGAGCTGCCTGGTTCCGTAGACGTCGACAAGCGATCCCAGCCTCCCACCGGGAACCGGGACAGCCGGGAGAGCAAAGCCGGCTCACAGTGAGATAGCGAGGCCCGGCCCTGCCGTCCGACTTCCACCCACTCTCTGAGCTGGCCAGGGAGCCGAGAGGGAGTGTGCCTGAGGGGGATGGCCCTGCCACGGTCCTGCCCCTCCACTTCTCCCTTCTTTTCGCACTCCGAGCACCCGCTCACGCACCTGGGGTGTTTCCCCAAGCTGTCAGGCCCAGGACTCGGGCTGTGCGGTCGGCCACGCGGGCCCCAGGCACCTCCATCGTGGCACAGCCAGCCCTGGCACTGCCTCGGCCACCAGGAGTAGGACATGGACAGGCACACCACAGACACACAGACGGCGGGGTACAGAGCAGCAGGGGGAGCCCCAAAGACGCGCCTGCAGATTCTGACCGAGACCGCTCACTGGAAAGGACAGACTTTGTTTTACTTTATTCACTTATTTTTTGGAGAGCTTTTCCTATACGGTGCATGCACTCACCAAAAGGCAGAAAGCGAGAAATCACCCCCCAAGGGGTAGGCCACGCCGCGATCCCTTCTTCTCCATTCTCCTCTCAGGATCTTGGGCACACACACACGCCCGGTGTGAGTTGTAAGCCACCGGGTCCGAGACGCGAACCGCGGTCGACTACGTGGGAGTCCAGTGACACAGCCATTGCACCAGCTGCTGGTCCCACTTTATTCGCTTTTTAATGAGAGCGCATGCGTGGATGCTCATGCGAGAAAGCGAGAAGCACCGTGACAAGGCCCCTGCTGCACCCTCTCCACTCCCCACCCTGTGCCCAGCCCTGGGGGCCTGGGTGCGGGGCCTATGCCGATAGATATGCCGATATGCCGTGGTTTCCAAGCCCTTCAGCACGTGGCCTCCAGCCGTGCAGGGCGTGTCCGTCGCCCCATGGCAGCAGCAGACCTGCTTTATCTCTCTTCCATGACAGACAGAGACACCGCAGCCCACGCCCAGCCTGCGTGGACACCACCTGCCGGTGTACTCCGGGTGTGAATCCAGAGCCCCCCGTGCGCGGCTGCGGGGCAGAGTGGCATGTTGACAGCCTTTTCTGCTGGTGGTGACGGAACAGGACACGTTCGCAAGCCCAGGGAGAATCTCGGGACCAGCAGGTGGCGTCGTGGTGAAGTTGCTGGACTCCCACAGGACTGACCGTGGTTGGAGTCCCAGACCCAGAGGCTTGAGAGTCACGCCAGGCATGTGTGCATACGTGCCCCAAATCCCAGAAGAATAGAGAAGGGATTGTGGCATGGCTATCCCCCCTCCTGGTCATGATTTCTCACTTTCTGTCTCTCTGTCTCTGGTGAGCACATGCACCCTATAGCAAAAATCTCCCTTAAAAAAACAGGGACCAGCAGATAGCATAAAGGCTACATCGCTGGACTCCCACGTAGTCGACCGCGGTTCAAGTCCCAGACCTGGTGGCTTAAGCTCACACGGGGCACATGTGTGTGTGTGCCCAAGATCCCGAGAGGAGAATGGAGGAGAAGGGATTGTAACGTGGTCATTTCCCCTGGGGGGGTGATTTCTCACTTTCTGTCTCTGTCTTTCTAGCGAGCACACGTGCCCTATAGCAAAAATCTCTCAAAAAAACCCAACAAGGTGGGGACCGGCAGGTGGAATGGTGGTTAAAGGCACTGACGGGACCAGCAGTTGGCGTAATGGCCATGTCGCTGGACTCCCATGTAGTTGGCTGTGGTTTGAGTCCCGGACCCGGTGGCTTAAACTCACGCCGGGCGCGTGTGCATGCGTGCCCAAGATCTCGAGAGGAGAATGGAGAAGAAGGGACTGGGGTGTGGCCATCCCCCGGGGGGTGATTTCTTGCTTTCTGTCTCTCTGTCTCTCTCTCTGTCTGGCGAGCGCACACGCCCTATAGCAAAAACCTCTCCCAAAAAAAAGACAGGCTTGCCATTCAACCTACAACCTCGCTTGCGGGAGGAGTGAGGACACAGGACAAAGCTGGGACAGCTGACACGACTCCTGACGTGGACAGAGCACAACCCGTCCACGCTGAGCAAGACGGAACTAAAATGAGCTCCAGGGCTGACCGCAGTTTGAGTCCCAGACAGGGGCTTGACACTCACGCGGTGCAGAGTGTGCGTGCCCAAGATCCTGGGAGGACAATGGAAGAGAAGGCGCTGCAGTGTGGCCAGCCCCTGGGGGGGTTTCTAACTTTCCCTTTCACTCTCTCTCTCTGGTGAGTACATGAGTCCTCAGGCAAAAACCTCTACAAAATAATTAATTAAATAAAATGTAAGTTCATTTTGGTGCAAAAAAGGGTTGAAACCCAGTTTTCATAGTGTGCGTTTCCTGCGACCCTCTGGGAGACCCCGCCATCACCCCTCGTGGGGCGAGCAGCGCTGTACCCGGGGCCCAGTGGGCAGCGGGCCCCACCGCCTCCCTACACCTACACTCCTGCTTGGCCTTTGAGGCACGTGCTGGCCAGGGAGAGAGTGCCAGCCCTGGCGGGGCGGGGCTGCAGCACAACCTCGTCCCCCACTCTTCCACCCTGTCCAGATCTGAGACACGAACACACATGCACCCAGCATGGTTTTCACACCTCCAGGGCCGGGATTTGAACTACCGTCTGCCCCACGGGATGCAGCTGCCTTCACTACCAGGCCACGGGGTCAGCCCCTGGGGAGTATCTAAAGCAGCGAAATTACCAACAAAACGCACGAAAATCCCAAGCAAACAAACCAACCAGGCGAGCCGCTCTCCAGCAGTGCCGGGCCTGGGCCTGGGCCGGCAGCAGGCAGCAGGCTCCAGGCAACTCAGGCCGCCGTGAGCAGCTCTCGCACACCTGCGAACACACTGGTTTCGGGGTCACAAATGAATTTCAGCAAGTTGGGGGAGTGAGGCCATAAAGAGCCAGGGGAGAGCGACTGTGGTCCAGGACTGGAGGCTGTGAGCACCGTGGCTGTGCAGCTGTGGCCCAAGGCCTGCGGCCTGGCGTGGGGGGCTCCAGCTGGGCGTCCCCGCCGCTCACCCACGGTCAGACAGGGAACAGGAAGCGAGGGCAGGGCGCTCTCCTCTGTCCGACCTGAGTGGAATGCAGGGGACAGGAGCTGTCCCAGGACCACGTCCCAGCGCCACACTGGGCACGGGTGCTCCGGCTGTCCTGCCGGGGGGCGGGCGCAGACTGCACCTGCAGGTCTTGGAGCCACACGGGGTCACGGAGAGGCTGCAGGCCTGTGCAGGCCAGCAGGGCCTCCAAGGCACTGGCTTCACCCCCACCAGAGCCACCGCACGCGCTGGGACTGGAGGCGTGAGCGGATCTGCCGCCCAGCAGGATCACCTCCTTAGACTGTCGGCAGCTGGTCAATGGGGCCGCGGGCAGAGCCACCAAGGAGTCCGAGGGCACCCCACGCCACCACGAGTGGGCGCTGCCACGTCCAACCTGAGCGGGGCCCACGGAGGGCAGGGGGTCACCCAGAGTCCTTCCACTGGGGGCGGCACACGGGCCAGGCCCGGCTGTGACCAACCTCAGGGCCCAAACCCGGCGGCTCGCTTTCTCATGTTCACCTTCTTTCTCTCTCTCACTCTTGTCCCTCTCTGATCAAATTAAAATAAAGTTAAATAAAATAATTATTTTTAAAAAACACATGAAAGAACAGTTATGGTGATGTAAAATAAAAAAGCAGGGGGCTGGCAGGCAGTATAGTGGTTAAGGTGCTGGACTCCCATATGGCCAACCACGGTTCAAGTCCCAGGCCTGGAGGCTTGCTTTCTCACTTTCCTTCTCTCTTTCTCTCTCTGGTCAAATTACAAGTAATAATAACAGTAATAATGTTTTAAAAAGAGAGAAAAGCAGGGTGCGAAACCAACACTGACCCCAGGGGTGTAAACACTGAGAAGTTCAGCCTTGGCACTGCCATGCTGCTGATCAGACCAGGGTCTCTGCCACCGTTAACAGATAGTTCCAGAAAGAAACATCGGAACAGCCAGGCGTGGCGCTGAAGGCGTCCAGCTCCCACACGGCCCACTGCACAGCTCACACTCTGGGCCCAGCAGTCAGAGCCCTGCCACACGCGCGTGTATGTGTGTGTGTGTGCCCAAAATCCCAAGAGGAAAACAGAGAGGGGACTGCTGCGTGGCCAATCCCGGGGCGGTGACTCACTTCCCTTCTCCCTGTCTCTGTCTCTCTCCTGGGAGCACATGTGCCCTCTGGTGAGTTCTAAATAGATAAACATAAAGCCATTTAAAAGAAGGGGTGTCAACCTCTCGCAATGAAAGAAAAAAACGCCTGAGGGAAAACGGCAAAAGAAAAAGTCCCCCACCAGGGCAGCGGGTCAGGGCAGCCCCGGCGCAGCCTCGCTAAGAGCAGAGCGTGAAGAGAGCCACGCCACGGCTGGGGCCCCCCTCGGCCTGGGAGGGGCCCACCCCTGGAAGAACCCCGCCGGGAAGGCTGTAGCCAGGTTGCTCCCCCAGGGAAGAAACAGGCCCCTGCCCCTCCAGGCTGCCCTGCCACACACCCTCCCCCACCTGGCCTGTCCAGGCAGAGCACAGCACAAGGCCCCGGCAGGGGTCTTCGGTCTAAGTATACCCGCCGCACTAAGAAGCCAACCATCTACCCAGACCTGAATTTCTCCAGCGAGCGGTACTGTCTTTGCTAACCCTGGAACCTGTGCATAAGAGGTTGCAGGAGAGGAGGGGGAGCAGGCCCCCAGGCCGGTCCTGCGGCTGCTCCTCCAGACAGTCCCAAGAGGCCTCCTGGGGGCAGAGGGTCACACCTTCCTCTTGCCCACCTGGAGCCCAGAGCCGGCATTACAGAAGCAGGATGGCGACCCCGTCATGGCCACATGCCCACACGGGCTGCTGGACCATGGAGGCCTGGAGCTCCTGCCCAACGCCAGGCAGGACAGGCCACAAGCAAACTGAGGCCCAGACGGCCCCAGGGTGCCAGGCCTGCACCACAAAGGGAGTGTGAGTGGGGCAGGGCTAGGGCTGGTGGGCCAGGACTATGCCCAGGTCCAGGCCCCAGACCACGCAGCAGGCCCTGCCAGAGCCCTGGAGTCTGGGCCTGCTCCCTCCAGGCTGCAGCGGGAGCCCCTGGGGCAGGGGCTGGACCAGGCGGGATGAGAAACGGCCAGGTGCCAGGCGGGCAGGGGGTCCAAAGCAGGTGTGGGTGGATGGGTCCTACGGAGCCAGCCGGCGGGGGTCGGAAGCTTCTGGGGGCCTGGCCAGGTCGGACAGGGGCGGAAGCACAGCTCCCATGCCGGCGCCCCTCCCGGGCCGGGAGCCGGGGGCCCACCTGTGCGCACTTGGCGTTTGGCAGGGGCTGAGGGCTCGCGCCCACTTCACAGAGCCAGGCCGGGCGCCTGCTCTGGAGCCCCCAGCATCCAGGCCACAGGGGCCAGGCGCACCCCTGCTCCGTCGCAGGTGGGAGCTGTGGCGGGCCTAAGTCCCAGAGTCCCTGGGCCGCGGGAGCGGGGCCGGCCACCCTCGGACAGTCCGGCTCCTGTAGAAGTTGGGGGCGCCCCCGCGGGACCTGGCGGCGGCAGGAGGCCCCGGCGGACAGAGAGGCCGCGCGGCCCCGACCGCGGCCAGCGCCTGCCCCGCCACGTGCTGCTGCTAGGCTTGGCTGGACCCGGCCCGGGATGCTCCGGCGGCCCAGGCCCGGCCCCGCCAGCACCCGCAGAAGCCCCCGGCCCAACAGGTGGGCAGAGCCCCGGCCCGGCCCGCCCTGCGCCCGGCTCGGCCCAGGGGCCATTTTGGGTCGGGGTGCGCGGGGGGAGGGGGGGGCTCCGCGGGAAGATGGAGCGGCGGGCGGGGGGAGGGGCGGGCCGGCGGGACCGCGGGGCCCGGGCGGCGGATCCGGGGGCGGGATCGGGGCTGGCAGGGGGGCCCTGGCACTGGATGGGGCGGCGGGATGGGCTGGGGCAGCCGGGGCAGCAGGATCGGGGCGGCGGGTTGGCCCGGGGGCAGCGGGGCCGGGACCGGGGCGGGATGGGCCGGGGGCGGAGGGATCCGGGCCGGGAATGGGGCCGAGCAGCGGGTTCGGCCGGGGGCGGCGGGGCCGGAGCCGGGGCGGGTGGGCCTGGGGCGGCGGATCCGGGCCGGGGCGGCGAATCGGGGCCGGGGCGGCGAATCGGGGCCGGGGCGGCGGGTCGGGACCGGGGCGGCGGGTCGGGACCGGGGCGGCGGATCCGGGCCGGGGCGGCGGATCGGGACCGGGGCGGCGTGTCAGGCCCGGGGCGGGGGTTCGGGCCCAGGGCGGCGGATCGGGGCCGGGGCGGCGGATCGGCCCGGGGCGGCGCGGCCTTACCTCCGACCCTGTACATGTTGGCGGCCATGTCCGGCGGCGGAGGGCGCGGGGCGCGGGCGGCGGAAAATGGAGGCCGGCGGGCGGGGGGCGGGCGGGGGCCGCGGGCGGTTTAAAGGGGCCGCTGCTGCCGCCGCCGCCGCCGCCGCCGAGGCCGCCGAGGCCGCGCAGGGACGGGAGGGCCGCGGCGCGGGCGGGAGAGGAAGAGGAGGAGCGGCCGCGGGCGGGGAGGGGCCTCGGGCGCCGCCGCCCACCGCGGGGCCGGTACCGCCCGCGCCCGCCCGGGACCCCTGGCCCTGCCCCTGCCCCTGCCGGTGGCCTCCCGCGTGCCCGGCCCCGTCTCCGAGGGCCCTACGCGCGCCCCTGCCTCAACCGAAGGCGTCCCGCTCCCAGCCCCCGTGGTCCCCGGGCCCTCCCAAGCCCTGTCCCTCGGGTGGGCCCACCCCAGTAGCTCCCGCCCACCCCAGTAGCTCCCGCCCTCCCAGTGGGTCCCGGGTCCCCTGTGTGGCTGGGCTGGCCCCACATCTCCCTCCCACGCATCTGCAGGAGACCCTGAATAGCGTGGCCACCCCTGCGGCCATGGTGGGCAGGAGCCACCCTGAGTAGTGTCCCATGAGATGAGGGGAGGGCAGGGGCAGGTGCCCAGAGCACACAGCCCAGGCTGCAGGGGCCCAGGGGAGTGGGTGGCCCTGGCCAGGGTCCCAGCGCTGTGGCAGCTGTAAAGGAGCCGGGCTCCCTCCCTCCTGCACAGACCAGGACCACCCAGGGGAGCTGAGCCTGGAGCCCCACAGCAGGGCTGGGCAGGCAGGTGGGACGAATGTGTGGGCACCCAGGAGCAGGGGAGGCCCGCAGGGACCCGGTCCTCAGGGCTCCCACCCACATGCAGGCCCCCAGGTCACTGGCAGAGCTGTGCAGGGGTGACTACAGGAGCCTGGGGGAGTCTGGAGCAGGCTGTGGGGAGGGATGCTGTCAGCACAGGGTGCCAGAGTGGGCCTTGGGGGAGGGCAGCGAGGGCCCCAGGACACCCCGGGGTGTGGGCCAGGCATGATTGGAGGGGAGAGTAGAGAGGGCAGCCGAGGAGCAGGGGAGGCAGCGCACACCCGGCTGGCCGTCTACCCTAAGTGGGGAAGGACTGCTCCTGCTGTCTCATCTGGAAAGCGACACAGAGCAGTTATCCCCAAACTAACGGGCACCTGGAGGCACAGGGTGGGGACACTCTGTGCCCTGTTCTGTCCGTTTCCACCTCTGTCCCAGAAATGGAGTCCCCTGAACAGGGGCCCTCACCGCACCGGGAAACATGCCGCTTTGGTGCTCTGAAGGCAGAGGGCAGGCGGCTGCCGGTGCAGGGTGCAGGCAGTCCAGGCAGCTCAGGGGTCCGGTGGCTTTGAGAGCTTCCCACAGAGAGGCGGACACGCCGCCAGGCAGTGACACTGGGTGGGACCAGAGGGAACGCCTCTAGGGCTTTTTTTTTTAGGAGAGGTTTTTACTATAGGAAGCGTGTGTTTGCTGGAGAGAGAAAATGCCAACTCACCCCCGAGGGAATGGCCACGCTGCAATCCCGTCTCCACTCTCCTGGAATTTGGGGCACGCACGCACATGTGCCAGCATGCATTTTAAGCCACCAGGTCCAGGACTCGAACCGTAGTCAACTACATGGGAGTCCAGCGACATAGCCATTACGCCATCTGCTGGTCCCATCAGGGCCCATTTTTAAAAAGTGGGCTGTATATAATAGCCCGCCTTTCAGCTAGCTGAGAGTCAAGGCAGGAGAGCTCCGTCACAACAAAGCACCCAGAAGGATCACCCACTTAGCCGCAGAGCAGTCAGGTGCTGGGAGAGCTGGGTCCGTCCGACCTGGCCGCAGACCCCGCTGTGAGCCCAGGTGGAGAGGAGCGCCCAGAGACACAGCCCCGATCGGAGCCCGTAAACAGCAGGGCAAGGAGACAGGGCAAGCGCTGAGGCCAGGCCGGGCCAGGCTAGGCCAAGGGGACGCCCGAGACCCGGGGCAGCCCGTGCCCAGTGCTGTGCTTCCTCTGCGGAGCCCTCCCAGGGACGCGTTCGGGAGCTGTCGCCAGGTACTGTCCTCAGGAGTGCCTCACCATAGCGTGCATCGCGTGTGGGTGGTACAGCCGGCCACGCACCTGGACACGGCCTGGCGTTCCCTCAGGTCCGCACGCATTGGCCCAGTGGTCCTTGTCTGTGCATCGTTCCAGACACTGAAGGGTAGGGGACAGTGTCTGCCCGCAGCGAGGACACAGGTCATAGATGTGTGATGTCAACTGCTCTCCAGACAAAAAGGCAGCAGGGGACAGGGTGGTGACAGAGGTGCTGCTGACTTAGGGAGGGGGGAGGAGGGGATGGGGCTGCCCCACAGCCTGTCGCCTGGTAGGACCTGTGGGGCCCATGGGGACTTGGGTCTTGCCCCTGGAGAGTTCTGGGTGACCCGAGCTGACCTTCGTTCCAAGTTTCCCTGGGGATGCTGTTTGGGGAGGCCAAGGTGGCCCAGCCCTGGGTGCTGGGGGGCGGAGCATTAGAAGTACCCGGAGACAGGCAGCAAGCTGATGTCCATGGCGAAGGTCCACACCGTGCTGCAGAAACAGCCTCTGCCAAGGCCTCACTCTTCTTTTTTGTGAGAGGTTTTTGCTATAGAGCGTGCACTTGCCAGAAAGACAGAGAGACAGAAAGACAGAAAGCGAGAAATCACTCCCCCGGGGGGGATGGCCACGCCTCAATCCCTTCTCCTCCATTCTCCTCTCGGGATCTTGGGCACGCATGCACACGTGTGAGCTTAAGCCACCGGGTCCGGGACTTGAACTGCAGTGGACTACTGCCATTATACTAACTGCTGGTCCCAAGGCCTCTCGCTTCTAACTTGCAGGGACCGACAGGTGTTTTTTAGGAAAAGCATACCCCAAGGACAGGAAAAGGAAGCCTGCCTCCGATTTCCCCAGCCCTTGGAAAGCTGGAGTAGTCTGTCTCACAGCTAAGCCACGTACTGTCAGGCAGAGAGAGCCCCAGACACGAAGTGCATTCCACTCATGTAATAACGGGGCAGCCCCACAGCCTAGCCAAGGGAGCCCCACATGGCCGACCACAGCTCGAGCCCCAGGCCCAGCACCTTGAGAAGCGTGCTAGGCACGTGTGCGAGTGTGCCCAGAATCCGACTGGGTGGAGAAATGAAGGGCTGGAGTGTGAGCGCGGAACCCCGTGACGGCCCCGGGGTGTTTCGACCTCTCTGACAAGTGCTCATACCCTCCGGCAGAGGGTACCATGACCCCAGGCAGTATAAGTGGAAGCGGAGTCTGAGCGGGCCAAGGCCTGGCTAGGAGCTCACGGCCCAGGCCGCCACGAACAGAGAACAGAGGGGATTCCATGGGACCACAAGGAGCCCTGGGGGGAGCCGCGACCCCGCAGAGGACAGTGAGCAGCCGTGCCAGCCCTGGGCCGCCACAGCTGCAGGCCAGTCAGGACCGTCTGAGTGGCCGTGAGCTGCAGAAAAGGAGCTGACGCCCACCTCGGTGCTCTTGTAATTGCCAGAGTAATTGTAGGAGAATCCTTCTTTCTGTTTTAAGACTTATTTTATTTGGGGCTGGCAGGTGGCGTGCTGGCTGAAGGTGCTGGATTCCCACATGGCCGACTGCAGTTCAAGTCCCAGACCTGGCGGCTTGTTTTCTCCCTTTCCCTTTTTCACTGTCTGGTCAAATTAAAAAGTAATAACAGGGGCCGGCAGGTGGCGTGGTGGTTAAGGGCACTAGACTCCCACACGGCCAACTGCAGTTTGCGACCCGGACCTGGTGGCTTGCTTTCTCACTCCCCCGCCACCCCCGCCCCGATCAAATTAAAATAAATAAATAAATAAAATAAAGTTCAATAAAATAATACTTTAAAGAATAATGACAATAACAAATGGAATTAAATAATTTTTCAAAAAAGATTTATTTTATTTGACTTTATTTATTTTTAATTTGACCAGAGAGGGACAGAGAGAGAGAAAATGAGAAACCAAGCTGCCTGATCCAGACTCAAACCGCGGTCGGCCATGTGGGAGTCCAGCGCCCTTCGCCACCATGCCACCTGCCAGCCCCTGTTTTTTTAATTTGTCAAAGGGCTCGTGAGCTCACCTGACAGGGAAAGTGAGAAGGCCCCCAGGGGAGATGGCCGTGCTGCAGTCCCTTACCTGTCCTCCTCTCGGTCCGGGCACCCATGTGCACTCCCATAACTGGGTCCACACTCGAACCACAGTGGGTCGTGTGGGCTCCAGCTGTCTTAACCACCATGCCGCCAGCCGACCCTTAGAGGGGGGCTCGTAAATCTGCAGTGAGGAAGTAACCACCCGATTTCGGCAATAATGCTTTTCTCTTAAAATTACTTTATTTCCAAGTGACAGCCTGAGGCTTCTGCTGTTCCCTGGCCTCTGGAAGGATCCGGACCCTCTGGACGCCCTCCGCCCAGCGTCCACAGCGGTCATTTTAGCAATCAGATTATGGGCGAGTTTTTTGAAACGATTCTTTGTGGTATCATTTAACAGTGAACATGTCTTTTTGCCAAGCCGCTGAAGTGCTTTTGTTTTTTTTTAAGGGGTGGTGCTGGGTGGCAGAACTACAGCTCCCAGGCCCCTGGGCTGCACCCTGCGCCGCTACTGCCTAAGGGGTCCTGAGTGGCCTCCGCTCTGTCTGGAGCCGGCCAGCGTCACAGGCAGAGAAGAGAAGGCCTCTGGTGCCAGGGAGGCCATGTGGCCAGCGCCAGGCGGCAGGCCACAGCCGTGCCCCACTGCCCAGTGTCCACGCGTCAGGGGCGGACTCCCACTGGGGACCTTCCCGGGGGAGCCGCTGAAGTACTCCTGCCCTGGCCACCTGCAGGGATGCCGCCTCGCTCCCTTCACGTGCCGAGAGCCTCCCTGCCTGCCTCCCAGGATCGGCCTCCCTGCGGAGTGCGCCTGCCCACCCCGCAGCCCTCGGTCCTCTTCCCGGGGTTTCCCAAGTGGGGCTGCCTCCTGTGCAGGGGTGCCTCGGGCAGTGCCTGGTGCTGCTGCCCTCCAGAGGTGGCCAGTGCCTGTGGGCACCAGGCTGTCCCAAGGTCGGGTCCTTAGTTCGGAAGGCGGGCAGGCAGAGGTGTGAGCAGGGACACGGTGCAGGCCGACACACGGTGTCTGAGGGCCAGACCAGCCCAGGGCTGCGTGGTCCGAGCTCCAGGAGGGACACCGTCCTACCGTGGCTGGGGCGAGTTCCTTCTGGGCTTCTAAGTGAATGGATTTGAGCGTTTGTTTGAAAGTTTACTCTAGGGCTCACATGCTTGCTGCTGGAGAGAAGCAGAGAGAAAGAAGGTGAGAAATCAACCCCGGGGCAGCCACTCTGCACCCCTCCCCCTCAATTCTCCTCTGGGATTTTGGGCTCACACACACGTGCCCAGCGTGTTTCTCAAACCACGGTCCTGCACTCGAACCACACAGTCGGCCCTGTGGGACCCAGCTGCCCTGCCGGCCCAATGTGTGCTCTCTAAACACACATGCGTGGCCGTCTGTTTGGACATATGCAGCCCGCAGTGTCGACAAGCCGACGGGTACCCCGGGCACCGCCACTGCGGGCCCTGCTCCCCTGGAGAGGCCTGTGCTCTGTGCGTCCCCACCCAGGCAGCGGGTCATTTTCTGCGGAAGGGCCACGCAGCCCCCAGGCAGTGGCACTTCTGAGCCTCAGCCCTGAGACCCCAAGGCTCTGGCTTTTTTTTTTTTTTTTTTTTTGAGAGGTTTTTGCTACAGGGCGCATGCGCTCGCCAGACAGACAGACAGAGACAGAAAGCGAGAAATCACCCCCCAGAGGGGATGGTCACGCCGCAATCCCTTCTCCTCCATTCTCCTCTCGGGATCTTGGGCACGCACGCACACGCGCCCGGCGTAAGTTTTAAGCCACTGGGTCCGGGACGCGAATCGCGGTCGCCTACGTGGGAGGCCAGCGACATAGCCATTACGCTAACTGCTGGTCCCCCAAGGCTCTGGCTTCTGATCACTGGTGGGAAGCACCCCGACTGGCAGCAGACCTTGGCGATGGGAGGGCTGGCACCACAGTGTCCCTGCCTGCCACCATCTGACTGCCACCTCAGGAGCCCCAGCAGCCACACCACAGGCAAGACTCCTGAGCAACGCCGGGCAGCACGGCTGGTCACTGCTGCGTGGCGGTCAGCTGCAGCACCACTCCCTGCCCAGCGTGGGGCACCCCCGGTTCATCATCAAGAGCCCGGAGAGGAGAGCGAGAGGCGATGTCCCCAGAGCCTGCACAAGTGTCGCCCTCACCTACCCCCAGCCCTGAGAGCCCCCCTTGTTCGTGTAGCTTCCAGGTCTGTGCTCTGCCCACCCTAGGGCTCCTAGGCGAGCAGCTTGGTACTCGGGCAGTCCAGGAACGACTGGGGCAGGGCCAGCTGTGCAGTCTTGGAAGCCGTCCTGGGGCTGGTACCTTTCCCCTGGGCCCCACAGTCAGGGGAGGGCGGCACAGAGGGGCCCAGTGTCCGGGCAGTGGAGGCTTTGGGCAGGAGCCAGGCCGGGGCAGTGCTGGTGCTGGGGGGTCATGGTGGCACGGCTGGGTCCTGCCCTGCCCAGGGCCCTCCTCCAGCCACCCCAACACCAGGCCAGGCCTCCACACACACACCCTGCCCTGCTGTCCTGCCCTGCTGTCGGGCGAGGAGCCTGTGGTCCCTCCCTCCTGCCCTGCCCCCTCTGGTCTTACTCCCAGTCTCCCCCAAATGCCCCTCACCATGACCCCCTGCTCAGGGTTCTCCTGCAGGCCCTGCCATGGGCAGAGGGTGTAGACAGATGCAGGCCAGAGTTAGTGGACACTTCTCCAGCCTGCTCCTCACAATCCCCTGCCAACTTCACTGCCCGGGCTCAAAGGCACCCCCTGGCCACGTGTGTCCCTGCAGGTCTTTGGGAGCGGGCCCACCGTGGAGGCACCAGTGCAGGGCGGCCTGCCACGGACACCGCAGCCCTGGAGGGCCCTGCCCCAGCCTGCCTTCCTGGGTGGGCGTGGCTCCCACCCGGCCAACCCCCCAACTCCCCAGGGCCTCGGAGAGGGAGAGCTGCTGCGCGGGGTGGCCAGAGCCCCTGTTGGCGACCTGGGACCTCCCCACCGCCGGCCAACCCAGCAGACGCCAAGGAAAGGCGCTGGCCTCACACTGCTGATCCGGGCTCTTAGGAGGGGGTGGCCTGGAGGAGGCCTGCGGCCGGACACTCGCGTTCTGCCAGAAAGGCGCGCTGCGCTCCAGGAAGGCGCGGAAGGCGTTGCTGGACGCGGCGGACCTGAGCGGGTGGGGCAGCAGCACGTCCTTGTCCACGTCCTCCGACACCAGCTGGGCCACGATCTGCGCGATGTCCTGCGGGCCACGGCGAGTCAGGGCCGCGAGCAGGGGAGGGCGCGGGCAGGGGCGGGGCCGCGGGCAGGGGCGGGGCGGGGCGGGGCCGCGGGCAGGGGCGGGGCCGGGCGCGCACCCTGCCGTGGGCGGGGTCCTGGGTGGTGCCCAGCTTCTCTCGGCCCAGCGCGGCCAGACGCCGGCGGTCGTCGATGCTCACGCTCCAGCGGCGGCTCGGGCGCCCGCGCTCTGGTGGCTCGCACACCTGCGGGGACAGTGCAGCTTTCGGCATGGCTCGCGCCCTCCAGCACCCCTGCCCCAGCGCAGGGCCTAGCCCGCCAGCACCTGCCCCTGCCCCAGGCTGTGCGGCCCTGTAGCCGGCACCCTGGGCTGGAGCGCGGCCCGCCTGCGTGCCCCAGGGAGCCCGCTGCAGCGCCGGGCGCTCCTGCCTGGCCCTGACGTCCGTGAGGGTCGGGTCGTGGGGACAACAGGCCCAGCGGGGACCGGGACTGGTGGAGGCGGGGCCGAGGATCCTGCCTCAGGATGGAGATGCGGGAGCTGCCCTGAAGGTCCCCAGCTCTGCGCAGCCAGAGACCGCTGTGCTGCCAGGTCCTGCTACGCTCGCTGAGAAAGGGGGCGGGGCGGGGCTAGGCTAAAGTCGGGCTAAGGTGGTTAGGGCGCTGGAAAACTCCCACATGGCTGAGCACGGTTCGAGTCCTGGGCCTGGTGGCTTGCTTTCTCACTTCCCCCTCTTTGTGTTGTCTCTGATCAAATTGAAATAAATTAATGAATAAATAAAAGTAAATAAATAATTCTTTTTTAAAAGAATTATCCTACAGGTTCCACACTGGTCACATGGGAAGCTCAGGTGAAACGCTGTCGGGGAAGTCCAGAGAGGCCCTACACTCAGCAGGAGGCGCCAGACCAGCGCTGGGGCGGGGCGGTGGCCTAGCAGTGAAAGGAGGCTGGACACGCGCCCGCCCGGCAGCAAGAGTCCCGACCCGGTGGCTTGAAAAGCACAGCAGGCACGTGTGTGTGCCCAAATCCCAGCAGTACGGAGGGGTGGAGAGATTGCCGAGACCACGCCCCACCTGGGTGCTTCTCCGCTCCTCCCCCCTCTGCCTCCAGCGAGGCCGTGCACCCTGTGGCATAAGGAGCCGGTGCTGTTCCAGATGTGCTTCCCGGAGGACGTTCACCACAGCCACTCCGATGCAGATGCAGGAGTTCCAAGGCAGCTCATGGGACTTGGTCTTCAAAAGATAACCCGGGAAGCAATGGCCGCCATGCGCCCATGCCCCACTCTGCAGTTCCCTGCTGCGCCCAGAGGAGCTGGGGCACCCTGCAGAGCCAGCTCTCAGAGCCTCTCGGGCAACGCACGCACTCAGGACAGGCCGGCTGCTGGCCCGCCGACGAGAGCACCTGCACGTGCTGGCAGCGGGCAGCTCTGGGGGCTGGCGGCCTGCACAAGGCACACGCTGCAACCCGGACGGGCCCTGCAGACCCACGCCGAATGGAGGGAGCCGCAAGGCCACATCTGCAATCTGCTCAGATGGTGTACCAGGGCAGTCCAGTCCGCAGAGACCGAAACTAGAACGGAGCTTGCCGGGAACTGGTGAGGGACGGGGAGATGGTGCGCAGTGGCTGAACGGCTTCGGGGTTGCAAGACACAAGGCACAGAGCCGCACCCTCAGCAGCGTGAACACCCTGGGGGCCGGCGGGGGCTGGGGGTCCGGGCTGCTGGGCCCCACATGGCCCACTTGGCAGTTTAAGTTCCGGACCTCGGTGGCTTGAAAAACATGCTGTCACGTGTGCATGTGCCCCAAACCCAGAGATGAGACGGAGGAGGGTGGCAGAGTGGCCATCTCCCTGGGGGTGCTCCCTCACTCTCCCTGTCTCCGTCTCTCTGGGGAGTGCATGGCCCTATAGCAAACAGGAAAACAAAGAGAAGCGGCCCGAGCTGGAATCGGCCGGCTACCATGCCATGGAATGTGGCAGAGAGCAAGGACACTCTCACTCTCGAGTCTGGGAAGGCTCAGAGGCTCTTGCACCCCGGATGAGAGCAAGCAAAATAAGGAGTGTGGGGGATGGAGCCCAGGGCCAGGGAGCAGGGCCTACCATGGATCGCAGGCCAGACAGCAGGGACGTGCCAGGCCTAAGGTGCAGCCGGGCAGCTGCAGCGGGAGGGCCGGGCTCCCGGGCAGAGATTGGGGCTCTTGAGGACTCACTGTCTGGTCGTGAGAGGAGTGCCACAGATTTGGACACTGAGAAAGAATTCAAGGTCACGGGACTGCAAGGCAAAGAGGAGGGTGGTGGGAACAAGGAGCTGTCAGGGGTGGACACCTCCCGGCGTGGGCCCAGGGCTTACCGACAGGTCGTGCAGTCCCGCTGCGGCCGGCCCTGGGGGCAGACTTCCCCGGACAAGCCCAGCGCAGCCCACAGAGGTGCGTGGGGGAGAGGGCTGACCCTGTCTCCACCACGGGCCATTGACAGAATGGGCAGGTACCCAGTGGCAGCCTGAGCACGGCCACGCCGTTTATTCACGGCACCGTAAGCGGCTGCGAGGGCCAGCTCCTGGTGCACACTGCGTCGCTCAAGAGAAGCTGGGCCCCACACGGCCGTGGCAGTTCGATGCCCAGCTGGCCAAGGTTCTGTGGCTGGAGGGCCAGGTCACTGTGGGCCTGCACCCTGCAGAGCCCCTGCTCGAGCACTCGCTCTGCCGTGATTTTTTTTTTTTTAAAGAAAGAGGAAGGAATGCCTACGAGAGCCGAGGGGCTCAGGCCTGCTGCAGTGAGTCGTGCACACCTGTGTTTTCAGAGCAGGAGCAAAGTCGAAAGGGAAAAACGAGGTAAGTCACGGAGTGCCCGACCGCACACAGGGAACGTAGACAGAGCTCTTTCTAGATTTCACTTGCCAGAGGGCCTCTGTGCTTGCTGAGGAGAGAGAGAATGTGAGAAAGCACCACCCAGGGACATGGTCACGCAGCGACCTCTCCTCCTCCACTCCTTCAGGATTTGGGGCATGCACGCACGCACCTGGCATGTTTCTCCAGCTGCGGGGTCTGGGACTCGAGCTCTGTGGTCGGCCACGTGGGATCCAGCGTCTTAGCCACCACCCCGCCAGCTGGCCCCAAACTCTTTCACCACGGAGGACTGTGTCTAACTGAACGGATAAGCAGTCATGCACACTGGCCGTGCTTAGGTGACAGAACACACCACCTGACACACGGCGGCTCCCCAGCCGCGAGGACGGCTGTGGTGTGGATGAGGTCTGAACCGGAACGTGTGTTGGGAGCCAAGTGTACTGTGAAGGGGTTCAGTGGAGACTCAATTTCTTCATGGTGCCCTGGGATGTGACCAAGTCACCAGGGCAGGGCCTCCATGCATCCAGACGACCGCTCTGCCCCAGGCCCTGCACCCTGCCCGCCGCAGACTCTCCAGGGTTGACCGGCCCTTGGCCCTCCAAACCAGGAGCTGAGTAACCCTTCCTTCCTTGTCCTAATTTGCCAGAGGGTGTGTGTGCGAGAGAGAGAGAGAGAGAGAGAGAGAGAGAGAGAGAGCCCCCGGGACTAGCAGTTGGCACGATGGCTATGTCAGTGGACTCCCATATAGTCGACCATGGTTCGAGTCTTGGACTTGGTGGCTTAAACTCACACCAGGCACATGTGCGTGCATGCCCAAGATCCTGAGAGGAGAATGGAGGAGAAGGGATTGCGGCGTGGCTATCCCCACTGGGGGGTGATTTCTTGCTTTCTGTCTCTCTGTCTTTCTGGCAGGAAAAAAAAAAAAAAAAAAAACTCAAAAAAAAAAAAAAAGAATAAAAAAAGAAAGCACGCACCCTTGGGGATGGCCCCGCCTCCTTCCTTTCAGGGTTTGGGCACGCACGCATTCTTGATGGCGTGGTTCTCAAGCCACGGGGCAGTAAGCGGGGACTCAGCCATTCCTGTGGGACCCAGCCACCTCACCACTGAGTGGCCCGCCTCACTTCTTCATGTCACCCAATCCAGGGCCGTATCGCAGCAGTGTGACAGCGGACAGAAACAGGGAGGATCGGCGTGGACAGCAGGGCAGACGGCACCCGTCAACACAGACGTGCCAGCACACCCTTCTGATGAAGTCTTGAGTCTCAGAAAAAAATCAAGACCGAAATGCCAGTTTATTACTAATAACAACAGGACAGAACACACAAAACCCCCGGGGGGAGGCCAAGTCACCCTCGGAGGGTGATCGCCAGCTCGGAATGCACCGTTAGAACAGAAGTCTCAGTGACCAGGCACATTATTCAAGAAGCTAGGAAAGGAACAAAATAAATTCACCAAAAGTTTAAAAATGGGATGAGTAAAATTAATGAATTGGGGACCAGAAGTTGCGTAATGGCTATGTCGCTGGACTCCCATGTAGTTGACCGTGGTTCGAGTCCCGGACCCGGTGGCTTAAACTCATGCTGGGTGCATGTGCATGTGTGCCCAAGATCCCGAGAGGAGAGTGGAGGAGAAGGGACTGTGGCGTGGCCATACCCCTGGGGGTGATTTCTCACTTTCTGTCTCTCCGTAAGCACAACAACCTATAGCGAACATCTCTATTAAAAACAAACAAACAAACAAAAAACCCCTCAAGACCAGAGACATTTATCCACTTTTCTAGTCCATTTTAAAGATAGATTTCTTAGGGGCCAGCAGGTGGCATGGTGATTAGGGACGCTGGACTCCCACCGGGCCGACCAAGAGTCACTTCCCTCTCACTTCCCTCTGTTTGTCTCTCATTCCCTCTGTCTCTCTCACTTCCCTCTCTCTGTCTCTCACTTCCCTCTCTCTCTCTCTGTGTCTTTCTCACTTTCCCCCTATCTCTGTGTGTGTCTCTCTCTGGTCAAATAAAAAAAATAATAAATACGTTAATAATAATAAATAATAATAATAATAAATAAGTTAAATAAACTAATTTTTAAGGAATTATTTAATTTTATTTCTTCATTCATTTATTTTAATTTGACCAGAGAGAGAGCGAGACAGTGAGAAAGTAAGCTGCTAGGTTCAAGACTTGAACTGTGATCAGCCATGTGGGAATGTTTAGTGCCTTAACCACCATGACATCTGCTGGACCCCCAATAAAGCAATTTTTTAAAGATTAAAAATAGATTTGTCTTTTTTGAAAAGAATCACTTATTTATTCATTCATTTATTTTGATTTGACCAGAGATAGACACAGAGAAAGTGAGAAAGTAAGCCACCAGGTCAGAACTCGAACCTGGGCACTTGGGGGTGTCCAGCGCCTTAGCCACCACCCCACATGCTGGCCTCTTCATGGTGCTCTTGAGCACAGGTGGCAGGCAAATATTCCAAGTATTTTCTCCCAGACCATCGCTAGCGCTCCCCGTCCCTGATCACACTGAGCTGTAAGGGCTCTGAAGTCAGATTCGTCAGCTTTCCTTCAAGGGTTTTGCATTGGTCCGTAGAAAGGCGTTTCTCACTCCAAGACCCTCACTGTCACTCTTCCTCCTAGTGCCCAAGCTTCGAGGGGGTCTACCCAGCCCGTGTTCCCAGTGAGCACGCGACTCGGGAGCAGCGGGTAGAAGAGAGCGTGTCTGTCCAGTCCCCTCTCGGGCTGGGGTGCACGCACCCAGACTTGAGCTGGCGAAGCAGGCTGTGAAGGGTACAGGCCGCCCTCGTCCCCTGCTGGGAATGGGGCCGTGCACACCACACACACGGTGGGTCTGGGGCCTCCATCCGCCCCCGTGGCCCACGGTGTCTTCAGCAGGCACGTGCAGGCGCTTTTAGGCCATGAATCGCACCTGTGCATGTCCCCCACCTGTTTTCCCCCTCCCTCCCCGCTCGGAGGTTGGGCGGCACTACTGTCCCCCCCCCCACCACACTCCAAGGACTGGTCCTGATCCTCCTGTGCTCAGGTGTGTTCCGGAATGACTCACACCCCTCTCCTTCGCACAGAACCAGTGTGCACCCAGCTGGCATTGTGCCCCGGGGCGGCACGCGCCACGCCCCTCAGTCCTCAGCTGCTGCGGTCCTGCGTCCCGTCCTGCCACTCGCAGTCTGCTCTCTGAACGGGCAGGCTGTCTCCGGCTCACTGCTGTCATTCCTCATACGAGATGATCTTCCGGGCACAAAGTTCACGCTCACTCGTTCCCTCAGGTGCGGGTCTGTGGGCAGGTGCCTCGGCGGCGTTGCACCTTCGCTGGGCCTGTCCTCCTGCTGGGACCGAGCCCTCTGGCTCAGGCCTCTGCAACCCCACGCGAGGTCCAGGCATGCCATCCTTCTTAGGTTACGTGTTCAACGCCGGAGGGTGTGCACGCGCGTGTCAGCACACAGGCCTGGGCCTGCAGTCCTTCCCCAGCCTCCCCGTCAGGGTCCCGGGCTCGTGTGCACAGGCCCACCCAGGCCAGGCCTCGCACTCAGTCAGCCTGGGCACTGTGCCCTACTGCTCGGCTGTTTCTGCAGAGCACTCTTGTGCTCACCAGACAGACAGCAGAAAAGTGAGAAGTCACCCCCGGAGGGAGGGCCATGCACGACCTTCTCCTCCGGTCCCCTCTTAGGGTTTGGGGTACACATGCTCGCACGCACGCAGGCCCACCATAATTTTCAAGCCCTTGGTCCGGGCTCGAACCATGGTTGGCTACGTGGGAATGTACGTGCACGTACATGTGTACGACAAAACACAGAATTAAAGCTGTTGAGATCCGTGAAGTCTGCTTTGTGAAAAGACGAGGATTACGCTGGATTACGTATTTATTTAGGTTGTTCCATAGGGCGTGTGAGCTCACCGGAAAGAGACAGAAAGTGAGAAAGCATGCCCAGGGGGACGGCCACACCGCCATCCCTTCTGTCTCCTCCTGGGACTGGGTCCGTACGCACATGCACCTGGTGTGCTGCCCAAGCCACCAGGTCCAGGACGCAGCTGCCTCAAGCACCACGCCAGCGGCTGGCTGGTCTCCTGGCAACTGTCATGGCCGTGCTCTGCCTGGACGGAAGTCCTGCCTGTCCCTGTGGTCAGGCGCCTCCGTCCCCTCTCACAGCTCTGGGCACCGAGGAAAAAGGCCGTCCCTCCCCAGCAGTTAGAAAGGACTGTACCTGCCGGCTTCACCTGCCCACAGCTGCAGGTGTGATGGGTGTTCACCCAAGGCGGGCAAGGAGACAGGGCACTGAACGGGACAGAGGGGAGCCCGTGCACCCCGAGGGTCACAGCCAGCAGCTCTCACTTCCCCAAGGGCCTGAGAGCGGGGGGCCGGGGGGCAGAGAGCAGAGCCCAGCACCAGAGGGCTGGGAGAGTCAGCCACGTCCCCACACACAGCCACGTTCCCTTGGCCACCAGCCCCACTGCTCCATGGCCTCTCTGCTGTCCCCCACTCCCCACCCCTGCAGCTGGTCTGGAGCTGGGCCCGCATGTCCTGTCCAGCACCCTGGGCTGCCCACCCGGCAGGCGGCCCCCCATGTGCGATCTGGCTGATCTCATGAGAAGTCAGCCCCAGAGCCCAAGGACTGCGGCTTGGAGACCGCAGTGTCCCCAGCACCTGCACGGCACAAGGTGGCCATGGCTGGCAGCTCCAGCAGCCACTTTCGCTTTTTTTGTTCTTTTCTTTTTTTATTGGAGAGGTTTTTTTTTTTTTTGCTATAGGGCACGTGCGCTCGCCAGAGAGAGACAGAGAGACAGAAAGCGAGAAATCACCCCCCAGGGGGGATGGCCACGCCGCAATCCCTTCTCCTCCATTCTCCTCTCAGGATCTTGGGCACGCACGCACGCACACGCGCCCGGCGTGAGTTTAAGCCACCGGGTCCAGGACGCGAACCATGGTCAACTACGTGGTAGTCCAGCGACATAGCCATTACGCTAACTGCTGGTCCCCTGTTCTTTTCTTTTTTTGAGAGGTTTTTGCTATAGAGTGGGTGTGCCTGCCAGACAGACAGAGACAGAAAGCGAGACATCATCCCCCAGGGGTGAAGGCCACGCTGCAATTCCTTCTTTATTCTCCTCGGGATTTTGGGCACGCACGCAGACGCGCCTGGTGTGAGTTTTGAGCCACCAGGTCCGGGACTCAAACCATGATTGACTACGTGGGAGTCCTGTGATGTGACCATTAGGCAATTTGGTGGTCCCCCTGTTTATTTTTAAATAGATTTCCGCCAAGGGGCTTGTGTGCTCCCAGGGAGAGACAGGAGAGTGAGGTACCTGCGGGGGTGGCCCCAGGAGCCAAGGTCTTTCCTGCCTCCCTAGGCAAACACCAGGCCTGCAGTTATGCAGCCTCCGGCATGGGCCCCCACAGACCAACAGGCAGGCCAGGCGGTGAGCAGCAGCGCCCCCCAGCCCTGTCCACCAGGGCCTGGAGGAGCATGGCAGCTCTGCCCGCCCACCCATCCAGGCCGCAGGGGCAGGACGACAGGGCAGGCCGGCCACCTGCGGAGGGCAGGCAGGCCTCGCTGTGGCTGTGGCTCGTGGGGAGCCCTGCCCTTGCTGTGGGGCCCGCACTCCGTCCTGGCGGAGGCGAGTGCTCTGAGCCTACCGCACTGGCTCCTCTGCCCAGGAGACCCTGGCACAGAGCCCCCACACAGCACCGCAGCCCCGGGGGCCCACCTGGTGCCCACCCCGGTCCGGGCCAAGCGACCCCCCAGGCCCAGGCCCACCCGCCGCTGTCCAGTCTCCCAAGGGGCCGGGGCGGGGCGGCGGCGACCTTCCCGGCTTACCCAGTCCTGAGTCTGCAGTCCCTGCGGGGCGCTGCTACTCGGGGCGCTGCCCGAGGCGCTGGGCTGGTCCCAGGCCACTGCGGGGCCTGGCGGGGAGGGCTGCCCGTGCTGCGGCGGAGGCTGCCGGCTGCCCATCTCCACCCGGCGGGCTCTGCGGGAGGCCGGCCTGCGCGTGCGCCCCCTGGGCCCCGCCAGGGCCACCTTCTAGCCGCCGGCCGCTCGGGGTGACCAGGGTCCGGGGCTCCCGACGCCGCTTTCGGCGCAGCCCCTCTCCGCCTGCCCCACGGCTCCCTGGACGCCCGGCCGGGCGCTGGCCTCCGCCACCCTGCGCAGCACGCTCCTCCAGCGCCCTGTGACCTCACCTGACGCGCCCAGACGCCTGGCCGCGAACCCTCGTCCGCCGGGCCAGGGTCTGCCTGGGGGGCGGGGCCTCGCCCTCACTTCCGGCCCACGAAGCCTGCGCGCTGGCCTCGCTGGATGGGGACCCCACCGGGAGTCCCTGGATGGTAGGGGGCCCCTTTGTCTTGGGGAATTTACTGGCTCGTGGGGGAGGCCTTTGACTGGGTATGGGGGGTTCTGCATCTTGTGAGGGGCCCTGACTGGTGAGGGGTCCTCTGATTGGGGTGACCCTTAGTCGTGGGGCACACTGCCTGGGGGAGGGCGTCTCTGGCTGCTGGACATGGCCCTGCCTGCCGGAGAGGCTTTGGCTCCGGGAACACCCCTTTGGCTCAAGCTCGGGGCCCAGGTTTGGGTCGGCGCAAGGTCCTGGTGGCAGGAGAGGAAGGACAGGCGGCGGCGGAGTGCCTGCAGGTTTATTAGTGGCATCAGCACCGTGAAGCAGTCCAAGAATCTGGGTCCCGAAGCTATTTACATCGGCCCTGTTCCCATCCCGAGGCCAGCAACCCTTCCAGAAGCCAACACCACGGGCTGGCCCCGGCTGTGGGTGGGGAGCCCAGCTTCCAGCCCTCTGCCCCACGGGTCTGGGCAGTGGCAGGACCGGCAGGGCCTGGCAGCCTGGCCCTCAGCTATGGCCCAGCACTTTGTCTCTGAGTGAAGGCCAGAACGGGGCACATGTGCCCACTGGAGTGAGAGCAGCCCCCCAGGCCACCAGCTCCAACACACCCCTCGGCTGGGCTGTGCCCCGCCCCCGCAGCCCCAGCTCAGGCACTGGCCATGACGACACTGGCCCGGATGCTGGAGGAGAGGTGGCCCAGGGGACCAAGGAGGAGGGCAGCAGTGGCTGGGCTGCCCACCCCACTGGAGCCCCAGAGGTAGGACAGGTGCTGACGCTCTGAGCTCCAGGCCGAGCCCCCTGCTGCAAGGGGCCACCTCCTCCCACAGGGCACATGCCAACCCCCACGGCAGCACCGGCTGCTGGGTGGCTTTGGCTCATGCCTGTGACGGACGTGTGTCTCCGGGTCTAGGAAAGTGCTGTGAGGTAGGTGGGGACGACCATCCCAGGTAACGTTAAGGTGGAGAAGCTGAGGCAGAGGGCCAGTGCAGCCAGGGCTGTCTGCAGGACCCCCCAGCACAGGGCGTGAGGAGGCAGGGGGGCCACGGGGGCCTGGGTGTTGGACAGCCTGCTGGTGGACAGAGGACGGCCCAGCTGCCCAGCGAGGGCGTGCCTGCAACCAGGCGGGTCAGGGTGTGGGCAGGAGGGGCCACCCCACAGCAGGCTGGGTGGGCAGGCAGAGTGGAAACCCTGCTCCAGCCAAGGGTGGCCTCAGCTTTCTTTCCTCCAGGTTGGGGTCTGGGCAGGTGCTCTGAGCTCCTCTGCCTCGGTCTGGCCCTTACGCCAGGGCCGTTCCAGGGTAGGGGCAGGGCCTGAAGCCAGACTGGAGCCCTCCACGCCCACCCAGGCCCAAGTGAGGCTGAAGGGCCTGCTCAGAGCTGTCCTGGGAGGCTGTGCCCAGGGCCTCGCCATGCCAGGCAGGCCGTCCTCCCACTGGGGCACAGGACCATATGGGACATAGGTCCTCACCCACTGGGGGTCCTGTGATGGGTGGCAGGACCTTGGCATGCCTACATGGGTGCTGTTTTCTGAGCACAGCGCCGGACAGCCCAGGACCTGCGGACACAGCTCGTCCAAGGGGCTCTCCTGCCTGGTGCCCAGGTGGGCACCCTCCTGCCTGGTGCCCAGGTGGGCGCCCCTTTTGCTGGCCACTGCTCAGGGGTCCTGCTTACCAGTGGTGCTCTGGGGAGCTGTCCTGGAAAGGTCGGGCCTGCAGGGCTGCCTGGCTGCCCCTCTGCTCGGTGCACACCCCTCTGGCCCAGTCAGCCTAGCTGAGCCCTCACCAGCCACTTCTGCAGGTGACACCACATGCTTGTCCCCCATCCCCACGTTCATCACAGTCCCAAATCCCAGCCTGGGTGACACAGCTGGGCATGCTGGCTGGGTGCTGGCCTTGGCCTCAGACCTGGACCCTGAGGCCGAGGCCACTGTGCTTACTGGGCCTGGGGTGGCGGCAGCTGTGGGGCGTCCAGTGTTAGGAGCTGTGGAGGGACCGTTGGGGCTGGCAGGGGCTCCGCCCAGCCCTGGGGACTGGAGAAGAGCAACATGTTTGGCGGCTACATTATAACATGTATTTAAAAGCATTAAAAATACCTGCTACTATAAAACCTCCTAGCAAGGCTGGAGTTGACTGGAACCACGAGTGGGCGGTGCCAGGGGCCTGTGTGGGGTGGGGTCCAGGGCTCCACGGGCTGACCTGACCTGCCTACAACTTAGGACACTCCCATGGAAGGCTGGGTGTGCCCCAGGACACTCGACCTCTGGCCACCAAGCCTGGTGGGCCGGTGCCTGACCCGGGCTCCCGGCGGGCGCAAAGTCTTGGCTTCCAAGAAGGACGGACACAGTGCTAAGAGCCCTCCTGCACGGGGGCCCTCATGCACGGAGGGCCTGGGTGGCTCCCAAGGCCGGCCGCACACCTGCAGACCAGCCGCCCGCCCTCCGGCCGTGCCGAGAGTTACCAAGCAGAGCAGGCACGGCGTGGCACGCCGCCCGTCCGTTTCCAAGCTTGAGCGCATGTGTACTGAGGTCGCGCCTGTTAGGTCTGTGCACAGTGAGCTGGGACATGTCGCGGGCCCCCCTGCGCAGTGCCTGCGGGCGGGACGAGGGCCATTGTCCACGCTGGCCGGCAGGCAGGGTTAGAAGGCCGCCTTGGAGTGCCCGAAGATGCAGATGGGGAAGTGCTTCACATGGGAGGACCACTGGGCGGCCAGCTGGAAGAACTTGACGTCGCTGCACTCCACGCCATCCACGAGCACTACGGGAGACGCCGCCTCAGGGTCTGCCGCCCGCCCCGTGGGCCTCCAGGCCCTGCCCTGCCCACCCTCCACAGCTGGCCAGGACGGCGGGGGACCAGGCCCCGCTATCCTCCGCAGGCACCCGGAGGGGGTCAGCACACACCCACAGGGAGGCCCAGGTGGCTCTCGACAGGGTGTCAGACTCTAGCTCATTTGGGAAGTCCCGAGAGCTCGGTGGCATCAGAGCTCAGAGCAGCCATGCCCAGCCTTCCCGGTGCCCGGGATGGTCTCGTAAAGACAGTGCCTGGGGCAGCCCAGGGTGACCCTCACGTGCCACCACCGCTGCACAGCAGCCTCTGACGGGGCGTTTACGTGGCAGGGTGTGCCCCCGGACTCAGTGCCCACAGGGCCACCGGAGGCTGCGCCCGGCGGCAGGCTGGCAGCAGGAGTGGCTCCGGTGTGGATGAAGCCTGGCCGGTGCCTGTCGCCCACCTCCACTGTGTGGCCAGTGGGACGGCCCCGGTGGGCAGCCCGGGGGGTTGAGGAGCCCGGCCTTACAGGACGCTTCTCTAGAAACGCTTTGGAACGTGCACAGCGCATCGGCAAAGCAGCTGGAAGCTGGGAGCCGTCAAAGGCAGAGGCCCTCGCGGGGCCTGGATGTGAGCGTGTCACCGGGAAGGGGCGTGGGGCCTGGTCCGTGGCGGCCCTCGCTCACCGCGCAGCACGTCCTGCTGGTGCCTGGCCGTGCAGATCAGGCGGCCGATGCCTTCGATGCGCTGGCTCTTGGACTCCGCGTCCTTGTCCTTTGTCTTCTTGGGCAGAAACATGACTGGGGGGAGAGGGCCTGTGGTCAGCACTGCTCCCAGGCCGGGCTGCCTGAGCCCTCGAGCCGCACGCAGCCGGGAGGCGGCCGGAGGGAAAGCAGGAGCGGAGGGCGCTGCTCCCGGGACGCTGGCTTCCTGCGGGACATGGGCAGCGTGGCTCCGCGGCCAGGAGGCCTGCACACGTTGGCTCCAGGGAGGAGCCCCAGGCCCCCAGCGCCCCCCCGGGCCCTCACCACCGCCCGCTCACACCCTCACCCTTCTTGTTCTTCTCCTTGGTGACCACGGTCATGGACATGGTGGGCGTGGCCGCAGCCTCGCCGCTGCTGGGCAGCCTGCTGACCTGGAGGGACCGGAAAGTGCACTTGAGCGTGTTTTTGGTGGTGGGCAGGTCCCTCTTCTCGGCGTCCCTCTTCCTGTCCGCGGGCGCTGCTGCCGTCCAGTAGTCCACCTGCAGCCCCATCAGCTCGGCGCTGCTGCCCTGGCTGGGAAGGCAGAGGCTGGTCACACCGTGGCCCCAGCCCGGCACTGGCAGGAGGTGCTGCTGCGCCATCTGCGTGCTGGCCTGCGGGGAGACCTCTCAGGACCCTGTTGGCGCCTGCAGCCCTGACAGGAGCCATCCTGGGCCACCCGAGGACGGTCCTGCATAACAGATGGGCAGGGGGCAGAACAGCCGCTACTCCTGACCTGGAAGGCCCAGACAGACCAGGGTCAGCGGTGCGGCCTGGCTGAGCCAGAGGCCGAAGGACGCAGATGAGGGGCCAGGGCCATGCAAGCCCCAGCCCAGGCTCATGGTGGCAGGGCCGCGGCCCACACGGCTTTGTTTGGGAGTGTTTGTCTCCAGAGATGCAGGGTGGCCTGGTAGCCCCCGCACACTGCCCAAGCTGGCCAGGCGCACCGTCCGGGCCTGCCCGCATGTCCCCGTGTGCCGGCAAGAGCCTGAGACACGGGGGCCACGAGGCCGTGCTCACCTGCTGGTGGCCCCCGCTGGCCCTGTGGGAGGAGGCAGCTGGCAGGACCCCAAGACCCCCACCCCTGCCTGCGGCATTCTGACCATCACCTCCCACGGCGGCCATGTCTGCACAGGGTGGGGGCAGCACGAGAGGCAGCGAGAGGGGTCATACCTGGGCGAGGACAGGCCTCCGCTCACCGAGGGGGAGGAGGGCGGGGTGGGTGAGGCCTCCTTGGCCGCAGGAGACGAGGACGGTGGGGTGGAGGACAGCACGCCGGACCCCGAGGGGGCTGCGTCGTCTGAGTCACCTGAGGAAGGGGTCACAGGTCAGTGACCAGGGCAGGGCCAGAGGCTGAGCAGCCCCCAGGACAGGCAGGCAGGGCAGTGCCAGGCCACAGCGCCTGTGCCTGCGAGGAGGCCCCCCTACCCCACCTCGGCCCTGGCTTCTGCCCCACCCTGAGCACGTGTGGTCATGGCACACAGGGTGATACGCCGCCCGGTGCTGGGGCCACCTGTCCCGAGGGCCGTGCCAGCCAGCTGTGGGCCGTTACCTGATGTGGCTGAGGACGGTTCCACAATTCCGACCTTGACAACCTAGGAGGGACAGATGTGACTGGTGGCAGCCGTGGGGTGCTGGCCAGCCCCACCGGGCTCCAGCCTCAGACCTCAGACCCGGGCAGGCTCCTGTGCCCCGGTGCTGCCCAGCCACAGGCCACACCGGAGCTAGGGCAGCATGGGCCCGTGTCCCGTCCGGGGACTCAGGCCGTACTTGACCTTGGCAGGAGTGCCTACCCTTGGGCAGCACCAGTCCTGTGGCCACCCGGCCACGCCCAGATGTCCAGCAGGACCAGGACACTGCGAGGGAGCCCGGCCCGGCCAGTGCCTGGCTGGGAAGCGGTGCTGCCCACAGTCCTGCCTGGGCCTCCGGTGGTGCCACAGCCTGCCGTCACTGGGAGGCTCAGCCCAGGAGCAGGGCCCTCGGCTGTGGGTCACGCCCCAGACAGGCCCAGTCCACCCCTCCCAGGGGCAGTCCTTGAGTGGCCCAGACCTTGACCACGGACCCGGACACAATGCAGCTGGAAGGTCCAGAGTGTGGGCGGCCAAGGCTGCAAGAGCACCCCCACCCTACCCCCATGCCCGTGGGCCCGCTGCCTTGTGGCCTCACAGCAGACACCACACCTGGGGGCCAGAGCTGGGAAGAGCGGCCCTCAGTCCCTGGTGACAGGAGGCACTGAAAGCCCCAGTCCCCAGGCCACCCGTGGCCTCAGTGGATGGACACACTCTCCCATCCCCACTCCCTCCCACACCATGGCAGGCTGAGACCCCCCCTCCTGGGGCACCTCCCCCTACAGGCCCCCCACTCCCGCAAATGAGCCCCACCCCCAGAGCAGAGGCCTGCGCCCACCCAGGCAGGAAGGAGCCCGTCTGCCTCAGGTGGGGGGTAAAGGCAAGCGCTTGGTCTCGCTTGTGAGGAAGGTTCTAGAATGTGCCCATGAACACACAACACCCTGGCCTGGGGCCCGAGCAGGCGGGCGGGGCTGCATACTCACCCCCACAAAGGGAATGAACTTCTGCGAGGTCTCCTCGTCAGGGCTGAGGGCAGGGAGACAGACGGTGACGCACCCTCAGCGCCTGCCCTGCCACCCCCAGCACCAGCCCAGGGCAGGCGCCACACCCCTGCCCAAGCCCACGGGCAGCTCTGCCCAGCCCACCCTGGCCTGGGGCCTCAACTCCTGGTTCCCTGCGACACGCAGAGACCCCGGGGCCAGAGGCCCTGCAGCTGGCAGTGGAAGCAGCGGGCCACAGCCTCACACGGGAAGCTGAGGGCTTGTGTGCGTGCCCCTGTGCCCAGGGCCTCCAGCCAGGGCGTGGAGGCTGCCTTCGGGACAGTCTGCATCATGTGCCAGTCAGACCGACTCAGGCCAGGCGGCGGGCTCGAGGCCAGATGCACACATCCATTTTCTTCGTTATTTTGAGAGAGAGATTTTTACTATAGGATGTGTGAGCTCGTGGGAGATGCAGAGACAGACAGAAAGCAAGAGCTCATCCCCACGGGGATGGCCATGCCAAGCCCCTTCTCCATTCCCCTGGAGTTTGGGCACGCACACACACACGCCTGGTGTTTTATGCTACCGGGTCAGGCACTGGGTCGACTATGTGGGCGTCCAGGGACGTAACCATTACGCCATCTGCTGGTCCCCACACTCCCTCTAACAGGTCGCCCCCAGTGCAGCGGGCAGGCGGTTCTGAGCCCCAGCCCAGCTGCACTGAGCGAGAGCCCGCGCTGGGTGGGGAGGCACCTTGTCCTGGAAGTGTGGGCTGAGGAGGAGCCAGAGAGGTCTGTCCTCTGCCACCGCAGGCGGCCCACACTGGTGGGCGCACGGCAGCCTGGTCTAGGGACCAGGAGCCTGCTCTGCGGAAGGACACCTCCTCTGGGGCTGCGGGATCAGGGCTGGCTCCAAGACCCTCCCTCCCGCCCCACCCGACCTCGCCAGGTGCCTGCTGGTGGCTGAGGCCAGGCCATCCTGGGGCCGTCCCCAGCCCTCCTCTTTTCCCCACGCCGCCCTGCAGGTACAGACATCCATGTGTGCACAGAGGTACTAGGGCAGGTTGGGGGCCTTCCTGGGAACCGACCCAAACACCATGCAGCTGCGACACCCTCGCGCCGGGCAGCGTGAGCGGCTGCCACAGACCAGCCTACCTGGGCCTCGTGGTCCAGCTCAGCTCGCCCGGGGAGTGAGCCAGGCAGAGCTTGGCACCAGCTCTGTATCCCAAGCCCGTGGGTCTGAGGCCTGTGGTGTACCCCACAGTACCTCCATGAGCCAGTGGGCAGCCCTCGGCCAGGGCCAGCCTAGGACACGCCCCTCTGCCCACACCCGCGCTCCTGGGAGGGCACAGTGGCCGCGGGCCCCATTCCCCACATCAGCACATTCAGGGCCCCAGCCCAGTGCAGCCCACGGGAGGCCTGGCCGGTGCCTACGGGGAAGCTGCCGACAGCACGGGGACCAGCGCCCACTCTGCTCTCCAGGGCAGGCTGGGAGCAGCCCTGCTGGGGCCACAGCAACGGCAGCCCCAGGTGTGCTCTGGGCTCCCCCCGCTCTGTCCACCCTTGTCAGGAGCACCCGAGGGGCCATGCCACATGGGTCCTGCTGGACAGATCTGAGCTTGGAAACCTCAACCGCCCCACCCTCTGGAGCCCAGGCCATGGGTACAAGCGGCTGCCGGCTCCCGGGGCTGTGCGTGGGGGCTCATCCATAGGCCTGCCTCCCACCCCAGCCCTGCACGCTCTGCTCAAGGCACACGCCTGGCAGGACGCAGGACGCGGGACACACACACAGGACGCATACGCGGGACGCTGCCGGCCTCGGGAAGCAAGCGCACCTGGGCCATGCAGACAGATCCAGCACTGGACACGGCCCGGGGTGACGGGTGACACCGGTGTCCCCTGAACCTCCAACCCAAGGTCCAGAAGGGCTGCCAATGCCTGCACTGTGCGGCCAGTCAGGGCTGCAGCACACTGGTCTGAGGGCAGCTCCCACAGGGAGGCCACCCCAGAGGCCCCTTGACCCATGCATGGGCAGGCTCCGTGTGGAGGGTGGGCTGGTGGGACACACCTCTGGGAGGCAGCCTCTGGCAGGCAAATGGGAGGGGCGGGGCAGGACTGCACAGGCTTCCCTAGGGCCCCCACCTTCCTCCTGAGTCCAGGGCAGCCCTACCTGCTGGGGCGCCGGTGTCACCTCTATCCCGGGCAGGGCAGGGGGCAGAAGGGGAAAGGCCGGCATTCCGAGCCCTGGCCTACAGCTGAGACTGCGCAGAGCACATGCGGCAAACCGCGTGCCAGGACGGACGGGCGGGGCTGGTCTTTCTCTCAGGGGGCTTGTTTAGCAGGACGGGCTAGGTGCTGGGCTCCCTCGTCTGCCCCCAGCCCTGCAGCTCCCTGTGGGTAGCCTTGGCAGCTGCATTTCGAGCAGGGCCCAGGGGACCAAGGCCGTGCCCTGGGGTGGGGGACAGCTTTTCTCAGGACAGCAAAACTGTATGATGGCGGGCAGAGCATGCCGGGGAGGCCAAGGCCGCACTGGTGCCGAGCGGGGGGAAGGAATTTACCCACACTGGTCTCCGTGGTCAGGCCACTCCCCGGGACACCTTCTGTGGGAGCTGGGGGTGCAGCGGGCATTAACGCCTCCTCCCGGGCTGAGCCCAGTGTCAGAGGTCAGCAGCTCACAGCCCGACTGCAGTCGCCCACCTCAGGGTGGGAGGGCAGCAAGGTCCCCGGCCCGACCCTGGCTGCCTGCCGACTCGGCCTGCCACTTCTGACACCAGGCCTGAGGGAGCCATGGCAGTGTTCTCCGGGGGCTGGCCTGACCCCCAGCTGGGGACGGGACATCGGGGGACAGTGGGACAGTGGATTGGGGGTGACTCTGCTAAACAAGCCCTAAAGACCAGCCTGGGGACAGATAGGACAGGGCACAGGCCCGGAGCGTACCTTAAGGTAAAGTCAAAATGGAAGTGCTTTTTCCTTTTCAGAAAGCCACCAAGAGAGAGAACAGATAAGTCAGAGCTCGGGCCCCACGCAAGGGGTGAGCAGGGCAGCCGCGAGCAGGCAAGGGCCCGGCCTCATGGGGCACGCAGGTCCCATTAGTCGGCACTGCCCTCCGGCAGGAAGGGTCGAGACTGCCAGGCCCTGTGGGCTCCCAGGCCTTGGACTCCGGGAAGAGGCCAAATGAGGTCGGAGAGGAGTGGCCGCTTCCCTCCCCCGCAATGGCCGTGAGCGGTCCTGCCCTGGGCCCCTCCTGGATGGGGAGCCCTGGCCCCCGGGGACTCCCGAGAGGAGGCTGCAAGCCTGCCTGCCTGTCTCCCTGCCTGCACTGAGCAGCCTGTCCTGAGCCGAGGCCAAGAGGGGGGACCTTTGGTCTCTCAAAACCCCAAGGCAGATTCTGCTTGAGCCCTGCCCAGGGCCCCAGGGGGAGAGGACCCAGGCCCAGGCCCATCACACTGGGAGGGGCGCTGCACCCCACTGGCCGAGGCCCCAGGCCAGGTTCAGAGCACTGCCCAGCCTGGGCAGGCGAGGGCACGAGGTGGTCGTTCCAGCTACAGCAGGGCGCGGCCCCCGCAAGGCACTGCCTGGGGACACGTCAGAGCACACAGGAGAGGCACGGCAGGCTCGTGGGGGCTGGCGTGGGGCGGGTGGAGGCTCCCGCTGCAGCCCCCGGCCTGGCCAAGGCCGGCAGCAGTGGGAGGCCCAGAGGGGAGCGCCAGCGGTGGGAGGCTGCGGCGTGGGCCCGGGGTTACCTCTTCTGCTTGTAGGTCAGCATGGCTTCGGCGATGGGCAGCTGGTGGGCGCAGTTGGCCCCCGCGATGTACTGGGTGACACGCGACACGATGTCCAGGGTGTCCTGCGCTGCACGGGTGAGGGGGCAGGGTCACAGGGCAGGTGGGGTCCCAGGCACCGTGCCAGACTCGAGTCTGGGGTGCTGGCTGTGCCCTGTCCCTCCACTGTGCGGGCAGGTGGGGGCAGGGCAGTCCCTCCCCACACAGGTCCTGCATGGTCCAGCAAGCTTGGGGTTAGGGCTGGGGAGGGGACATGTCTCCCGCAGGGCCCCCACCAGCCCCGAGGGTGAACTGAGGGCTGCTGGGATGCAGGGCGCCCCCTGCCCCGCGCCGGCCTCACCAGCACTCTGGGCCTCCAGTCTGTTGAACAGGTCTCTCCAGGCCAGGTCCTGGAAGAAGTTGTTGTAGCGGTAGTCGACGGAGCCCAGGTACCTGGCCACGGGATGGGAGCCTGCACGCCAGGGGACAGTGGTCACTGTGGCCTGGAGTGGCCTGCAGCCTCGCCCACAGCAGCAAAGGAGCATGCTATCCCGGCTGCCACCCAGACAACCCCTCCCATGGTCCGGATACCCCTACGGACAGTCAAGTCCCCACTGAAGGGGCACTGGCTGAGTCCTGCACCACAAGCTGCCCGAGTGCCACACGGGGCGCCCTGGGCAGCAGGGCCTCCCGGTCAGCGGCTCGCAGACAGCACTGGGGCCCTGGCTCCTCGCAGCAGCTGCAGTGGGAGACCACCTTCACAGCAGGACTGCCATAACTGAAGGACAGCACCCGCCACCCCGGCCTCATCAGGAGCTTGGCTATGTGCACACCCACCACAGAGATCGAGCGGCTCTGAGTGGCCGAGGGACCAAGTGGCCAGGTGGGCCGCTGCAGAGGGGGCCCCCAGCTTTGCCTTCATCCCCTCTGACTGTAAGGGACAGTCACAGGACTCCCCGCCTAATCTCCACACCATAGCGAATCGGCTCTGAGAAGGGCGCCCAGCCGGGCCGCTGTGGGCCGCGGGAGCCTCACCCAGCGGGATCACGAGGAAGCGCATGTAGCCGAGCCAGTCGGGAGTCTTGTGGGACAGCTGCTCCACGAACAGCCGCAGGACGGCACTGAGGTACTGCTGCGCACCCGCCACGGCGATCTTCACGGGCGGCGGGGGCTGGGAGTTGCAGTTGCAGCTGTGATGGGGCAGGGGACAGACCCCCAGGGATCAGCCCGGACACCCAGAAGTGGGAGCCCTGAGCATGGGGCTCTGCCTGGACGCACCCAGGCTGAGGGCCGCCGGTCACGGCTTCTGCTGTGGGACCACACTCAGAGAAGAGGGCCGTGGGGGCCTGTGGGTCAGCTCACCCGGGAACCCTCACGCCCCCCAGGATCGAGAGCGTGGTCTCCCACGCAGCCACAGGGGGGCTGGGTACAGGCACTCTGAGCAGGCCTGGGGGCTGCCAGACTCACTATCTCTGAATCCGTGAGACGATGGTGCTGAAGGCCGCCTGGACGTCCGCGGCGGAGCAGGTGCACACCACGGGGAGCGTGTGCCTCTGCAGGGCTTCCGACAGGAACTGGGCAGGCGGGAGGGCAGACGCGGCCCTCAGCACGGCCTGCCCTCGCCTGGACCCACCCTCCAGGAGTGGATCCAGGCAGCCCCAGCCAGCCAGACATCAGACCGGGTGCTCCCCAGGGCGGGCAGGTGCCGGTGAGCTGCTCCCCGAGGGTACATGGGCCACGGCGCCCCCTACCTGCCCCTGCCAGTCAGAAGTGTTGACGAGGATGATGTTCTCAGGGAGCTGGTCGTCAGAGACGAGGATGTGGTTCAGCTGGTCGTACACGGTCTTCCTGGGGATCTGAGAGAGGGGCCCAGCCGTGCTAGGAGCTGCAGTGCCCCCCCCACACCGGCACCACAGCTGCCCGGGGCAGCCCAACCCACCCATGCCCATGGCTACCTTGGGGCACCCCCAAGCCCACACTTATAGCAGCCACCAAGGGCACCCCACCCACACCAGCAGCCGCCCCGACCCCCGCCCCCACCCCTGCAGCAGCCTAGACCCCCACCTCTACACATACAGCCGCCCCACCTCCACTCCGCACCTGCAGCCGCCCCTCCCCCGCACCTGCAGCCGCCCCTCCCCCGCACCTGCAGCCGCCCCTCCCCCGCACCTGCAGCCGCCCCTCCCCCGCACCTGCAGCCGCCCCCTCCCCCGCACCTGCAGCCGCCCCCTCCCCGCACCTGCAGCCGCCCCTCCCCCGCACCTGCAGCCGCCCCCTCCCCAGCACCTGCAGCCGCCCCTCCCCCGCACCTGCAGCCGCCCCCTCCCCAGCACCTGCAGCCGCCCCTCCCCCGCACCTGCAGCCGCCCCTCCCCCGCACCTGCAGCCGCCCCTCCCCCGCACCTGCAGTCGCCCCTCCCCCCACACCTGCAGCCGCCCCCACCCCCCCCCCCCGCACCTGCAGCTGGCTGCGTGTGTCGGGACAGCGCTCGCTGTCCAGGCTGTTGGCCCGCTCGCTCTGGGGCCGCGCTGGTTGCCGCTCCTTCAGGGAAGTGCTCCGGCCCCGGCGGCCAGCCTGCTTCACCTCAGACCTGCTGGCGATCAGGACAGGCTGGAGAGTGGGCGGCCGGGGCGGCAGGGACCAGGCAAGGCCAGGCACCTACCGCAGGCAGCCACCTTGGAGGAGAGCTGCCCAGTGTGGGGCAGCAGAGAGACTACCAGCCCCGTGAGGGCCACCAACAGCGGCTGGGACTGGGACCGGGCGCCCGCAGGACCTCCCCTCTCCCCAGGGCGGGCAGGCGGTCAGGAGAATGCCAGAGCTGGGCGCCATTCCTGGTCGGGACAGAGCAGACCTGTGGCGCCCCGGGCACAGCAGGAGCCTGCCGGGAGAGCCTGCTACAGGCTCGGTGCCAAGCGCCACCCACGCCACTGGGCGCTGACGGCCGTGCCCTGAGCTGCCAGGTGCACGTGCTTTTATGTTTTAGATTTGGAGACAGAGGAGGAGAGTGAGACAGCCTGCTCCATGGGGCACCGCCATGCTGCGAGCCCCCATCTCTCTCGGGGGTTTGGGCACACATACACACGGGATTTTCTCAAGCCGCTGGATTCAAGACTCGGCCACGCAGTCGGCCACGTGCAACCCTGCCACCCTAACTGCCATGCCACAGGCCGGCCATGCATGCCTTGCAGCAAGCGCAGCATCCTGACGTGCACACCTCTCGGGCGGCCCTGAAGCCCTGCGGGCCCGGGAGGGCAGCTGCGGCACTCACACCTGCTCTGCGGTCCCTGCGAGGGGCCCAGCCACGGGGTAACAGCCAGCAAGTGGCGGGAAAGACCAGCTGGAGACAGCACGCCCCAGGCTGCACAGCCCCGGCAGCCCTCCCAGGGCCTCAGAGGCTGGGCGGGCAGCAGCTGGGGACGTGGCAGGAGCTGGCAGGGGTGCTAGGGGTGGCGAGGGCAGGGCCAGTGCCCAGAGAAGGCCTGGCGGAGGCAGGCACCAAGCACGCCCCACTCAGTAAGGGGCAGGGAAAGGCCACAGGGGCGGTGGGGGTGGTGGTGTTGGGGTGTGGGAGGGGCCTGGCCTGACCCAGGGCTGACCAGGAGCGGGGGGGTGGGCATGACGATCTGGGAGGTGCCCCCACAGTCACTTCAAGTTAGACCACCCTGGCCCGTGGACGAGGACATGTGGCAGAACCTACTTGGGGACGCTGCCCCACGGGCTCAGCCACTGCTCGGGCCTCACAGGGCCCTGTGTGCGGCACTGCCAGCCGCTGTGGCACCGGCCGCACTGGTACGCACACTGGCCTTTGGGGAGGCAGCACGCCCCATGGTCAATACTGCTGCCCACGGGCGACACACACCTGACGGACCAGCTCCTAGCAGGCCCTCGGGGTGCCCGCCCAACCCTGCGCCACCCAGCGTGGCCGCACCTGGTGGAGGGGATGACCAGAGACTCCGTCTTGGTGATCCTGCCGCTGGGGGGCAGCTTCTCGGCGAAGGCGTCCAGGGGGGCGGGCTCGGCCTCTGGGCTGTCCTGGGGCGGCCCTGGCGGCTCCCGGGGGGCTGGCACGACCTGCAGAGCACAGAGGCCTGTGCGCCTACCCTGGGGTGGTGCCCCAGGCCAGCTGCTCTGCCGAGTGGCCCTGGTCCAGGTAAGGGGGTGAGGCCTCTCTCAGACCCACACCTCCCTGCAGGGGCACAGCCATGGGCCACCCTGAGAGCCAGGCTGGCCTCAGCTCGTGGCCTGGCTGCTGCAGGGTTGGCCAGACCTCTGGTCTGGGGCGCCCGGGCCACGCACCTTCCTGGAGACCCCACACAGGCAGGGGCAAGCCAGGGGGCAGTGAGACAGGCATGGCCGCTGTCACCTGGGGCGAGGACAAGCCCGGGTGCCCTGACAACCACGGTGGAGGGGGGACAAGGACGTCCTAACTGCTCCAGAGGGTAGGGCGAACCCAGGGTCACGCTGACCCCCAGCAGCTTCCACCTCCCAGGGAGTGTGGGAGGTGGGCTGTGTAGGTGGGTATGAGTGCCCAGGGTGCAAACGGGCCGGCACAGCCCCCGTCTGCTTACGAGGGACGCTGTGTCCGAGACGCTGTCGCTTGGCTGTCGGCCCCCCAGGGACCTGGTCTTCTCGGGCACATCAGCCTGGGGAGGTAAAGACGGAACCCCGCTAACTCCCCGGGCAGGGGAGGGCGTGCGGGGAGAGGGCACCCACGACCCACCCGGGGCACACGCTGCCCTGCAAGCCCCGGGGCCGGGAGGACAGGCCGGATCCTGGCCAGGCCCCGTCAGCGCAGCGTGGTCCTCACCGGGCTCGGGGGCTCCCTGTGGCTCCGGGAGCTGTGGGTGCTGCCGACCTCGGTCTGCGAGCTGGAGTGCGAGAGGCCTTCAAAGTACGGCCTGCCAGACGGGCGGGGCGGGGCGGGGCGTGACTCTGAGGCCCTCCCTGCCTGCCCGCAGGGGTCCCGACGCAGGGCAGCCAGTCCCCGAGGAGGCTGGGGAGAGGCGCGGTCCCACCCCGGCCTGCCTGGGTCGGCCCGGGAGCACAGCCCACTGCCAGCTGCCCCTTCCCAGCCCCCCCACTGCAGATACATACCCCACCCCCTCCAGCTGCGGCCCCAGCCCGGGCAGGGTGACCAGCAGCGCCTGGCGGCTGAGCGGGGGACCCGGGACCACAGCCGGTGTGGCGGGCAGGAGCTTGCGCCAGAGCGAGACCTGGCCGGCCCGACTGAGGGGTGTGGGGCAGAGGCCTCTGGGACGCCGAGGCTGAGCGGCGGGCGCGTGCTCAGGCCTGGCACCTGCCTCGGGGAGGGAGCCTGATGAAAGCACCACGTGGCAGGCAAGGAGCTTGTGGCCGCTCGCCACTGCCAGGCAGCTCACCGGAGCTTCGGCTTTGGGGTGCTGAGCACGCTGTCGTCGTCCTCCAGGTCGGGGCCGCTGTCGCTGGGGTGCTCCATGTCCAGGGTGTCGTACAGCAAGTCCAGGTCCTCCTCTGCCTCAGGCGCCTGCTCCGCGGGGTCCTGCTCCGAGTCCAGGACCTGCAGGGGGCCGGGCCGTGAGGCCAGCGTGGCCGGAGCCCGCGGATACTCGTGCCACCCTTAGGGCCACCCCGGCTCACAGAGGGCCTATGGGATGAGACGAGGGCGCAGAGCCCCCAGGACCTCACCCAGCTGCTTAGTGGCAGAAACCCCGGGCTGTGGGCCAGGGGGCGGGGCCCGGGCCCACGCCTCCCACCCTCTGGATCACGTGGACTGGGGCAGGGCCCTGCACACAGTGGTGGGCCATGCACGCGTGCAGCGGGCATCCCCCACCAAGGGAAGGCCCCTGCCCCGGCACCACGGCCGCCTCTGCCCACCAGTCTCGTCCAGGCCGTGCGATGGAGCCACCGCCTGTCTGGCAGCTGGACTCGCGGGCCTGGGGACTCTCTGTCATGCAGTGGTACCCACTGAGCAATGGCCTGGTGGTCAATGCGGGGGCCTGGCATGCACAGTGCTGGCGGCCCCGAGCGAGCTGCTGTGGGGCACGCCGTCTGTGGGAACCACTGCCCTTCACCCCCGCACCACATGACACTCCCGCCAGCACCACACGAGATTGGCAAGAACGTGACGGGGCCAGCGGGTGGCGTGGGGTAGACATGGCTGGATCCCACGTGCCACACTCTGGTTTGAGTCCTGGGCCCATGCCGGGTACATGTGCACGTGTGCCCAAAATTCCAAGAGAATGGAGAAAGGATTCTGGGGCGGACGTTCCACCCGGGGTGCTCCCGCACCTCCGCTCCTGTCTCTCCGGGGAGCACACGTGCCCGCAGCCCACTCCTGCACACTGGGTCACAGGGGAGCCGTAACGCGTGTTTGTGGAGACGACGTGACCCGATACACGTCAAAGCTGTGACCGTCGCGTACTGGCGGTGTCCCCTGCAGCTTTCCTTCACGCTCACACTCACCACGGGATCCCACCTGCCCCCCGGAGCGGCCAGCCCAGGCTGCTGGCACGCAGGTGTGCTCAGGCCCACAGCCCAGCCGGGCGACCTGCTCCACCCGACCCCTTCCCGTACTTTTTTCTTTCTGCCAGAGGGTGCGTGCCCTCACAGAGAGCTGGGGGTGGCAGCGAGCACCCCCAACGTGGCCTGCCACACCACAACCCCGCCTCCTCCACGTCTCCCTCCCGTCGGGATCTGAGGCACGCGCAGGCTTGCCCCCGTGCGTCTCTCTGGGGCAGACTCCAGCCGCAGGACCCAGTCCCCTCACCCGGGGCTTGTGGCCGGCTGGTCACTGCAGCTCTGAGCTGTAGCTCCCAAAGGACACGCCCTGCCTGGCTGCTGCGTGTCTCCTCTGGGCACTGCCCTCGGAGCCCTGCCGTGTCCAACTGCACACTTCCCTTCTCTAAACAAGAGCTGCGTGCGGCAGTAGGTGGCGTGAGTCTCGCAGCATTGCTGTCAGCCTCCGCCCCCGTTCGGTCCTGCTGGACGGCCCGGCGGGATGCGCGGCCATGGCGGAACCTCGCCTCGCAGCACCTGAGTGGGCCCCGCTTTGAGGCTCTCTCCCGGCGGTCTGGTCCGGTCAGCCCATCCTTCTCCAGAGGCCACGCTGCGGCTGGTCTGCGTAACTCCTATTCGGGGAGCACCACCTCGGGGTCCTGGTGTCCCCCGTACCTTTAAGGCCATGGTCGCGGTGTGGCTTCCTGACCTGGTCCCTTGGGAGCACAAGAGCCACGAGTGGCGCCGGTGCCGGTGCCGAGGCAGGCGCGAGCTCTGCGGACCGGGGCCGTGCTGCTGGGGCGCTGCCCTTCCGGCCGAGCTGTCCGCTGCGAGCTGAGCCCCGACGCACGCTGACGGCCGCATCGGGCATGGCTGGCGGAGACGTCCTCCTCTTCTGGACAGTCCAGCCACGTCCCCATCCTTCTGCCTCGGGCTCCCCGCTGGGGCAGCAGTGCAGTCCGCACACCAGCTTTTTAAGACACCGCCTCCCTCTGTTGTCCAGGCCGGCCGCTCCACAGCGCACCCCCATGAACAGCCTCAGGTCCTGCGGCTGCTCCCCCTTCTCAACGGCATGGTGAGGCCGCGCTCCAGGCCCTGATGCGCCCGGTCTGTCCGTCTTCTGTTGCTTGTTTTCTGGGTCACATGTGAAACACCTCGGCCGTAGTTCTCTCCCATGTCAGCCGTGGCTCAACCCGGGCTCACGCAGGTGGACCGGCCCCACGCCGAGCTAGCACGTGCCGGGAGCGGCCGACTTCCCCCTCCCACACGCAAGAGCCCTGCTGTCCGGCGCCGTCCTGGGGCTGCCTTTCGCGTGCAGTGGCCGTTCTTGGCACCCTTGTCAAATAGGAACTTTCATGTCTAAACTCTCTTTAAATTTTTACTGCCAAGTGGCATATCCATCTGCGTGAGAGTGGCCTCTGGCAGGGCCTGGCCGCCCACAGCACTTCTGCTCGCTCCGTCCCGTCAGTCGGGCTTTGCCTGCCCAGTGTGGTCTTTCCTCTCAAGCTATCAGAGCCAGGACTTGAACCTGCTCAGCTGCGGGGGCTCTGGCCTCTTCTGTTCAGCGCTTACCCTCTGTGCTCTGGTCCAGCCACCGTTGTTCATTGCAGTTACACACCCAGGACGTCACATCGCCTGCCCGCCTGCTGCAGGTGCACAGGGGCGTTGGGGCAGTGGTGACTTGCGTCCACGCCACTGCCCACATCCACGAAGCTCCCTCTTCCCCGACAGACACTGTCCCACCAACACCTGCTCCTCCGCGCAGCCCTGGCCACCACACTCCCCTCTGTCCACGAATCGGCCCCCTTGGGCCTGCCCGCTCAGTGGGGACTGACCCTGCCTCTCGCACTCAGCTTCAAGTCTCAACAAATATTTGCCTGATCCAAGCTCAGAGACCTTCTCGTGTGTTCTCGTACAGTCTTTATAGGACTCAGTGTATTTCCCCAGGTCTGAACGCAGGCACTGGAGTGCAGGCTAAAGGGAGAGCTGGTCTGTGTCCGGCCGACTGCACCACACTGTCCTCCAACAAACCCCGTACCTTCATCGACCTGACCAGCTGTCGGGGGAGCCTTCCGTGGTCCTGGATGGAGAAAAGGCCACTTGTCCAGCCAAGGGCCCTCGGGAACAATTTCTGCCCTACGTCCATGCTCAGGAGCCGAGCCTGGCCGGAGCCTCCGCTTTAGCCCTGCCTGGCCGGCCATGCCTGTACCCATAGCGGAGGCCTCCCTAGCGCTGGGGCCGTCATTTCTGATTCTGCCCTGACCTCCGGGCTCCGCCCACAGACGGCTCAGTCCCTGGTGGCCTGGCTGCCGTCCCCTGCCAGGCTGGAAGCCAAGCGGCCGGCCGTGGCTTGGATTCCTGGGTCAGCCTGAACATGCACGCAGGGGCCAGGTCCTGAGGGACGGGAGGGCTGGAGAACACCCCGTGGAGGGTGCTTCATCTCGAGTGTGCACAAGCGCTATAGCAAAGCCACACAGAGGCGGCCGAGAGCCACCTGCCCCCTGCTGTGCGGACGCAGACAACCCCGACCCTCGCAAGTGTCCCGGCCTCCAGAGCCCGAGGCCATGGCCAGGCTGCTCAATACAGCAGCCCTCACTGTCCCAGGGAGAAGCGGGCTGTGCTCCAACGAACACAGACCCCTCGAGGAAGGGCCCCAGCAGGGGCTGGAGCACTCTCAGTGGTGAGAGGACCCAAGGGCGGTTCTGAAGGCTGCGTAGGCCAGTGGCAGGGCAGCCCCGCAGTGCAGCCCTGCGGGGTGTGCACAGGATGTGGCGGGAGCGTGGGCTGTAAAGGCCGTTCTGGGCTCTCGGGAGGAGAGCCCCACTGCTGGGCCAGAACGCCACGGACAGTGCGTCTGCTCTGGTCTCTCTGCGGACAAGCTCTAAGTGACCAAGCGGGACACTTGGTGGGTCTCTGAGGTGTCGAGGTGTCGCGTGGCCTCTCCTGACTGCTATGGCCAGTGCATGGCAAGTTAAGGATGGGGCTCACCATCAAAAGGGCTGCAGAGAGCTGAGAGCACTCCCCACATGGCCGACCATGGTTCGAATCCTGGCCCTAGGGAGATGGGAGCCAGGCCCACTTACAGGTAGCTAGGGTGAGGACTGAAGGGAAGTCGCGAAGTCACTGTGTTTTTCTTTTTAATAAAGTCTCTGTGTTTTTCCTCTAGTCTGGTTAATGCGTAGTATACACCCCCTTACATGTCTCCAAAGAACTTAGGACTCCTGAGGCCAGCAGATGGCGTAATGGCTATGTCACTGGACTCCCACGTAGTCGACTGTGGTTCAAGGCCTGGACCTGGTAGCTTAAAATTCACTGTGTGTGTGTGTGTGTGTGTGCAGGGGAGAATGAAGAAGGGACTGTGGCGTGGCCATCCCCTCTTGGGGAGTGATTTCTCATTTTCTGTCTTTCTGTCTCCTCAGCAAGTGTACGCATCCTATAGCAAAAATCTCTCTTAAAAAACAAAAATAAAAACAAAAAACCCTGTGACTTCTCGCTACTAAGAGAGGAGAGAGGGATACTGACACAGACAGGGTCAGTCCATCCAAGATGGACGCATGGTGGCTGCGTTGTCACAGCCAGAAGCTGGCTGCACTAGGACTCAAAGCAACTGTAGCTAGGGGCATCAGTTTCCATTTTAGTAAGTATATTTTTTTTGGGGGGGAGAGGTTTTTGCTATAGGGAGAGTGCACTCGCTAGACAGAGAGAGAGACAGACAGAGAAACAGAAAGCGAGAAATCACCTCCCCAGGGGGGATGGCCAAGCCACAATCCCTTCTCCTCCATTCTCCTCTTGGGATCTTGGGCACGCACGCACACACGCCCAGTGTGAGTTTTAAGTCACCGGGTCTGGGACTCGAACCGCTGTCGACTTCATGAGAGTCCAACAACATAGCCATTATGCTGCTGGTCCCCCACAGTAACTATATTCTAACAAGAAGCACAGGACACTATGGTCTGCTGACCCCCAAAGAGTGGGATAAACCACCCAGTCTACCATGTAGCCATTCCCTGAAGATCACTTCCTATAAGAAAGCCAGCCCATTGCTTGGACTGCTAGAGGAACACCCGCCGCCTCCAGCCCCTCTTCAGCAACCCATGCAGGCCCCTTCCTGCGTGAGAGCGCTGTCCTTCCCTCCCTCTCTTAGAAACTCCACCTCGCTATGCCCTCTCTGTGTCCGTGTCTAATTCTTCATGTAGGGCAAGAACTGGCACAGGCGTTCAGCTCATCACTTAGCATTCCCACGTCACTAGTGGTTAGAAAAGCACAGGCATGCAATCCCAGAACGCTGACAGGATGGAGGAAAAAGAAAAAAGGGTTATAACACAACCAAGCCCCACTGGAGCTGCCGTTCTCCCCACCCCACCCCACCTCGAGGCAAGCTCATACTCCAGCAACTTAAGAAATGAAAAAAAATTTGAGAGATTCTAGCTATAGGGCATGTGTACTCACAAGAGTCAGAGAGACAGAGAGACAGAAAACAAGGAAAACCCCTCGGTGGGGATGGTCATACTGCAATCCTTTCTCCTCTATTCTCCTCTAGGGATTTTGGATATGCATGCACACGCACTCAGCATGAGTTTCAAGCTGCTGGGTCCAGAATTCAAACTGTGGTCAGCCACGTGGGAGCCCAGTGACGTAACCACTATGTCATCTGCTGGTTCCAGCCCCATACTTTGTTTAAATGGAGAATAACACGCTGACGACGTGGTGCAGCAGGGGCGGGGGGAGCAGTGGTCACGTGGGAGTCCAGAGCCCTGCTACACCACCTGCTGACTGCACACATGGTACACACAACCCCAGTATCCTGACAGGACGCAGGACTGAAAGAAAAGCATTGGGGGACTAGGCCGGTGGAGGCTGTGCAGGCGTAAAAAGCTGATTTCGTAAAAGATAGAGGAAAACAGTACTTAAAGCTTTGGGGACTCAGGCAGGGCCAGCAGGTGGTGTGGAGGTTAAGGGGGCTGGACCACATGGCCGACTACAGTTTGAATCCGAGACGCTACTGCTTGGGAAAGACACCAGGCTTGTGCATGCTTGCCCGAAATCCCAAGAGGAGAATGATGAATGGGTTGAGGCAGAGCCTTCCCCCTGGGCTGTGATTTCTCACTTTCTCCATGTCTCTGTCACTTAGGGGAGTGCGTGCACCCTATAACAGGAGACTAAAAAGCCAACGGGAACTCCTCAGCCAACTGTGCGTGTGGTGTGGGGAGACACTGCCTTCCAGGAGGCACTGGCAGGGCGGGCAGGGTGAGATGCTGCTCCTCGGGACAGGCGCGGAGCCCTGACCATGTCAGGAGGATCGCCAGGCCGGCAGGACAGAATGACGCAGGACCGTGCTTCACAACTGACGCAAAGCGACGTGGCCACCGAACCGTGGCTGCACGGACGCTGGCGCAGGACCAGGCAGCATCACACGGCCCGCTCTAGGGGGACACAAGGGTGGGCCCAGCAGGGCACAGCCACCTCCACCATTTCAAGGTTGCCTCTGGGTCTGGGCTCAGGCCTGCTAGGAAGCAGGGCCACAGAGAGCCCCACCAAGGCAGGCCTGTGGGCAGAACCACGGACACCTCTGCTTCCCCGACAGTCTTCGCTCACCCCGGGGCTCTGGAAGGCGGGTGCCCCCCCCCACACACACACTGCAAAGTGGTCTGGTCCAGGCTCGGCTACATGGGAACCTGCTTTTTATTTATTTATTTATTAATTTTAAGATTTATTTTATTTATTCATTCTTTTTTTTTTTTTTTTTTTTTTTTTTTTTTAATTTGACCAGAGAGAGAGATAGACAGAGAGAAAGAGAGAAAGCCAGCTACCAGGTCCAGGACTTGAACTGTGGCTGGCCGTGTGGGAGTGTCCAGCGCCCTGGCCACTGAGCCACCTGCTGGCCCGAGGGGAATCTGTTTCTGAATGACCAGCACTCAGAGTCCGGCCCAACTAGTCTAGATGAGATTGAAATGAGACTTCAGACTTATTTTCTTCTTTAAGGTTTTTGCCTTAGGGAGCATTTCTTGTCAGAGAGAGACACAGAGAAAGACAGAGAGGGAACGTGAGAAGTCCACGCCCGGGGGGAGCGGCACGCTGCAATCCCTTCTCCTCCACTCTCCTTCCGGGATTTTGGGCACACACAGAGGTGCTTGGTATGATTCCCAAGTCAGCGGGTCCAGGACCCCAACTGCAGTGGGCCTGTGGGAGTCCAGCTCTAACCATCACGCCAACTTGGTGTTTTTGTTGTTGTTGTTGTTGTTTTTTGGGGGGGGAGGTTTTTGCTATAGGACGCGTGCGCTCGCCAGAAAGACAGAGAGACAGAGAGATAGAGAGTGAGAAATCACCCCCCAGGGGGGATGGCCATGCTGCAATCCCTCCTCCTTCATTCTCCTCTCGGGATCTTGGGCACGCACGCACACGTGCCCAGAGTGACTTTAAGCCACCGGGTCCGGGACTCGAACCACAGTCGACTACATGGGGGTCCAATGACACAGCCATTACGCCAACTGCTGGTCCCCCACCACACCAGCTTCAGAGTATGCGCAGGGACACGTGAAGACTGCGGTGCTACCGAGATTAAACGTGTACATTTTGCATGTGTGGAGGATGTGAACACGGGTGGCTAGAGCAGCATGCTGTGGTCCCCAAGTCTGTGTCCCCGAATTCACGTGAAATCTGATCCCCAAGGTGCCGACACCCACGGGTGGGCCTTAGGAGCGACTGGTGCTCTCCGGAAGAGGCTGGAGGAGCCCGTTCCTGTCTACACTGGGCAAGGAGGGGCCACCCACGAAGCCTGTCAGCACCCCGAGCCTCCCACGGAATGAGGAATGCGTTTTGGCTGTTAGAAGCCCAGCTGTCAGGCCGAAGGGCCCCTGCTGCTGCAGCCCACACAGCCCAGGATGGCCCGGCCTGGGCGGGCCCCTGCCCTCTGCGCCGCTCACACCTGGCTGGGGTGGCCATGGTGCCTGGTGCAGAGCTGGTCTGAGAGCTCCTGGCTCTCACAGGACGGGGAGGGCCACAAGGCAAGTCGGGGGTGAGACCGCATGCCAGCCTACGCGCCTGACCCCGGCCTGGGGACAGCCCGCCCCAAACACGCCCCGTGCTAGGCGTTTTCCATGGTGTGGGCCCCGGAAGTCAGAGCCAAGCGTGTGTGCAGCCCCGTCACCAGGTGGCGCAGAGCCCTGGTCAGGACCGCAGGCAGCACCAGGTGCTCAGGAAGGTCCGCAAGGCCGCAGGCCAGTGAGCACCCTGGGCTCCGCATCTACTTTCCGTGGAACTGGGGATGCGCGTGCCCAGGTGCAAGCAAGGCAGGCGTGCGCTGGCCGGCCCGGGGCTCAGAGCTGCCCCCCTGCTGCTGGGCTGGTGGGCACCGCGTGACCTGGGAGGGTGCGCTCATGGTGCCAACGGCAGGGGGCGCCGCCAGGGCTCAAGCACCTGCACACTCTCCACTGCGCATGCGCCACCTCCTGCATGAAGACCCTGCTGGGACACCAACTCTCCAGTGGGAAAAACCCGTAAGCACACTTTAACGAGCGCTAGGGTGGTTTTCTTTTGTTACAAAAATCACTCGCGCTCATGGTAGAAAACCCGGGGGTGGAAACAGAAAACCCACAGTGTCTCGCCAGTGGGCAGCCGTGTTGGGGCAGGGGTCATGGCCGTGACTCGGACTGGCCCCAGACAGCACTGTGCCTAGGGAGCTGGATCCCCCTGGCCGACCGTGGTGAGGATCTGGCTCTGGGGCTTGACATGCATGTGCCCGTGCCTGGGGTCCCGACCGGAAGGAGGGCGGGGGGAAGGGACTGCGGCCGGTGCAGACCCGGCAGAGGTGCACACACTCCCTTGTGCATACGTGCGAGCCATGACCCTCAAACAACTCCATTTACAGAAAACAAACCCAAAGATGATTTTTCTGCAGGTGTGTTCAGGACCAGCGCATTCCACAGGACCCTCATGGGGGCAGCGGGTGGTGGGCACCACTCGGCAAAGCATGAGGTCGAGGGCCGCAGGTCGGAAGCCGCAGAGCCGCGAGGGGCTGCTCACCTCGTCGGACACCTTGAACCTCCGCAGCAGTGCCACGACCTTCTGCTTGAAGTTCTGTTGCTGCAAGGAAAGAGGCACGGTCAGGGCAGCACCAGCAGGAGCCGTGAGAGCCACTGCCTGGGCCCCAGCACGGCCAGTGCTCGTGCTCACCCTCCGCCGCGATCAGGCGCTCGGCCGCTGAGCCTCAGCTGCTGTCGGATGCAGCGACCCAGGGAGGGGCGCCCAGGAGGGCCAGAGCCGAGGTTCCTAGAGCCTCCACGGCCTCCCTGGCCCTTCCCTGGGTACCGGCTCCCAGAAAAGCCTCCGGCCCTCCAGGAGGAGTGGGCGGACATGAGGCCGCGGTGGTGGCAGGTGTCACCTAGGGCTGGTGCCCTTGGTTGCAGCCACTCGCAGACGCCCCACAAAGGCAGGCCACTCTCTTCCCTCACACGAGTTAGGCCCAGGCGCTGCATCCTCGAGGAAACAGGCTCGCCCCGTCAGGGTCAACCCGTCCCCACCTCTGCTAAGGCCTGTCCCCCCATCAACACTGGACATGGGGCTCCCCGACCCCGTGCTGGCCTGGCCGCACCAGGGCTGTCTTGCGGGCACAGCCGGTGAGAGCTCTTGGCTCCCAGGGGAGAACGCCGCTGGGCTCAGCAGCCCGGGGCTGGGGCTGAGGCCTGCCCAGCAGAGCAGCCTCCCAGGCACTGACTGCACGTGGGCAGCGTGGGAGCAGAGTGGCACCCAGCCCCGTGGGCGCTGGGCCTGTGGCCATCCGAGCAGGACAGACGGCTCCTAGACAGGCACGCTGGCCATGCCAGGCGCCTGGGACTGCAGCCCTGGCTGCACCTCGGAGCCCCTGAAGGGTTGTGCCTACCCCACCGCCCCCACGGAGAGGCCCGGCCACGAGCACCTGCCCACTGCCCCCATGGAGAACCCCAGCATGTGCACCCACCCACTGCCCTCACGGAGAGGACCCACCGTGTGCACCCGCCCACCACCCCCCTGGAGAGCCCCACCGTGTGCACCCGCCCACCACCCCACGGAGAGGCCCCACCGTGTGCACCCGCCCACCACCCCCCTGGAGAGCCCCACCGTGTGCACCGGCCCACCACCCCACGGAGAGGCCCCACCGTGTGCACCGTGTGCCCGCCCACCACCCCACGGAGAGGCCCCACCGTGTGCACCTGCCCACCACCCCCCTGGAGAGCCCCACCGTGTGCACCCGCCCACCACCCCCCTGGAGAGCCCCACCATGTGCACCCGCCCACCGCCCCCACGGACAGGCCCAGCCACGTGCACCTGCCCACCGCCCCCCTGGAGAGCCCCACCATGTGCACCCGCCCGCCGCCCTCACGGACAGGCCCAGCCACGTGCACCCGCCCGCCGTGCCCACGTCAGTGCCGCCGTTTGCACCAACCCTGGTCGTGGACGTCGTTCTTACTATCGATCTGCGCTGCTTCTTGGGCTTCCCCACTTCGAAGTCGTCCTCATCCAAGTCCTGCCGAGAGCCAGGGCCTGAGCAGCCCCGGCCAGCGCTGCCTGCCCCGCTCTGCCCCGCCCCAGGCCAGCGCGGAAGCCCGACGCACGGGCGCGGCCCCGCGGCCCCCAGGTTACCTGCCCCTGCGCGGCATCGTCACTGGCCTCCTGCTCAGAGGAGAAGCTGTCGTCCTCCTCCTCGGAGTAGTTGTCTGCCGGCGAGCAAACAGAGCAGGGCCTGGAGGTTCCGCCCGCGCCCGGCAACCAGGCCGACCCAGGGGCCCTGCCCCACGCCCGCAGGGGTGGGTGGGCTGCCAGGAGGAGGCAGCCGTGGCGCTGGCAGGAACTGGGGCTAGGGGGTGGGGAGTGGGCGGCCTGGGGTCCGAGGCCCTCCAGCAACTGCCGGCTCACAGGTGGGAGGGGGACAGACCCCCGGGGAACCCAGGACCCCGGGGATCACAGAGCCACCCCCACAGGAAAGCAGGCGCCAAGGCTCCCCTCCTGGCCAGCGCGGCAGTGGGAGGGGCTGGCTCAAGGCGGCGGGAAAGGGCGGCCACTCACCCGTGGCCTTGGCCTTGGGGCCGGCCTGCATGGCGCTGTCCTCGTGGTCGATGGGCTGGCTGGACAGGGAGACGATCCAGATCTCGGCCACCTTGATGGAGGCCTCCTTGAGGCTGCTGCAGAGGCTCAGCACCTGGCCGCCCTCCGCCGGGTGCTGCATCACCTGGGGGGGCAGGGCTCAGGAGTGGCGGCCGGGGGTCGGCTGCCCAGCATCTGCCCACTGGGTCTGAGACGGGCCGCTCTGGTGGACGGGGCCCTGGTGGACGGGGCCCTGGTGGACAGGGCTCTGGTGGGCGGCCATGGGAAGAGAGCAGGGGTTGGGCAGGCAGGCTACCACTGGCTTGGCCACTGCTGCTGAGGGTGGGCAGAGCAGATGTCCATAGGCCACTGGGACACAGGCACTGCGTGACCCCTGCAGGCCTCGCCCTGCCCCACGCTGGGTCTCCACTGCGAGGGTGGAGCTGAGGCCAGGGTGGCCAGGTCTCCAGCAGCAGGAGACACCAAGAGGCCTGGCTGGGGGCAGTCAGGCCCATCCGCCCTGACAGTCAGACACACCCGACGGCGGCGGGTGAGCCCCAGGCAGCAGGTCCCGCCCACAGCACCGGCTCCCCGAGCTGTGCAGCCTCAGAGAGCACATGGGAACGGTGACTCAGACACCTGCAGACTCGGGGCCTCTGAGTCCTACAGGCGCCTCTGGGGCTGTCCGCTGAGACACCCACGTCAGGGTTTATGGCTTAGGTTTTTTTAAAGTTGGGAGCCTGACTTGGGGAGGCAAGATTTTAAGCAGGAAGAAAATCGCATTTCTGAGGAAGCTCACAGCTGCCCGCTCCATCATTTCAGAACATGCTAGAAGGCCCCTCACGCCGCCGGGAGGCCTGTGAGCGTGCGGGTCCCACCGGTGCACTCACTCCACCGTGCGTTGCCGCCTCACCGCCTCACCGAGTCTCGAGTCTCGGCTGAGCTGGCCAGCAGAGCGGGTGACCCAGCTCCGACCCTGTGCTCCCCATGGGGAGGGGTCCCAGGCTACCGTTCCTCATGGGGTGGGGAGAGGGCGGACCCGGCCATGGGGCCAGGGTGCGGGCAGGTGGGGCTGACGAGGAAGGGGCCACAGCATGGGCCCTGTGTGCCCAGCGCATCTTCAATGTCCCCACGACACCCCGGACACCCAGCTGTCAGCCCTCCTGGAGCCCACGCACCGGCCGGGCCCCGGGCAGGGGACCACACACACTCCCAAGGGGGCCGCCCTCAGCCCTCACTGCACACCTGCCTTCCACACCGCTCACCCCAGCTGCAGGCTGTCCTGCTCCTTGGGCCTGGCCTGAGCTGGGCCGGACTCGGGGCATGCCAGATGTCAGCGTGCATAGGAGAGGAGGGGCCTGCAGGGGCGAGGGGCCACTGCCAAGTGGGGCAGGGGTGGGCCAGGGCGGTCGTCCCACCGCGGGCCACGCTCGGCACCACCGGGCCCAGCCCGAAGCCCTGGCCGCGGTGAGGGAGACGCGAGCGACACCTCCCGCGCACAGCACCCACCTCGGCCATGTTGATGGAGCCGGCGGCGAGCGTCTTATAGCCCAGGATGGTTCGGTTTTTGTAGCGTTTCCTGCGCTGGAGCATGATCTGAAGCTTGTTGCCTTCCCTTTTCAAGAAGTGAGGGTACTGTGGGCAAAGGAGTCGCGCCTGAGCACCCGCCTGCCTGCCGCGAGTCTGCGCAGAGCGGCTACGGCCCAGCTTAGCCGCTCTGCCCCACACCCTCGGAGCACTGCGGGACTGTCTCCCAGGTCACAGGCACTCCAGGGACGCGACCCCACCGGGGCATGGCCTGCGCAGCCAGGGCAGTCGGCTGTCCAAGGCCACCGCGAGAGCACAACCCCGCCCGGCTCGCAAAGCCCACGTGTGCGAGGCGGGTGCTCGCAGGCTCTGCTGGACGTAACACGGGGAAGCTGGGGTCCCCCTTGGCTGTGGGGCCGATCTCCTGCCTGTGCACACATGTCAAAACCCTCGGAAAAACGTGCTTTGAAGGATGCACGGTACGTGTGTGAGCTACACACTGGACTCTCCACAAGGCTGGCTCCAAAACCCAAAGCCAGGGCCAGCACGGTGGTGAAAGCTCTGGGCTCCCACTTGTCCCATGTGGTGCAAGTCCTGGACCCCACAGCTGGGAACTCAACACTGTGTGCTTCTGGCTTTCTGAGCAGCACCGTGGCGGTCAGCAGGAATAAGCACCTTGGCAAAAGGGAGCCAAGAAGAAAGTGGTTGATCCACTTTCTAAAAAAGACTGGTATGGCGTGAAAGCACCTGCCATGTTCAACATAAGTACTGGGGAAACACTAGTTACCAGGGCTCGAGGGACCAAGACGGCGCCTGACGGCCTTAAGGGCCATGTGTCTGAAGTCAGCCTTGCGGATCTGCAAAATGACGAAGTCACATTGAGGAAATTCAAGCTAATTACTGAGGACGTTCAGGGCAAAAACTGCCTGCCTAACTTCCACGGAAGGGATCTCGCCCGTGACCAAATGCGTTCCAAGGTCAAAAACGGCAGGCCATGACTGAGGCTCACGTCGATGCCCAGACGACCAGTGGCTGTCTGCTTCGCCTCTTCTTGTTGGGTTTACCAGATACGGAAGCCTGCTCACGCCCAGCAGCAGGTCCGCACGTCCGGAAGAAGATGGAAATCTGACCCAGGAGGTGCAGACAAATGACTCAAAAAAAGCGGGCAATGAAGCGTTCCCAGACGGCGCTGGGACAGACACAGAAAGGCCTGCCCCTCCACCCTCTCCATGACGTCTTCGTCAGAAGAGAAAAACTGCTAGGAAGCCCAAGTTCGAACTGGGAAAATTCACGGAGCCTCACAGTGAAGGCAGCAGCTCCTGGGATGAGACAGGCCCCAAGTGGGACCAGCTGATGGGTACGAACCACCAGTCCAAGAATCTGTTTAAAGTTCAGACTTTTGGGACCAGCAGTTAGCGTAGTGGCTATGTCGCTGAACTCCCACGTACTCGACCGTGGTTGGAGTCCCGGACCCGGTGGCTTAAGCTCACGCCGGGCGCGTGTGCATGCGTGCCCAAGATCCCGAGAGGAGAATGGAGGAGAAGGGATTGCGGCGTGGCCATTTCCCCTGGGGGGTGATTTCTCGCTTTCTGTCTCTCTGTCTCTCTCTGTCTGTCTGGCGAGCGCACGTGCCCTACAGCAAAAACCTCTCCAAAGAAAAAAAAAGAAAGTTCAAACTTTTTTTTTTTTTTTTTGGAGAGGTTTTTCGCTATAAGGCGCGTGCGCTCTCCAGACAGAGAGAGACATAGAGACAGAAAGCGAGAAATCATCCCCCAGGGGGGATGGTCACGCCGCAATCCCTTCTCCTCCATTCTCCTCTCGGGATCTTGGGCACGCACGCACACGCGCCCGGCGTGAGTTGTAAGCCACCGGGTCCGAGATGCAAACCGCGGTCGACTACGTGGGAGTCCAGCGACATAGCCATTACGCTAACTGCTGGTTCCCGGAAGTTCAAACTTTTAATAGTGACAAATAAAAAGTCCTATATGTGACCTCCCCCCCCCCAAAAAAAAAAAAAAAAAGAAAGAAAATCACACTGCACTTGTGTGTGCATGCCCAAGATCCGGAGAAGGGACTGTGGCGTGGCCACCCCAGCATGGGGCAATTTCTTGCTCTCCCCTTCCCCTTCCCCTGTATCTCTCTACTCTGCAGCACGCATGCGCACGCTGTAATGAACACAAGCAAACCCCGAGCTGCCTGTGGCCGTCAGCTCCTGTGCACGGTGGGCCCGGGGTCCTGCCGCAGCCTCTCACACGCTTTAATGGGTGTACCCGCCTTTCAGCAGATGTAGTAGAGCCAGAGGAAGCATCCCCGCTCCGTGAGGTTATGTCGGGCTGTAATGCACACACCACACCAATGTGGGACAGCTTGCCGCCTGGGCCAGTTGGGCTGGGCGGGCCTCCCCACAGGCCGTGGCTCGGGGGTGTCCCAGGAGGTACCCAGAGCCTCGTCAAAATGGAGCTGTCAGCTCAATTCACTGCCAGGTGTGCCCCAAGATACTCAGGCCTTGAACGCTGGGGTCCTGTATAAACCTCGTCTTTCCTAAACACGGGAATAAGCTGGCCCTACCCTGGACGCTGGCCCCGGGCCTCATCATTACATTGTCTTCGTATGGGAATGGGGTGAACACTTGACCAATTAAACCAAAGCAAATTTGCTATCATTCAAGAACAAGTTATGGGGCACCCCAAGGCTGGTAGTTAAGGCGACTAGACTTGACATCCCTGACAACGCAGTTTAAGCCCTAGACCCGGCAATCCAGAAACTCACCAGGCATGTGTGCCCAGGATCCCAAAGGGAGGGAGAGACAGAGGAAGGACCACTGTGTGGCCAGGCCACGTGGAAGTGCTTTTGTGCACTCCCTCTCTCCCCAGTGATCACAAGAGCCCTCTGGCAAAAATAAGAGCTATGATGGGGCCAGTTTCGGGGCCTGGTGGCCCATAAGGCTGAGTGCACGCACAGTCCAACCCTGGCCCTGGCGGGCTTGAAAACACAACAGGAGCGTGCTTGCCCCGAACCCCATGGGATGGAGACACGGAGGAGGCTGTGGGGTGCTCTCCCCACCCTGTCTGCGTCTCTGTGTCTGGTGACACCCCAGCCCTCTGATCGTAACAGGAAAGAAAAGCTAAGACCCACCTGCAGCGAGAAGGTCAGAGCCAGGTCTGTCTCCACTTGTCCACTGGGGGGCAGCACGACCTCGTGGGACCTCAGGATGCGCTTGGAACCCTGCACAGAAGGGCATCAGTGCACTGGAGGGGGGCAGCCGGCCAGCAGCCCTCGGACCGCAGGCGGGCAACACATGCTGGGGTGACTCCCAGAGGTTCCCGGGCAACATTTACGGGGCCCTCAAAACGTCCCAGACTTCGGCCGGATTCCGCCTGCGGCAAGCTGCTTGGAGAAATGGGGTGGGGCGTGGCCGCTGCTGCCACAGGGACAGCCCCCCCCTGCGCTGGGGCGAGGCAAGGCGCCGTGCAGGAGCAACGCAGTCGCCCAGCAGTCGAACCTCTGGGGAGGCCAGGCCCCAGCCAGAGAGCAGGACGCAGCTCCCGGTGCAGGAGCGGGAGGAGCGGGGTCCAGAGAAAGGCCCGGAAGCCACAGCGCGGAACACGCTGGAGTGCAGCCGACGTGCCTTCCTTCCGCCAGCAGGCGCCACTCGTGGTGGGCTGAGGGTAAGAGTCACTTCTGGGAAGTGCGACAGAACGCTACCCCGCAGTCAATGGCTACAGGTGCACCCCAGCGTTCTTCCGTTCTTCCACAGCGGAGGCCCTGCTGTCTGGCGAGGCCACGGGAGGCCCGCCCTGGGTGCAGTGGCTGGGGCAGGGGCTGCACCGTGGTTCTCCTCCCTACCGCATTTTCGGGAGCCGCTGCCCCCGTGAGAAGCCAGACCCCACCGTCTGTGGCTGGAGGATCCTGGGCAAACGCACAGGCGGGAAGGGATTGGGGCCCAGGGCAGCCCCAGGGCAGCGGGGCCTTGGCATAGGAGCCCAGCTCCAGGCCTGCAGCGCCTGGCGTGAGGCCGTGAGGCGGCGGGTGCTGGTGGGCTACTGGACAGCCCCTCCCAGCCCAGCCCTGCCCCTCCTAGCTGGGCTCCGCCACCTCTGCTCTGCTTCCCAGAGGGCCTGAGGGGGGACGCACGTGCCCCGGGGCAGGGTGGCCACTCTGCTTCCCCGGGGGATCAAGGCCTTCGGTTCCAGTGTGGTGGCAGGGTCGGACAGGCCCGGGGACAGGCTGAGGAACATAGGGTGGAAGTTCAAAGGGGAGCCTGGGGAACCCCCAGACCTGGAGCAGATGCAGAGCAGGTAGCTGGGGACCAGCAGACGGGCACCCACAGAGAGCAGGCCGGTGTGCAGGCAGTGGGGGCCATGCTGCGGGGACGCTGGACTCCGGGGGACACTGGTGGCCCGTGTGTCCAGGTTAGGAGGAGCTGACTCCCCGGGGAGGGGTTCCATCCCGCATTCCGGAGCCCCAAGCACTGCTAACGGCGGGTCTGGGCAGGGCCCCACCCTGGCTCTGTGCCCAGGAGGCCGTGGCCTCATCTTGCTGGAGTCAGGGATCACAACGCTCCTTCGGGGCTACCACCCCGCACTGAGGCAGCTCAGGGCCACGTGGATGGCCACACAGCACAGGACATGAGCCGTCCTCCCAGCCACGTGCCAGTGGTGCCGCTGGCCCTGCACAGGCCACCCCTGAGGGGCCCAGGGGCCGAGGGCCAACAGCCACTCGAGCTCAGGCCCCTGCCAAGGCCGAGATGGCAAACGTGGCTGGCTGGGACTCCCGGCAGCTGCTGGCCGAAGGCAGGGGGGCCACGGTGCCCCGCTCTGAGCAGGTGCCCGGGCAGAGCCCCCCACTCACAGCCTCAGGTGACAGGTTCAAGGACGGAAGCCGAGAGGGGCCAGGGCAGCACGGGGGAGGGGAGGCAGCGGTGTGGCGGGGGGGCTGCAGGTGTGGGCAGGAGGGCAGGGCGCCAGCTTCAGGGCACGTCTGTCCTGGGGAGGGCCCGCCAGGCTCCCTGCTCGTCACCTCCCTCCCGAGCCGAGTAGGCGCCGACCCGCCCGTGAGAAGGGGGCCGCGGGCCTCACCTGCATCTTCACGGCGATCACCACCGAGACGAGCCCCTTCTCCAGTTCCTGGAACACCACCAGCTTCTTCAGGGTCAGGCCACACAGCCTGCAAGGCACAGGGCACTCAGCCAGACGCTCGGCCCAGCCGGGGGGACGCTCGGCTGGGGAACGCTTGGCCGGGGGACGCCAGGCTGGGGGACGCCCAGCCCCCCACTCTCAGCCCAGGGACACTCGGCCCGGGGACGCTCGGCCAGGGGACACCCAGCCGGGGGACGCCCAGCCCTGGCCCTGCTGAGTGCCCTCGTGCTATGGCTGCACTCGGACACGCTCCCTGGGCCGATCGGTGTGGAAGGCCCCTGTGCTGCGTACGGACAGGCAGGAGGTGGTGGACACCAGCCGGGAAGCCTGAGAGCCCTGAGTCTGGGGCCCCAGGATAGGGGCCCGCGCGGCCCAGCCACAGCCCCGAGAGCGCAGGCCCCCCCTGAACTCCCCGCTGTGCTCTAAGGACCACCCGGAGGACACGCCCGACACCCAGCCGTCAGTCCTGGGGCCTCCTGCACACCGGCCACCCGTCTGTGGGTGCAGACTGGCACACATGGCGCGGTCCTGTGGTGATGCGCATGCCTTCCCAGGGTGCCTGCCGCACACAGCTGGCCCACTCCCCAAGTCTGTGGGAGCACAGCCCCAGGCCAACACAATTTCCTCCCTTTTCTATTTCGATGCAGCACGAGACTTTCTCAGGACAGCAGCAGGCGGCCACGGGCTCTCCACCCCCAGGTGTCCCACCTGCCCCGCTGCCCCAGGCTAGACAGGTACCTTCAGGCGCCTGGACTTTTTGCTGCCACCTCCTGAGCTGCTATGGCCTCAAAGCAGCAGGACAGACACCAGGCACGGAGCAGGACGGAGGTGGCCTGCGGCCCACACGCGCTCTGCACTGGGCCGTGGTGGAGCCCGGGGCTCAGGCTTGGCTCCGACCTGGGGGCGACGCTGCGGCCTCCTGTAGACAGCAGTGCCTCGAGCCCGTCGGCCACGGTAAACGGAGCCCCGCACCCTCCCGGCCTTCACACGGGAACCTGTATCCTGCTGGGTTTCACGTGGGACCCCTTACCCTCCGGGGTTTTGTGCAGGGACCCCCATGGTGCGTTTCATGCAGATCTGGCTCACAGAGCTCATGATGGGCACAGAGGCCACCTCGCAGGGTCTGAGCGAGAGCACAAACCCGCCCGGGCAAGATACTGTTTGACTATTTTCCAAGTCTGAGTTGGTGCTGCCAATGCCTGCTTGTAGGTGAAGACTGGGCTTTCACAGTGGGGCCCCGCGGCCACACTTCTGCACTGCAGGCCCATCTTCCCCCTGAGCCCACTAATACACGCCAGCACAGGCCGCGTCCTGGGTGGTGATACAAGCCCTCACGGAAGAGCCGAAATCACAGAAGTATGTTCTCCAACCAACGTGGAGTTAAGATAGTAAATAGCAACAGAAAGACACAGGGGCCAGCCACAAAGCAGTGCTGTGAGGTGACTGAGGCCAGATGGGAGGCCTGGGCTAAGCTTTCAGGCCTCCCTGAACAGGCTGCACAGTGGTCCACCCCAGTGGTCCTTGCTAACTGGGAGACCCCAGCAGAAGGATCACAAAAGTACCTCTCACTCTCTCTCTCTCTCCTGTGCTCTCCTTCACTTAAAAAAAAAAAAAAAAAAAAAAGATACCAGAAAATCCCCAACGACTTGAGAAACCGAATGACATGCTCCTAAGTAAGTAGCCCATGGGTCACAGAGGATGTCTTGACAAAAACTGGAAAATAATTTGAACAGAATAAAATGAAACTTACGGCAACTTGACATTTGTGAGATGCAACTAAAGCAGTGCTGAGAGGAGGATTCATAGCACTGAGTGCATCTGTCAGAAAGTAAGGAAGGTCTCAAACAACCTCAGCTCCTACGTGAACCTGGAAAAGGCAAGGCGGTTCGCCCACAGTCACGTGCGGGAGAGAATGGCAAAGGTGGAAGGAGAAACCAGGCCCAGATAACGGCAGACTGGACACTGCTGCTCCACAGACTGAAGCAAATGAGAGGCCCAGGTTTGATTCTTGGCCCTCCCTAAAAATAAACCAAAAAATGGTCTAGGTGGCATGTGTTTATAGTCCCAGCTACTTGAGAGACTGAGGCAGGAGGACATCTAAAAACACCACACACGAGGAGCAGGGAGGCAGGCAGACTTCACTGTGTAGTAACTTTCAACTAGTTAGGGAAAAAAGACAATCCTAAAAGACACGTCAACCGACAGGAAACAAGAAACCCAGTTTGGCCCCTGCTTTAGATCAGCTGGAAGCAAACAAACCAACACCTCCATGATCCCTGGGACCTCGGCTGGCAGCTCCTGTCGGAGAAGCTTATGTTCCTCACAGCTGGTTTGACTCGGGGTGGGGCCGTGTCCGAGCAGCACCCAGGGAGCAGGCTGTGGGCTTTCAGCTCAGGGGGTGGCGGTCCTCTGTGCACAGTCCCAGGGCAAAGCCACCGCGCCCTGCAGCGAGGGGCTGGCATCCCCAGCCACCTGGGCCTCTGCACTGCACGGGTGTGCTGGGGACCGTCTGTGCACACGACTTGGTCAGAATAGGCCCGTCTGGGAACCAGCAGTTAGCGTAATGGCTATGTCGCTGGACTCCCACGTAGTCGACTGCGGTTCACATCCCGGACCCGGTGGCTTAAAACTCACGCCGGGCGCGTGTGCGTGTGTGCCCAAGATCCCGAGAGGAGAATGGAGGAGAAGGGATTGCGGCGTGACCATCCCGTGCCCACGCGCCCGGTGTGAGTTTAAGCCACTGGGTCTGGGACACGAACCGTGGTCGGCTACATGGGAGTCCAGTGACATAGCCATTATGTTAACTGCTGGCCCTGTCATCTCTCCTTTTATCTATCTGCTCGAAAGGGGTGAGGAGGGGGCGTGGTGGCGCCCGCCCTATGGCAGAAGGGGTGAGGAGTAAAGAGCCAGCATGGAGGTCAAGCGTGGAGAAGAGGGCATTCTGGTGGAGGCATGCAGGTAGAGGGCGTGGGGTGGCTGACAAGGACTGCCGAGCGGCTCTGTGCCGGCCCGCGCAGTTGTGTTGTGCACTCGCTGTCTGTGTCCTCTCTAAGGGAACCACTGCATGGGGGGACTCCCAGCTGCCCAACGCCACTGTCCCCACCCTGGGGAGCTGGCCTGCAGCTTCCTGGCCAGAGATCACACTGCCATCCAAGGGCGGGCAGCTGGGCTGAGCAGAGGTGGCACGCCTCATGTCCACAAGGCAGGTCTTGGCTCATTCTCTCCTCTGGCTCCGAAGGCGGCCCACAGCCAGCCACAGCCTGGGGAGGGCACACCAGCTCAGGCGCACAAATGCACAGAACCGCAGGCTTCATCTTCAAGAAACGGAGGCTGGGTCCGCGGAGACTGAGGGGCTGCAGGCTGCCGAGGTCGGCTCACCCAGGCCGCTGGCCAGGAGGCACACTGCCAGGGACAGCCAGGACACGCCTCAGGGCTTCTCTGCTGCCTCTGCCGGCCCCAGCCCCCAGGCATCCCTACCCCCTCGGAGTCCAGCCCTCCCCCACTGGCATGGGCGGGGCCGCCCTGGGGCGGTGGGTGTGGACCCATCGCGCCTCCCCACTGTGGGCACCGTGTGCACGTTCCACACTCGGCCTCTAGCCGCTCCCGAAGCAGGCCACAGGCGGTGCCAGCTCTGGCCTGGTGAGGGCTGGCCACTCCCAACCCACTGGGACCCGCCAGAGTGCCGAGAACACACCTGCACGGTCTCTGGGGGTCACCGGCTCCACTCCCCAGAGGCGCGTAGAGAGCATGAGGTGAGCCCGGCCCGGCGTGGGCACTGCCACGTGCCCGCAGCTGGACCAAGGGCCTTTGTTCCCGGCAGCTCCCGCCCAGCGGGCGCGTGGCTGCCGCGTGGGAGTCAGGCCTGCGCTGGCAGTTGGCCAGGCACCTCCCAGCACCCTGCTGCCCGGAGGCCGTGGCCCAGAGGGCTTGGCCGGTGCCTGCTCGCCCTGCACAGGCCCCCCGGTCTGCCCACACCGCTGAGCCAGGTGCCGTGGCCGTGAGGCCAGAGTGCCGAGCACGGTATGGCCAGCTCTCAGGGGGCGCTCGGCAGGCCAGGCCCCACACCACCCGCGCAGCTCCGGACCCCTTCTCGGGCCTGTTGCACTCAGCCCTCTCCGCACCTGAGCCTCACCTAAACGCACTCACCGCCAGCACCGGGACAGAGGGGCCTCAGTGTCTCCGGGGCCATGCTCGGGGCCAACGGCTGCGCAAGGCACCAGGACGCCCGCACCTTCCAGCCGCGGGGTCCCCACACGGCACCGCACCCTCCAGTTCCACCTGCAGAGGCCATTCTTGTCCAAGGCCTGGCCAGGAAGCAGGCGGGGAGGGTGGGAGCTGGGTCAGAGGACAGCCCAGCCAGCAGATCCTGAGCACGGCAGGCCGGGCAGGTGCCGCGTGGCCACACAGGCAGTGCGGGCACACATGCTCGGGCCTCAGCCAGGTGTCCGCACCAGCAGCAAGGCCGTCACCTGGGCCTTCGGCCACTCGGAGGCAGGCCCCTGCCCTCACACCTGCTGGGGCTGTGCGCTGGCCCGTGACCGCAGGCGCCGGCAGCCCGGCGGCCTCGGGTGTGCGGCACCAACAGCAGGAAGGCCTGCTCCCGCCCACGCCTGCTGGCCTTCCTCCTCGGTAGGCCCACAGCGCCTGCCCCTGTCTCCAGGCACCCAGGGCCACGACTCAGACAGCGACACACGCTCCCGCCTCCCACGGCTCCACTAGGGAAGGGGCAGGGCTGGCCTGGCACGTGCTTCCTGCAGCAGGGCACAGCCAGCAGGCGTGGGCGGCCTCTCTCAGACAGTGTGGCCCCTCCGGCTGCCCAGGAGCAGGTGCCGACCTGTGGCGAGGGTTCCACTTAGTGGCCCTGAGACTGGCCAGGGATGACATCGGGGAGGCCAACAGAGCCTGAACAAGGCCCAGCAGAGGAGCCCGAGGACACAGCAGGGCCAGCGGGGGCTGGGACCACCACCCAGGCAGCCACGCCACCAGAGGGCAGGCAGGAACGGGTGCGCCAGAGGCCAGACCCCGACACCTGTGGCTCCCAGGCGGAGTGGGCTGGTGGGTGTCCCCCCGGCACACAGCCTGTGCAGTGCCTGGCTGTGGACCAGCGTGGCGTTCTTGACAGCGGGGACGTCCAGGAGAGGGCACGAGCAGGCACCTGCTGGGCCAAGAGCCCCTCCTGGAAGGCCTGCAGGCTGGATCTCACACAGCAGGCCTTAGGCCGGGACCAGTCCTGCCACGTGTCCACAGGCGAGGGACTCGGCAGGAGGGCAAGGCCCGAGCCAGTGCCAGCTCTAGTCTTCCTGGGCCCTTAGCTCCCACCAACAGTCCACAGGGCAGAGGGCGAGGCCATGGACCATGAGGCAAGGCAGGGACGTGGAGGCCTCGAAGCTGGGCCTGGAAGGAGGCGGACTCATTTCTGAGCTTCCTGAGTGGTCTTGCAGGCCCGGCCTGTCCCAGGGATGTCCCCAGGTCACCTTTCACAGGCTCCTCCAAGGCCGAGGGGCAGCAGCTGGTGCACCTGTGCACAACCAGAACTTTCTCTGGCGGGCAGGACCGCGCTGCAGGGGTCCACCTGTGACAGACAGCCTCCCAGCACCCCGCAGGGCAGGCTCAGGACAGCCCAGCACCTGCTGGGCGGGGACAGGGTGTCAGGGTGTCTCTCTGACAGCTGCACAGCTCGTCACTAGACCCGGGTCTGCCCCCGCCCAGGTGTCGGCAGAGTCCCTGGAGACAAGAGGCCAAAATGCCAGCTGCAGGGGAGGGGCTGTGGAGAAGGGGAGGGGAGGGGCCGTGGAGCAGGGGAGGGGAGGGACCGTGGAGCAGGGGCAGGGGAGGGGCCGTGGAGCAGGGGCAGCAGAGCGTCCCGGAGCTTGGAGCAGGGGCAGGGGCCCGCGGGCGTCTCCTGCCCATGCCCGCTGGATGTGTCCAGGGTCCATCTTCTGTTTGGGAACCAGGACACCTCCCCTAGGGGTCAGGGAAGAAATCTGCAGCCTGCTGGCCCTGGGGTGCCGTGGGACAAAGGGCAGGGTCGCTATCCCACAGGTGATGGCCAGGTCCTGGCCACAGAGCCTCAGCCCGGGCGTACCTTCGGCAGCAGGACCCCAGGCGGCAACCGTGCCCCGTGATACATCTGTGGTGAGCTCCTTCCAGAGGGACCGCTGCCCGCCGCCCGCCGCCCTGGAGGGCACTCACCCCGGGAAGAACGGAGACCGTACTCCAGTGGGTGGGAGGCAGAGCCTTTTGGCCCAGCGCAGGCACCTGTCCCCACTCCACACCTGTGCCCCCAGCTGTCACAGGTCTCGGTGAGGGCCAGCACAGCCGGGCCTGCAGCCAGCAGGTCCCCAGCTGCCATTCTGGGACCCACACTCAGCTGCCTCCTGGGGACCAGGCAGGCTCTCAGGGGCCCGAGGTCTGGCATGTTCCTGCCACACAAGACCCCGCTGTGGTGGGTGGTGTCCAGCAGGCTCCTCAAGGACAGGGCAACTGTCCCTGGGCCCATGGAGCAGGCAGCTCTGAGGCCCTGCAGCTGCAGGTGTGGGGAGCCCAGGTGTGCACCCTAGCTGGCCTTGCCGAGTGGCCGGGGCCCTGGAGCTGCCTCACCATGCGACTCCCAGCACAGGACCAGCCCGAGAGGCTTGGCCCAGCCCCAGCTCCGCTGCACCAGAGGCCGTGGGCCCAGGCCCGGCACCCGCACCTCCCAGGGCTCTGGGGGCCTGGATCCCGGCGCCTGCTCGGTCACTGACCAGTCTGTCCACAGGATGGCTCTAGTGGCCGTGGCTGCAGGCAGGTGACAGCAGCCAGCCCTGGGTCCAGGGCTTTTGCCCAGGTTGGAAAGATGGCAGCCACCAAGCCGGCCCCACAGGGCCTGGGGGGCACGCGGGGCCCAAGGGCAGCTCACTCGGCGGCCCCAGGGCCCCAGACCGTGCGCCTACAAGGCCTGGCTCAGCCGCATTGCTCTGCACGTGTGCGCATCTCGCTCCGGCCACTGTGGGTACAGCTCTGCAGGGGCCAGTCACTGCCAGGGAGTGACAGCGTGCTTCACAGCGGGGCAGCCTCCCTGGGACTCCGCCTCCACCCCCCAGCACTCCTCTGCGTGGCCTCCACAGCAAGGCAGAGATCAGGCTAGCGCCTGGGTGCCTCGGAATTCCCGGCTGCCACAGCCCTGGCCTGTGCCGGAGGGCCCCGCACAGACGCTGGCCGCGCATCTCCCGTGGAGGGCTTCCCACGCTCTTCACTCAGTGCCCGAGCAGGACACGCGCTAGCAGCTTCTTTCAGGTTTATTTATTTATTGAGAGAGAGAGACAGAGACGCCCTGACAGGCCCCTCAGGATCGTGACACCCCCGCAGGGCCAGGCCCACAGGGGCCCAGACCCGGGCGCCCACGTGCGCACAGCCGCGTCTACGTGGCTCAGGAAGGAGTCTAGGCAAGCGAGCACTAATCCCACCCATCCCTGCCACCAGGGCTCGGTGCACCGCGTCCTGGTGCTGAGCTCCACACCAGCGACCCGGCGCGTATGGGGCGAGGGCTGCCCCGTGACAGCAGGACGAGCGCTGGCGTGCACACCCCCCGCAGGCATCTGTGCCCTGACCCTGCCCCAGCAGGCCCTGCCCACAAGCGCTCTCCTTGGGCCATCCCTGCCCGTGTCGGGGCATGCTCTCCGGCAGGCAGGACATGGGCAAGTGGGACAGAGGGCACCGCCGTCCGCAGAGTGGGCCGCGGGGAGCTGGACACTGGGACGCAAGGCGGAACCACCCAGGTCCTCAGAGGGCCCCTGCCTGCTGCCCATGGACAGCACGGGGTGGCCCCCATCCTGCACCCCACCCCTTCCTGGGGCTGGAAACCCCGGAGAGCAGCCTGTGGAGTCTCTCCAGAGCCTGGCTGTGTGAAGGAGGCCCCAGAAGACCTTGGGGCCTGGACTTGGAGTGTGTGAACAGGGTCCTGCTTCCCGGCTAGGGGGCTCCATCTCTGGACCTCACATTATTGATTAAAGAAGCATCCGGGAGACCAGTAATTGGCGTAATGGCTATGTCGCTGGACTCCCATGTAGCCGACCGTGGTTCGAGTCCCGGACCCGGTGGCTTAAAACTCACGCCGGGCGCGTGTGCGTGCGTGCCCAAGATCCCGAGAGGAGAATGGAGGAGAAGGGATTGCGGAGTAGCCATTCCCCCTGGGGGGTGATTTCTTGCTTTCTGTCTCTCTGTCTCTCTCTGTCTTTCTGGCGAGCTCATGTGCCGTATAGCAAAACCCCTTAAAAAAAAAAAAAAAAAAAAGCAGCATCCGGAACCTCCCACAACCTGCCATCCCCCAGCAGGCAGAGGTCTGCATGCCACGAGGAGTGTTGTGAGTCCATCCAGTCACCTTGGCACGGCCGCATTCCCCAAGTGTGAGGACCAGCGAGAGCAGGGCCTCAGCCCTTCCTCAGCTAGCACGGCCCCGCCGCGCTCTCTGCAGGCCCCTGGCCCGGCGTCCTGGCCCCGCTGGACAGCAGCGGGGAGCAAGCACAGCCTCGCCCTGTGCCGAGGGCCCGAGAGACCCAAGGCTGCTGGGGGTCGCCCGGGCAGCCCGTCCTCCTGAGGCCCTCTGGGGAGTGTGCCTGTGCCCGCCCACCAGGTGCCTCCTGCCACCTCGCCCTGCTGCCAGGGCCAGACCTGGCCTCCCTGCCCGCCCCTTGCCCTCGCTCCCGAGGGCCGTCTGTCGGGCAGCACCCAGACAGCGGCTGTGTGGGACAGCTCCATGTACCCCGCTGCCAGCGCCCCCAGGACACCCTGCCTTGTCGCTGCTGTCTTGCCCTCCTGACCACATGCCACCCACCAAGGTGCTTGCACCCTGCCCTGGGCTGGCTGGCTAAGCTCACGTTTACGAACACACCACACTCACTCACTTCCCGCAAGGGGAGGAGGCCTTCTCTGTCCAACTCCACTGTGGGACGGCCTTTCAGACGTGCTGCAGGCAGGGGCGCTCTCGGGGAGCCAAAGTCAGAGCCCCACTGGGGACACGGACGGCAGGGCCCACGGAGCCCAGGCTGGGGACACGGACACCCAGCTGGGGACGGGGACGGCAGGGCCCACGGAGCCTGGGCTGGGGACGGGGACGGCAGACCTACAGCAATTGGGGACATGAAGCCCAGAGCCTGCGCCCAGGCAGAACCCTCCCTGCTGGGCAGCAAGGCTTGGTCACATGCACACACTGCCCTGGGGGCCGCTCTGGCCGTGGGGAAGGGTCACGCCCTACCCCTGCCTCGCTGGGCCTGACAGGGACTCCACAGGACACCAGCAGGTGCTGGCCGCCCACTGGCCCAGCACGAGTACGCAGTGGCGGACGGCAGCCTTCAGGGACGTACTGCGTCCCCCGGGCTGAGCGAGAATGTGCCCCCCCGCCCCGTGTCTGGCAGGAGTGCCACGTGGCCGCGCTTGCAGGGAAGAGACAGCACCCGGGACCGTCCAAGGACCAGATGGCCTGGTGGGCAGTGGGCGGGGGCGCCAGCCGTGTGCCGAGGACCGTGCAGGTCCAGGGAGCCCGCCTGCTGGGCGTGGTGTGCTGGGGACCGTGCCCGGTGGGCGAGTGGCAGCCAAGGCAGATTTCTTGGCCTGTGTTCCCAAAGCAGAAAAGGGTCTGGGTGCTAGCACTGTCCCCACAGCAGGGCAGTGCAGACCGGCCAGGCTGGCCACGGTCATAACCAGGCCCTCCTCCAGCCCCCCCCAGGCCTCCTGTGGCCATGGCACTCGCTGTCCTATTGCAGGACAGGACCTGCTCCTCGGGTCCCCTGGGCAGCCCACATTTCTGATCATCACACACCCCCAGCCTCAGCCCCCCACCCTGCACAAGCCCCCGAGGAAAGGCCACGATGGCCGGGCAGGGCCATGCGGACCAGTCCAGCCACTTGTCCCTGACGGAGACTTGCCCCGGCCCTTGGCCCGGCATCACGCCATCACAGGGGCGCTCGTCAGGGCCCTGCCACAGGACACGCAGCAGGCGGCCGCCCTGGCTCTCTGAGGGGCTGCACTGGGCGGCATGGCAGCGCCCCGTACCCAAGCAGTGCTGTGAGGCACCTGGAGAAATGGCGAGGCCGCAGCTGCAGGGAGCTCCCAGAGCTGCAGAAAACCCCAGCAAGTGACCCTGCCAGAGCAATCGCAAGAGACCCACTCCTGGGCATGTCACAAGCAGGCCAGCCACAGGGACACCACCGTGAAGCCGGGACCAGTGCCTTCACACAAGGCCCCGGGGACCAGCAGCCTGCCGACAGCAAAGCTGGACGCGGTTCAGGGGGTCCTCCGACCTGGGCGAGAGCCCTGGTAGCTCCTTGGGGTCACATGGCAGAGCACAGTTGGCGACAGGCAGGTGACCACAGGGGGATCCGGGTCGTGCTTGGATGGAGCAGAGGTGACGGCACCAGGTGGACGGGAGAGAAACGACAGACGCTCTGCAACGACAGCGCATGGACGCGAGGACGGCGCGGGGACGCGAGGACGGCGCGGGGACGCGAGGACGGCGCGGGAACTCGAGGATGGCGTGGGGACGGGGATGCGAGGATGGCGTGGGGACGGGGATGCGAGGATGGCGTGGGGACGGGGATGCGAGGATGGCGTGGGGACGGGGATGCGAGGATGGCGTGGGGACGAGAGGATGGCATGGGGATGTGAGGACGCCATGGACACGAGAGGACGGCGCGGGGACGCGAGGACGGCGCGGGGACGCGAGGATGCTGTGGAGACGCAAGGACGGTGCGGGGACGAGAGGACGGCGTGGGGACGTGAGGACGGCGTGCAGACACGAAGGTCAGCTCCAGTGAAGGGCCCGAGCAACCCTCCAGGTCAGGAGCAGAACAGACCCGGCCCATCCTGCCAGCCGGAGGTGCCTCTGCGCGGTGGCTTGGGCCATAGACCTGGGGGGTGTCCAGCCCGGCCGCGTGGGCTCGAGCCCCGGGGCCCAGCTAACTAGGAGGCTGGGGTCGTGACTCGGCAAGACCTGACAGAAATGTGCCGCCCCCCCGACACACACGGGCTGGCTCTCTCGTGAGACACACACACATGTGTGCAGTGCACATGTGACAGCAGGGTGTAGGTGAAAACTCACAGAGCAGGACGCACTGGAGGGCCAGTCGGTGGTGCGGCCAAGGCGCCAGGTCCCACGAGCCAACTGTGTGGTGTGAATCCCAGACCTGGCCACTTGAAAAACACACCGTGTGTGTGTGTTTGTGTGTGTGCGCGCGCGTGTGCGTGTGTGTGCGCGCGCAGGCACTCACCCAAAATCTGGAGAGGACGATGGAGAAGGGACCAAGGAGTGCCACTCCCCTGGGGGTGCCTTCTCACTTTCCCACTCTCCTCCCCTCTGTGGCAAGTGCAGGCTCTTATGGCAAACTAAATGTTTTTAAAAACGAGGGGCTGGTTGGGCCAGCAGGTGGCGTGGTGGTTGAGGCGCTGGACATTTCCACGGCCGACCACAGTTCAAGTCCTGAACGTGGTGGCTGGCTTTCTCACTTTCTCTCTCTGGTCAAATTAAATAATAAATGAATAAAAAATAATAAATAATTACTTTTTAAAAAATGAGGGGCTGGCAGATGGCATGGTGGCTAAGGTGCTAGACTCCCACACGACTGCCTGTGGCTGGAGTCCTGGACCTGGAGGCCGGCTTTCTCACTTTCTCTCTCTCCCCTTCTCTCTCTTATTCTCTGGTGAGTGCACGTGCCCTATGGCAAATTTAAAATAAATAAGTTAATTAAGTTAAATAATTCTCTTTTTAATCTGTGGTTATGGTTATGGTGGCTGAACCCCACGTGGCCAACTGCGTGGTTTGAGTCCTGGACCCAGCGGCTTGAAATACTCCAGATGCGTGTGCGTTCAGAATCCCAAAGAGACGGGACTGTGGAGTGGCCACAGCCCGCTAGGGGTGCTCTCGCTCTCTCTCTCGCTCTCTCTCTTTCTCTCTGGCAAAATGCAGGCATCCCCTAATAATGACGGGGAAAGCGGTCAGACTGAATGAAAATGAAGTCTAGGGTCTAGGCACATGCTGAACAGCTGAGGGTGACACTACAAAAGTGTAAAGGAAAAAAGGTCAGAAAGATGAGGCAGACGCTCTCCAAGAGGAGCCCCGTGTGCGTTACTCACGTCGGTCAGCACAGAGACAGCAGCCCACACGGGGTGAGTTCTGCGGGCCAGCCGGGACCCGGCGGTTAAGGCAGCCGGACCCATCACAGCAGCCTGAAAAACACTGGGCACACGTGTGCGTGCCCGAAATCCCAACAGGAGGGAGGAAGGAGGGAGGGGTGCAGTGACATGAGGGAGGGATGGAGGGAGGGGTGCAGTGACAGGAGGGAGGGATGGAGGGAGGGGTGCAGTGACATGAGGGAGGGATGGAGGGAGGGGTGCAGTGACAGGAGGGAGGAAGGAGGGAGGGGTGCAGTGACAGGAGGGAGGGATGGAGGGGAGGGGTGCAGTGACAGGAGGGAGGGATGGAGGGAGGGGTGCAGTGACAGGAGGGAGGGATGGAGGGAGGGGTGCAGTGACAGGAGGGAGGGATGGAGGGAGGGGTGCAGTGACAGGAGGGAGGAAGGAGGGAGGGGTGCAGTGACAGGAGGGAGGAAGGAGGGAGGGGTGCAGTGACAGGAGGGAGGAAGGAGGGAGGGGTGCAGTGACAGGCCTGCGGGGAGGTGCTTGCTGTCCTCTGCCTCTGTCTCTCCCCGCCTCCCTGACAGGTGCACGCACCCTTGTGTAAGAGTGAGAAGTCAAAGCCTCGAGGGCATCCTAGCTGCGTACGCACACACCGAGTGACAGCCCACGACGTGTGGGCCGGAGCTGATGGACGGTACGAGAGGCAGACAAGCCGTCCTCAGCCTCCACGCCTCAGGGGCACGCATCAGGTAGACAAGAAAGGAAACGCATTCAGGGGCCAGGCACCGCAAGGGTGGCCTGAGGGGCAGGTCCCAAACAGACGTAGCTGCCAGACACGCACCCCTTTCACCGTAGACCGACTGATGCGAGTCCCGAACCAGCGCGAGGCTCAGCCTCCTCTGACCATGACACAACCAAGCCAGAAACAAGTGTCGGGACAAAGGAAGGGGAAAACGACTACGGGAAAGTAGAAAACAGTTTGAATAACGTGAGCCTTCAAGACGTCTCCAATGGAATGACCCTCACGTGGCAGGTGGGGAGACCCCGCTGACCTGCTGGGCGCACGAGGCCGTGTCAGGAGCAGAGTGTCCCGGCCCAGCACGACCTGGGGACGCAGCGGCAGCACAGCGAGCCCGGGAGCACGGGCGGGAGCAGTGAGGGTGCAGAGCCAGGGCACCACTCTGCTGTGCTGAGATTTTCTGCTACAGGGCGCACGCTCGCCAGAGAGACAGAGACACAGAGAGACGGCAGACAAGAACTCACCCCCGGGGGATGGCCATGCGCAACCCCTCCTCCTGCACTCTCCCCTCGGGATCTTGGGCACACGCACATGTGCCCAGTGTGAGTTTCACGTCGCCAGGTCTGGGACTCGAAGTGCTGTCTACCACACGGGAGTCCTCCCCTTGACCACTGCCACCGGCTGGTCCCGATGATACTCACCCTGACCCCGGGCAAGCCACAGGGCGGGACAGGCCCCGCAGCCAACAGACACCTCGTGCACACACGCCAAGGGCCTTGGAGGTGTGGAAGAATGAACACGTTGCCGGGCACAAACAGCCTTCCAGAACTCAGCGAAGAGGGCGGCCGTGCCCCGCAGCCCCGAGAAGCCAGGTCAGTTGGAAACGCCCCACCAGGACGCGGCTCAGGCTATCCCCGGGTCACGATCCCGGACCCACCGCCACGCTGTGACCCTGCAGGGCCATCAGGGCTCGCCGACAAGCGGGCAGGACCAGGGCCCAGCACGGGGGCGAGGCCTCCCGGGGCTCCAGCCACCACGCCTAGGACGGCCTCTACCTGGCATGTACGTGCCCAAGCTGTTCAGAGAGCCCTCACGGGGACGCAGGCACCGCCCGGCCCTGTCAGCCTGCATGCGGGCAGAGGCCAGGCGCACCTCGAGACGGACTGGCTGCAGCCTCCGGAGGTGACCTGTGAACTCACCGGGGTGGCGCCTACTGGCAGGATGCACAAACCTCCTGGGGTCAGACCCATCGGTGTCCACACGACGCTTCCACTCAACGTTGTCCTGCGACACAGACTGACGACCGTACAGGGAGGGCCAGCCCCATGGCCCGCGTTGAGGGGCCAGATTCCACGTGGCTGGACACGCAGTTCAAATCCCAGCCCTGGCAGCTTGAACACATGCTGGGTGCATGTACAAGAGAGCCCCAAATCCCGATGGGGTAGAGGAATGGAAGAGAAGGGGGTGCTTTCTCCCTCTCCTCCCCCCACTCCAGTTTGTCCCTCTCTGGTGAGCACACATGCCCTCTGGCAACATTTAAAAAGAAAAGCTTTTTTTTTTTTTTTAAATAGGTACCAGAATAAGAAAGAAACAAACCTGTCATTTGCAAAAGGTAAAACACGTACTCAGAAAATGTAACGCGGGGGCCAGGAGGTGGCATGATAGGTAGGGTATGGTTCTCACGTGGCTGACTGTGGTTCAAATCCTAGACCTAGCTACTTGAAAATCACACCAGCTATTGCATGTCACGCCCCAAACCCCGAGGTGAGCAGAGGAAGAACAATGGTGTGACCCTCTCTCCTGGGGGTGGTTTCTCATTTTCCCTTTCTCTCTGGTGAGCATGCGCACCCTATGGCAAAAACTGGAAAAAAAGAAAGAAAGAGAAAATATGGTATAACCTAAGAATAAGTTACTATGTGGAACCAGCAGTTGGCGTAATGGCTATGTCGCTGGACTCCCACGTAGTCGACCGCAGTTCGAGTCCCAAACCCAGTGGCTTAAAACTCACGACGGGCACGTGTGCGTGCATGCCCAAGATCCCGAGAGGAGAATGGAGGAGAAGGGACTGCGGCGTGACCATCCCCCCTGGGGGGTGATTTCTCGCTTTCTGTCTCTATGTCTCTCTCTGTCTGGTGAGCGCATGCGCCCTTTAGCAAAAACCTCTCCACAAAAAAGAATAAATTACTAGGTTAAAAAAGTAGTAAAGTTACTGGCCTCAAAAATCATTAGAACCGGGACCAGCAGTTGGCATAATGGCTATGTTGCTGGACTCCCATGTAGTTGACCACGGTTTGAGTCCTGGACCCGGTGGCTTAAACTCACGCCCCGTGCGTGTGCATGCATGCCTAAGATCCCGAGAGGAGAATGGAGGAGAAGGGATTGTGGTGTGGCCATCCCTGTAGGGGGTGATTTCTCGCTTTCTGTCTCTCTGTCTCTGTCTTTCTGGCAAGCACATGCACACTATAGCAAAAACCTCTCCAAAAATAAATCAATAATAAAAATGAATCAGCTGAATTTCTTTCTTTCTTTCTTTCTTTTTGAGAGGTTTTTGCTATAGGGCGCGTATGCTCACCAGAAAGCCAGAGAGAGACAGAGAGACAGAAAGAGAGAAATCACCCCCCAGGGGGGATAGCCACGCCGTAATCCCTTCTCTTCCATTCTCCTCTCAGGATCTTGGGCACGCACGCACGCCCGGCGTGAGTTTTAAGCCACCGGGTCCGGGACGCGAACCGTGGACGACTACATGGGAGTCCAGCGACATAGCCATCATGCTAACTGCTAGTACCCCGAATTTTTATATGTTAGCAACACAGTGAAAAATTATTTTCACTATGACATCTGTAACATGCACACCTAAAGTAAATCTAACAAAAGATACACATAGCCTAAGAATTCTACAGGGCTTTTTAAAAATTCGTTAAAGTCCTAAGTAAACGGCTCTTTCGTGAACTAAGAGACTCCTTATATGAAACCAACTTGCTCCACGACTTGCTCTACAGTCAAGGAGCTTCCAATGATAAATAAGACAGTTTCGTATGAACTTAATTCCACACACCAAAAAAATTCTAAAAGTTTTATGGACACTTCAACCCCACCTCACAATCGACTCAAGATGAATGAAAGACTTACACTAAAAGCTAAAACCAGAAAGCACCTACAAAAAAAAAAAAAAAGAAAAAGAAAAATATCTTCATGACCTTGAGCTTTCTTAGGACTCAATATCTAACCAAAGGATAAAAAATTAACAAGCTCTATTTCACCAAAATTAAAAACTCCTGCTCATCGAAAAACACCACATGGAAAGGTAAACCATAGCCTGGGAGGGGACATCTGCTCTGTGTGTCCCACAAGGACCTTCACCTAGACTACGCGGACAACTCCCACACCCAAGAGAGAGACAGCACCGCCCCCAGCCGCTGGACGCCACGCCTCGGGGTCCCACAGCCAATCGGATCCACAGACAATCAGACCCCACAGCCAACTGGACCCTACAGCCATAGGATCCCACAGCCAATCAAATCCCACGGCCATCAGCTCCAGATCCCACAGCCATCAGATCTCACGGCCAATCAGATCTCAAAAGCGTGTCCGATTTCAGTCTATCAGATCTTACACCCACAGCCATCAGATCCCACAGCTAATCAGATCTCAAAGCGTGTCCGATTTCAGTCTACCAGATCTTACACCCACAGCCATCAGATCCCACAGCTAATCAGATCTCAAAGCGTGTCCGATTTCAGTCTATCAGATCTTACACCCACAGCCATCAGATCCCACAGCTAATCAGATCTCAAAGCGTGTCCGATTTCAGTCTATCAGATCTTACACCCACAGCCATCAGATCCCACAGCTAATCAGATCTCAAAGCGTGTCCGATTTCAGTCTATCAGATCTTACACCCACAGCCATCAGATCCCACAGCTAATCAGATCTCAAAGCGTGTCCGATTTCAGTCTACCAGATCTTACACCCACAGCCATCAGATCCCACAGCTAATCAGATCTCAAAGCGTGTCCGATTTCAGTCTATCAGATCTTACACCCACAGCCATCAGATCCCACAGCTAATCAGATCTCAAAGCGTGTCCGATTTCACAGTCTACCAGATCTTACACCCACAGCCATCAGATCCCACAGCCAATCAGACCTCAGAGCTGATCAGAATGCACAGCTGTCAGATTACCTGTCATCGGATCCCACAGCCCATCTCTCCCTGGGGCCAGTTACTTCCAAAGAGACGTGAACCCCGTGTCCACAAGAAGTCCTTGAGAAACGGCTCCAAGCTGGCAAGAACCCCAGCCCCCTGCAGGAGGCGGCCCGAGCAGGCCTCCTCCCCAGGCAGATGCACAGCAGCAAGGAGGGAAGAGCGGCTGACCACGCAGCACGGCGGGCCGCAGGAGCCGGTCCACAGCGCAGGCCCCGTCTGCACTGCAGAGCCCACCAGGGCTCCCAGGGACAGGCGGAGCAGGCTGTGGGTGAGCGGGGAGGACGCAGGGCTACCTCTGGGCCTCCCACAGCCAGTGTCCATCACAACCCCTCGGCACCATCCCTGGGCTGCACCAGGATGCCCATCAGGAGCGTGGGGATGTGCGAGCAGGGAGCATGTGCAAAGGAAAAGCTCAAGTGGGAAGTCCAAGGGTCACCATGGCACAGACCCGAGTAAGGTGAGGGGACCGGAGAGCAAGGTGCAGCGGGGGTGGGCACTGGCTGTGCTGCGTAGACACTGCCAGACGGCGTGGCCCACGGCCACCACAGTTTGCAAATGGTGCTAGGCCAGTGGTCCCCCAGGGAAGGGCCCACCCTCCTGTCACAGTTCCAGCGCACCTAGCACGAGGCTCCCAGGGACAGAGAGCTCACCTCTCCTGGGAAGGAAGGGCAGGGACAGACCAAGCCAGAGCCAGCGCAGACCACGCTGAGCCTCACCAGGCGGGCGCCGGGAGGGCTTCCAGCATGCAGAAGGGGCGAGGGAGGGGCACTACCCGAAAGGAACTGCGAGAGCAGGTGTGAAGACAAACGGCAAGAGGAGAGGCAGACGGGAGTGTCACTGGGGAGGAAGCACAGCCCAGGCAGCCACCAGGGAGCTGAGGGTGAGCACGGCCCCGTCCACACCACAGCCTGGCCGGGCCCAGACAGCAGGCGAGTGGGCAGTGCAGGGCAGGGGCCACGCATCCCTGCTGGGGCCTGAGGTGGTCAGACCCTGGGAAGCCACTGGGCAGCAGTGCTGGGTGTGCATGGGGCTGCTCGGCCTCATCCCCTCGCCCGGCATGCGGCTCGGACAGGCTGTGCGTCCCCGGGAGGGAGAGGGCGCACAGGGGGTAGGTGCGTGTGTGCGGCGGCACGCGTGCCCTGAACAAAAGCTGGAGGCCAGCCACGGGTCCCCTGCGAGGCCAGCTGTTGCCACACCAGGGAGTGCCAGCCGGCGATGTGCACGTCAGCAAGACGGCTTGGGGCCTGGGACGGGCGAGAGCCGGGCTGCGGAAGCACGCGGACCGCCCTTGCACAGATGGCAGTGCCGCCCGGCCGACCCCAAAAAGCCAGGGCCTGAGCTGCCGTGGAGGTGCTGCACAGGGCAGGAGGAGCGCGGCCGCTACAGGAGCGCACTCGCCCCACCGCGGCTCACCGCCCACAGTCCACATCCCAGGGCCTCGGGGCGCAGCGCCACACAGTCCTCCCCCGCCAGGCCGGAGCCCCACAGCACCTGTCCCGGCCGCTCTCCCAAGCCGATGCTGTAGACACCAGAACAGCCCCCAGCTCCACGGTCCTCCAGCACACCCCACCTCCCTAAAGACGTGGGTCCTCCCTGGGAGCCCCAGGAAGCGGCCGAGGAAGTGCAGCAGGGGTGGGTTCTGCTCGGCATGCCAGCTGTGGGCTCCAGCAGCGTGGGGACAAGCAGGGACTGGAGCAGGCTGACAGCCAGAGCAGGGGGTGACAGAGAGGGAGACGGGAGGGTCCAGCCTGCCCCGGGTGTGGAGCTGACGCCGGGGCAACCGGAGAGGCCAGGCCTGGAAACACTCCCGACTGGCTGTAAGGCCCCAAAGACTTCCCATGAGAGCAAGGAGGTGGGTCTGGAGGCCTTGGCCCCAAACGGGCTATGGCTAACCCTCACGTCTAGTGCAGACGGGAGGCCCTGGGAGGGAGAGGTGCCACTTGCCTGGCCTTCCCCTCCAGCCGCCAAGGCCAACGCAAGGGCCTAGGCTGACTGGGAGGACAAGCCCTGTCCAGCGCCCTGCATCCCCAACCCCCACGCCCAGGCAGAGGCCCACCTGAAGGCGACCACAGAGGAACCCTCACAGCAGTGAGCTCTGTGCACTCCTGGGGTCCCCCCTCAACTGCACATGAGGTCCCAGGGAGAGCGAGCACCCCCTCAGCCTTGTCCTGGCCTAGGTCTGCTGGACCCAGAACTGTGGGGGCAGTGTGGCCCTGCCGCGGGCCAGAAGCTACCTGAGCAGGGTTGGGCACTCAGGCAGAAATCAGACCCTCAACTTCGGAGGAGGCGTGGAGGCTGCAGCTCCGTCCAGGTAGACCTGGGTGAGCCGGGCTGGCGACCCACTGGGCGCTGGAGCTCCGGCCAAGGGGAGAGGCTGCGAGCGTACTGCCTGGCCAGATTCTCCGCACACACCAGCGGCAGGACTGATCTATGGGTGTGGATAACCCAGGCAGTACAGCACAGCGCCGAGCAGGTACGGGAGGACCCACCGCAGGGCAGGCGAGCTGCGACCCTGGGGACACGCGCACGGAACAGGTCGGGGCAGATGAACGATGCAACCGAGATGCTAAGTTTGCACGTCCTGGGACGCTGCGCCCTGAGGGTCGCTCCCAGGCCCTCAGCGTTGACAGCGACGCTGGCCACGAGAGGCGGTCTGGGGTCCCCGGACGAGAGACGAAACACCTCAGCCACTCGGCCAGCAGCGTCGCGAGGCAGGCGGAGGGGCCGCCGGGGCAAAGCAGGGCGTGCAAGGGAGAGCCTGGGTCCCGGGCCGGGCACGCGCGCCCTCCGGGCCGGGCTCCCTCCACGCCGCGGTCCCGGGGCGGTCGGCCTCGGCAGGTGCGCGGGGACTCTGGCGGCGGCCGGCGGCGTACCTGGGCACGCAGCTGGGGCTGGAGCCGTCCACCTCCCAGGTGGCGAACAGGTTCATGGGCACCGGCGTGTTGAGCGCGCCGGGCGCGCCGGGGAGGCCGAGGCGGCCCCGCTCGGCCATGGTGCCGGCCCCGCCGCTCCCTCGGCGGCCTGGGCTGCGGCGGGCCGCGGACGCGCGGCGGGCGGGCCGGGCGCGCGGAGGGCGGCGGCGCGGTCACATGGCGGCCGGGCGGCTGCGGGCAGGGGCGCCGGGCGTCGGACAGGCCCGCGGGCGGCGACGAGGCTGCGGCCGCTCCGCCAGCCCCGCCCCGCCGGCCGCCCCGCCCCGCCCCGCCCGCGCGCGCCCGCCACCCGCGCGCGCCCGCGCCCCCCGACCCGCGCCGGCGCCTCCGATTGGCCGGGCGGAACGCGAGCTTGCCGTCGGGGCCCAATCACGGTCCGCGAGGCTCCGGCCGGAAGTGAGGTGTAGCGCGCGCTTCCCCTCTCGGAGCCTCGCCCCGCCCACCGCGGGAGCGCGCACTCGCGCGCGCGTGCGCACAAGCCCCGCCCGGACCGCCGCGCCCCGCCCCGCCCCTCCGAACCGCGGGAGGGGCCGAGAGACCCCGGGGGCCGCCGGGGCTCCGGGCTGGGCCCGCGCGGATCGCAGCCGCCCCGCCTCCGCACCTTCCGGCACCTCCGGCCCGAGTCGCCCCCTCGGGGACCCGATGTGCCCGCGGTCTCCGCACCCCCACGCAGCGATCCTGGGCCTGGGCGCACCCCGCCCGGTCGTCTCCGTGTCCTCCGCGCGGACGTCGCGGGCCTTGGCGGCGGTCTGCGGGAACGCAGGGATGTCCCTGTCTGCGGGGGTAGCGGTGTTCCTGGCCGGCCCCTCCGGTCCCTGATCCGCGAGTCCCCGCCGGGACCCTGTTGTGATTCGGCAACGCCTAATTCACACGGGGCCGTGGAGCGCACACATCTGGGGCAGGGCGGCAGCTGGGCCTGGGGCTCGCAGGGAACACAGGGACCCAGGCAAGTAGGGGCACTGCAGGGCCACCCGGGGCTGGGGCTTCCCAAAGGGTCCAGGAAAGGACGCGCTGTCTCCTGCTCCTGGAGAACCCCTATCTTTGTGGTGGATCGTGATCCCGAGCTGAGATGTAGGAAAAGCGTTTCTGGTCTCAGTTCTGTTTCTGTCAAAACACACACACACACACACACACACACACACTCCCTTTTCTCTCCGGCCCTTGTCTGCGTCTGGTTGTTCCCGAATAATTTTACCGGAACAAATTCATCCCAACCCACTGAACGTGCTTCCCCCTTGTCCTGGGGGTTCCCCGAGCCCCCTGGCCGTTTCTCCCGCAAAGGCCCCACAGGGGCTGCTGGCTCCCAGCTGTGAGCCCTGCGCCTGTCGGGAGCTGCGAACAGCTGCGCCTGCTTGGAGCCAGAGTCGGGCTTGGTTGAGAACAAGGGCATCTGTGTTCCCACACGTCCCGCTCCCAGTCGCGCCTGGCTGGTGGAGCTGAAGGCAGGAGGGGTTTGTCCTGCCAGCTGTCTGGGGTATGGTCTTACTTCAAGGCCCTGTGAGCCCTGGGTCTCCTACACACCAGATGGGGGCTGCGCTCAGAGCGCCCAGCGGTCACCTGTGAGGACAGACCTGCATTGACCCGGCATCTGGCCTGCACTGCCTGCCGGGTGGACAGTCCTGTGGTCAGATGAATGCTCGCCTGACACTGTGTGCCAGTGAGGAACCGGGCGGGAGTACCACTGGGGTCGAGTGAGCAAATGTGGGGGTGACTAAGCCGTGCATGTCCGAGCTTAGCACCAGCTGCTGTTCCTGAGCTGTGCCCCCTGCATGTACCAGGCACTGCGTGAGCCCTAGCAGACGCGTCCGCTCTGCCCCGTCCCCTCTCTAGGGGGGACCTAGGCAGGTGACGAGCAGCTGCTACGGGGAGAGGCCAGGTGTGGGCCCGCCCGGAGTCCCAGGTCACGGCTGTGGTGGAGGGCTCAGGGAGCTGCAGCCGGGTGCACCGGGCCGCATGGGGAGCCCCAGTCCATGCCCTCTCCGGACAGCAGGGCATACACAGGCCGGCTGCAGTGGACGTGGGTCATGGGATGAAGCCCCTGTTGGGGCTCTCTATCTCTCTCTTTCAGAAATCAATAAGTAAACTTTTCAAAATCACTGTGGGTGGGGCCCGCAGGTGGCATGGAGGTTAAGGGGTTGGATTCCCACATGGTCGACTATGGTTCCAATCCCAGAGGCAGCAGCTTGAAGGTCACGCTGGGCACGTGTGCTTGCATGCCCAGAACCCCACGAGGAGGGTGGGTGAGCAGGGCCTGCAGTGTGGCCACCCCCAGGGTTACTTCTCACCTCCCTTTTCCTGTGGAGGAAATGCTTACGTCCTTCCCGTGCTAGGCAGGAGGCAGAGACGGCACTACGTGCCTCGTCTCGGCGACGGCTCACATGTTACAGTGGGAGCCGTGGCCCTCGGACTACCCAAGGGCCAGGTGCCACTTCGGTGTCCAGAGCTGCTCTGTTAGCAGACACCCCTCACGCCATCCTCTTCTGGGTCTGAAAGCCCCGGCCTGCCTGTCCTCCCGTCGCGACTGCTCCAGGTTGCCTTCCCTGAGGTGGGCGCCCCCCACTGGCCTGCCCTGGGGAGCCCTCCCCACCCACCTCAAGGTCGGCACAGCTGCTCTTTCCCATGGCTTTCTGTAATGCGGGAATTGGTCCAGACAAAACTCTGGGCAGCTGGAGTGCCTTGGCGTGCTGGGGTGAGGGTCAGAGCTCTGGGGCCCTGGGGTGACCCTGAAAGCCCGCAGAGGTGCCGTCTTTGTGTTTAGTGAGTTATGAGAGCTCTGCATGGCCCCATAGAACCTTGCTGGCAGTGGGGAGGGAGGGAAGCCAGGCCCTCGGAGGCCGGACCCGGCCCAGGAGCACGGCCATCTCCCGGTGGGCCCTCCGCCTGCAGGTCAGGTTCTAGTGGGCACACTGGGCCTGGTCTCAGGGAGCTCCTGCACCTTTCTGCCTGAGGTTGTGGTGCATACCTGGCATGGCAGCGGAAGGCAGGTGTGGCTCTGGGCGGCTCGTGGCTCCAGTTCACGGCCCTGCAGCTCCTTACCCTCCGGAGGCCCAGCTATGCATGCAGCCCCGGCAAGCTGAGTCCCTGCTGAGTACACGCTGTAGCCTGGAGACAGACGGGGCTGCAGACACTCCACACACAGTTTCGCCTCGTCCTGACCCCTCCCAGCACTGCCTTTCCTGAGCGCCACGGACTGAGCTTGGGCAGGAACCAAGCCTGGGCCTGCCACATGGGCTGGTACCATCAGCTACGAGCACAGGTCTGGGCAGCACATCTGGGGCTGGGCCTCCTGTCATTTTCTTTTCTTTCTTTCTTTCTTCCTTTTTTTTTTTTTTTTAATATTTGCTCTGCACTTCCGCTTACCTTTTTTTATTTTTTTTTTTTTAACTTTATTTATTTATTTGGTTTTCACATTTGACCAGAGAGGGACAGAGTGAGAGAGAAGGAAAGTGACAAAGCAAGCCACCAGGTCCAGGACTTGTACTGCGGTCGGCCGTGTGGGAGTCCAGCACCCTTAATTACCAAGCCACCTGCCGGCCCTGTCTCTTTTTCTTTTTAATAATTATTTAGTTAATTTTATTTGTTTATTATTATTATTCAGTTTCACTGGAGGGAGACAGAGCGAGAGCAAGAAAGCAAGCCTCCAGGTCTCGGAGGCTTGTGACCCACAGTCAGCCATGCGGGAGTCCAGCGCCTGAACCACCAGGCCACCTGCCGGCCCCCCTTGCCGTCTTCGTGATGGGTCTTTCCGGCTTACTGCCTTCAGGCTTGCTTTTGCTGTCCCAGCCGAGGGCATGGCGACGGTGGCTGGAGCCATGTCTGTGCAGGCTCGCTGGCGTCCCCTCCTCACCATGCTGCCGTCCCCCCCCCCACCCCCCTGTCCATGTGGCTGTCGTCCGAGCTGCTACATTTGGGGCGGCTCGCTGCCGGACCGTGGGTAGAAGACACTGAAGCCGAGGGCGGCTGCCCCAGGCCCACATTGGCTCGGGGCGTCACCCTGGTCCCGTTACCTGCATGTGCCTTTATCTTTAGAAGAATGGATTGAGGACACGTGCCTTGTCTGTCAATTGGCAGGGTCCTGTGAGTGCCACACCAGACCCTTCCATGTTCTCTGATGTGCAGTGACGGTGGCCCTCCTGAGACCCGACTGGGGGCATCTGGGTCAGTAACGAATGTGGCAAAGCTCAGTGGCATCTCGTGGTCAGTTAGCCTGGAGCCCCGCAGGGTCCACGGGAAGGAGGCCGCCTTGTCGTTTTCCCACAGGCCTTGGTTATGGGCTGGCCCTGGAGTCTAGCCCTTACAGGAGCCGGATTTAAAATGCAGGCAACTGTGGTTTGAATCTTGGTCCTGATGGCTTGAAAAATACGTAGGGCAGGTGTGCCCAGATCCCAACAGGGTGGGAGGCGGAGAAGGGGTTGTGGTGAACAAGCCCCGTAGGGGGTGCTTTCCTCATCTTCTCTCTCTGTCTGTCTGGTGAGCACACGCACGCTCTAGCAAAGTAAAATAAAGGAAATACAAACTAAGGGATGGGGCTGGCCTGTGGCATGGTGGTTAAGGAGCTGGATCCCACTTGGCCAGCTATGCAGTTCAAGCCCCAGACCCAGAGGCTTGAAAAACATACCATGTGCAAGCACGCCCAAAATCCCAAGAGAAGAATGGAGAAGAGATTGCGGGGAGGCCATCCTTCCTGGGGCATTTAGGACATGACAGACTCGGTCGTGGCAAGTCCATCCGTGGGACCCGAAGCGGCTGTCGAAGTGGGTCACTCACACAGTTTACTGACACGAGCGAGCCTCAGGGCGGCCTGAGTTCAGGGACACAGGGTAGAGGGACTGGGGCAGCCTTCGCCCCGACCTGGGCCCCGAGGGTGAGAGGGATCTCTGTGTTCCCTGCAGTGGCAATATTGCCAGGGGCAGCTTAAATGCTGGAAGGATAGGGCGCCGAGGGCCCGACGCAGAAACCGCCCAGGGCCTCCTCGGGTACTCACGGAAGCCGGAGCAGCCACGGCCATGGCAGACACTGCTGTGGTCTGAGCGTGTGTCCCCATCCCCGTGATCGAGCTCCATCTGGTGGGTGTGTAAGGGCCCCCCCACACACAGGACGAGGTCGGCTCTGCCCACCCTGTGCCACCGCCCACTGAGTGACCCCACTGTGCGCTCCTCCTCCTCCGGAACTGTGAGAAACGCACGCCTCTTCTGTGCAGTTGCTGGCTGGTGCTCCATCGTAACAGCACGGAACGGGCTAAGACCCGCACACCCCGATGCTCAGCCTGCACGCATCTCGAGCAGGGGTAGGAATGACTTCTGATGTCCTTAGGTTTGTCTGCTTACTTATTCATTGCTGGGGAGAGAGAGACAGAGACAGTGAGAGAGAAAGTGGAAGTCACCCCCGACGGGGGAGGGGCCTGCACAGTCCCTTCTCCCCCATCCTCCCAGGATCGTGGGCACACGCGCCCAGTGTGAGTTTCCCAGCTGCCAGTCCAGGACTGACGCGAACCACGACCAGCCACGTGGGAGCCCAGCGATGCAGCTGCCACGCCGTCGGCTGGCCCCTACGTTTGTCTTTATCTTTCTAATATTTCACAATTAGCAAAAATGATTTTGGCAATCTGAAAACAGATCCACTTCTTTTTTTTTAAGTTCATTTTTTTTCTTTCACAAGAGAAAAAGCCAAGCACCTCCCACAGGTTTTCTCCATGCTGCAGCACGGGCCCCAGCCCTCCAGCCAGCAGGTGACAGGGGACGGCGGCCTGCACACAGGCACGTCCCTGGCAGGTCCCACGTCCCCCGGTTCAGAACCGCAGTTTCTGTGCGGCCTCGCGGTGCAGGGGGCCCCATCTGCGCACTGCAGCGGGGCAGAGCAGGTTGTATCTGAGATCATGGTCCCTGGGGCTGCTGTGACGGAGTGCCTTAGACTGGGCTTTTCCAGTTTATTTCTTCAGAGAGACAGAGAAGGGGGAGGGAGAGAGAGGGAGGGGGGAGGAGAGAGGGGGGAGGGAGAGGGGAGGGGGAGGGAGGGGGGAGAGAAGGGGGGGAGGAAGAGAGGGACAGAGAAGGGGGGAGAGGGAAAGAGGGAGAGAGAGAGGGAGACAGAAGGGGTGAGAGAGGGAGAGAGAGGGAGAGAGAGGGAGAGAGAGGGAGAGAGTCCCCACAGGGTCTGACACCGTGATCCACTCCAAGCTTCCAAGTGACCGTGGGTCACGGCCAGTGTGTGCCAGTGCACGCTGAGAGGTCTCTGGACTTGAACCTGGAGACTGCTCATGTGGGACTGCCTTGCAGAGTCACGTTTTACCCGACCGCTGCATGGCTGGCCCCTAGACTGGGCGGTTTATACAGAACAGAAATGTATTCCCCCAGTCCTGAAGGCTGGCCATTCAGGCCACGTCGGGTGCAGGCAGACTGCGTCCTGGCGGAGGGAGCAGTGGGGAGGGCCTCTTGCTGGGTCCCGACGGTGGAAAGGGTGAGGCAGCCCTTCGACCTCCCGTGGTGGGAGCAGAGCCTCCTGGCCTCGGCCTTCCCCAGGCCTCGCCTCACTCCTCACCTTGGGGCGTAAGTCCCCACACGGCAGTTCTGCAGGGACAGCACGTTTCGAACCACGGGGGACGAGCAGAGGTGGACGGCTTCTGGTTTTTGAGCAAAAGGAGACCAGCGGGACCAGCAGCTGGCGTGATGGTTACGGGGCTGGACTCCCACGGGGGCAACTCGGTTTAAGCTCTGGACCTGGTGGCTTCGGATTCACGCCAGGCGTGTGCGGCATGCACGCTGCACGTCCGGGGCTGGCCTGAGGCTGGCCCTGGGCTAGACAGGAAGGGCGAGAGACGGGAGACTGGGCGCTGCCGGGAGGCCGAGAAGAGAGCGTGGAGAATGCGCCCGGGCCCGGACACCCTGGCCCCAAGAGGGAGAGGGAGAGCCAGGCAGAGGCGTGCGAGCTGGGGAGGCCGTGCGCTGCGCCACAGGCCCCGAGCCACAGCACGCACGCGGTGGGAGGCCTGGTGTCGCTGATCCCGGAAGGACACCGCAGAGACCGGTCTGGTCCGCCCGGTCTCTCCCTCAGCAGGGAGGACAGCCCACCCAGCCTGCAGATAGTCCGCAGCCCCCTTCCCCGTGCCGGGGGCACCATGAGTCCGGCAGAGTCAGCTTTGCCGTAGGTGTGGCCATCCTACTGGTGTCCCGGTGCAAGGCTGCCGCAGGCCCACGCCCGCTGCGGGTGCACAGGCGGCCGGACTGGGCCCTCCCCCACCCCACTCTGCAGTCCGCACCCTCAGCACTCAGAAGGTGACTATTTGGGGACAGGGTCTTCACAGAGGTTATGAGGTACAATGAGGTCAGAGGGCAGGCCTTTGTCCGGTGTGACGGCATCCTTATTTCATTTCAGTTTTTTAAAGAATTTTTTAAACTTAATTTTACTTATTATTATTCTTTTATTTTTTAATTTGCCCAGAGAGGGACAGGGAGAGAGCGAGAGAGAAAGGGAGAAAGCAAGCTGCCAGGTCCAGGACTTGCAACAAGGTCAGCCGTGTGGGGGTCCAGTGCTCTCAACCTCCACCCAGCTGCTGGCCCCCAGGGTGTCCTTAGGAGGAGACGAGGACACAGCCCCGCGCAGAGGCAGGGCCGTGAGGGCACAGCAGAGGGCGGCGGTCCACCGTGGGGGTCTGCGGCGCCTGAGCGAACAGCAGCCTCTGTGTGCCAGTCCTGCCTTACTGGGAGCAGGCCGCCCTGAGCCCCAGCCGAGGGAGCGGGTGCGGGGCTGCGGCGTCTTGGGGAGGGTGGACGCGGAGCAGGTGGCGGGAAGGAGGGCCTGAAGGGCTCCTCCACTGCAGAATGTGCGCGGGGGGTGGAAGGCCTTCGCCGTCCAGTCGTCCACCGCTTGGATGACTGAAAACGCTCACCACGCTGCCGGCAGGGCGCCCTCCTGCCGAGTGCGGCAGCCGCCCTGGCTGTGCACGTTCCCTCTGAGGCGGATTCGGGAGAGCACGTGCCAGGGGTCAGGCTGGCTGGCCAACTGCTCACCTGTCTGTGTCTCCCCCCGTGCAACGAAATGCTCCTTGCTCCTGACACCGAGGTGGGTTAGGGTGAGCCTGCTGGGCAGGGTGGAGCACTGGGGGAACCGTGAGGTCCCCAAGCTCCCGCGGAGCAGGCGGGGCTGGGTCAGGCTGCTCACTGCAGGCTGTCCGGTCCCCAGGCCTGCCCACGTCCCCTCGTGGTGGTGCGTGTCGGAGCCACCGGGGCTGGCGAGGAGTGGGGACACCGTGCGTGCACCATAAGGAGGTCGAGGACCCGGGCCCTGGCCCGATGTGCCAGACAGAGGAGCCAGGAGCTTCTGTAGCCGCCTCACTCGGCTCTGGGCCCCGGGCTCCAGCAGCCCCGGCTGCTTCTGTGCTGGAGCAGGGTGGGCACCCCCGACCTGCTGGACCTTGGGCTCCCCTGCCCACCTGGCTACCTCCCCAGGGGAGCTTCTTCCCGTCCTCCGAAGAGGCCTCTTCTGAGCAGCTAAAGCCAGAAAGTGGCCTGTGCCAGGCAGCAGCCCTGACCTCACACTAGCCCTGACTTCACGCCAGCCCTGGCCTCACGCCAGCCCTGACCTCACTCCAGCCCCCAAGGGGGGCACGTCCTGTGTCAGGGGCATTTTAAAAGCCCTGAGTCTGGGCCTAAGACCCCCCCCTCCAGCAAAGGTTCGGGCCTCCCTCCTGTCCAGGAGGTGGGAGGTGGCTGCCAGAGGGCTTGAGAGACGGGCAGGTGACACTGAGCTAACCCACCACCCAGGAGAGTCCCCCTGCCCTGTCGAGGGGAGCATGTGACTGGCCAGGAGAGGCCCCATGGCTGCCCTCACCCAGCAGGTGGGACTTGAGGCTTGGTGAAGGTGGGTAGGGCCCCGTGGCCCACTCCTGGCTGGTGGGGTCATGTGTCTGAGTTCCCAAAGTAACAGGTGTCCTCTGGGTCACGTGTCTCCTCTTGTCCCCAGCCCAGATGGAGGCCCTAACCCCATCAGAGGAGGGCTGAAAGCACTCACGCAAGGCCAGTCCGCTGGCCCAGTCCTGGCCACCTCCGCACTGACCACTGCCGGGCGGTGCTTTGGTGTGGCCAGGGCTTTGATTCAGTCAGCCGTGGTAAGAGGCCGGCCAGGGAGACAACTGCCTTCGGAAGCTCCCTGCTCATGATTCCCAGAGGAGGGACAGGCCACGCCAGGCGGGACCACACGGGGCACCCCAGGGTGGTCGGCATTGTCTGTTTGGCTCGGGAACATGAGCAGAGGCCCCTGTGGTTGTCCAGGCCTGGCACTGGGCTGCGGCAGTGGATCGGGCACAGGAGCCGTGGAAGGAGGCGGGTGGTGGGCTCAGACTGGCTAGCCCGTGGGTCACAGCACCACCTGTTCTTAGCTCAGCGGTCTGCCGGCCCTGGGGCAGTCCTTGGCCAGGCCCACGTAATCCACAGAGTGAAAAACAGGCTGATGCAGGCAGCCAGCAGGCGGGGCGGCTCACGGGCGCCTGGGCCCTGACCCCAGACTGTTGCCCTACCTGGCAGGTCATTTTTCTCAGGCCTGAGGAAAGGAAATCCTTCCCGGCTTGAATGTCACGAACACATTCGGCTTAGATCAGAGCCGTCCTCCTGTTCCAACCTGGCGCCCGTGTGGCTCCCCGGCTCTCTGGGTTCCCTTGGAGGACTGCCCTTGCGCAGCCCCCGCTGCCGGGAGGAAGCCCAGGCCGCCCTGCTGCCGTCAGGGTGGAGGTGACACTTAGCCCCGGCTCCTTTCCGAGGAGGCACAGGGTGGAGTGAGCAGCAGGGGCAGCGGAGGCCAGCTTGCGGAGGTGCTGGTCTGCGGCTTACCACGCCCGGCTCCAAGCTTGTCGATCTGGGCTCTCGCCTGCCAGTGGGTCTAAATGTCCACCTGCATCTGGCTGCTAGGGACACCAGGTGGGCCCAGACGTTCCCACGAGGGCTGGTCCCACTCACCGGGGCCTCACCCCATCCTCACGACACGGCCCGGTGACTTGGCTAGAGCCCACGTGTGGCCTACAATTGGAGGCGGGAAGTCCAGATCAGGCACGGAGCTGGCATCTGCTGTGGGCACCGCCTCACGCCTTGTCCACCTGCTAGAAGGAAAGAACAAGCTTCCTCTTGCCCACCTCTTTTTCTTTTTTTTTTTTTAAAGTGCATTCTTTCAGGACCAGCAGATAGTGTAAGGGGTACGTCACTGGACTCCCACGTAGTCGACCGCAGTTCGAGTCCCGGACCTGGTGTCTTAAACTCATGCCGGGTGTGTGTGCGTGCGTGCCCAAGATCCGGAGAGGAGAATGGAGGAGAAGGGATTGCGGCGTGGCCATCCTCCCTGGGGGTGGGGGGTGATTTCTTGCTTTCTGTCTCTCTGTCTCTTTCTGTCTGTCTGGCAAGCGCGTGTGCCCTATGGCAAAAACCTCTCCAGAAAAGAGAGAGAGCGAAGGTCGATAGAGCTGACGGACCTGCCGAGTGGTCATGGAAAAGACTGAGCTGGCCAGGACCAGAGGTGCAGGTGAGGAGGGGACATAGGGCTTCTCTGGGTGACAAGCTATTGATCATTACTGTAACAGTGGTGGGTGCCGGGTGTCACCCAAGGACCCTCAGGCCACTAAGAGACCAAAAGTTACAAGGAAACAAAAGGAAAGCGTATCAAGGAACACTTTTTTTTTTTTTTTTTTTTTTTTGCTATAGGGTGCGTGTGCTCGCCAGAGAGAGACAGAGAGACAGAAAGTGAGAAATCACCCCCCAGGGGGGATGGCCATGTCACAGTCCCTTCTTTTCCATTCTCCTCTCAGGGTCTTGGGCACGCACACACACGCGCCTGGCGTGAGTTTAAGCCACCGGGTCCAGGACTCAAACTGTGGTCAACTCCATGGGAGTCCAGCGACATAGCCATTATGCTAACTGCTGGTCCCCAAAGAACACTCTTTAAATCCTGGCAGTTGGGGCTGGAAGGTAGAAAGATAGGGTGTTAGACTTTCACATGACTAACCATGGTTCAAGTCCTGGACCTGGGAGCTGCTTCCTCACTTTCCCCTCTTCTCTAGCTATCTATGGTCAAAAAAAAGAAAAAAAAAAGATAAGTAAATAAATCCTGGCAATAATTTTATGTCCATAACACTTCAACAAAGCTGTTAAAGCAAAGCCAACTCGCTAAGTACTGTGAGGAGTAAGTTTTTTTCTTTGTTTGTTTGTTTTTTTGCCATAGGGCAAGTGGGCCTACCAGAGAGAGACAGAGACAGAGAGAAAGTGAGACACCATCCCCAGGGAGGGAAAGTCTAAACGCCTCCATGAAAGGAGAGGGGAGCCAACCAGAGGTGGGCCACGTGGCCAAGGAGGCGCAGGTGAGCACGCCCCGGTCTGTAACCGCAGAGCCAGAGACGATAGACCCGCCCTCCGCCCCAGGCTGCCACGCCCGCTCCTGCGCGCAGTGGGCCGGCGGACCGCGGAGGCAAACCCTCTGCCGGCAGCAGCACCCGGCGACACCGCCTCTCCCCAGCGAGCTGCACCCCCCGAGCGGCTCACAGGCGAGAGCAGACCGCAGACAGGTCAGGCGGCGAGGCACTGGGGGGACCAGGATGAGCCCCAAATGGGGTTAATACATTCGAGAAAGAAGACGACCGAGAATCTCACTGGACTCGTAGAAATTCCAGAACTGACATGAAATAACTGAAGTTGAGACTCGGGTAGGGCCAGCACTGGTGTGGATCCCACATGGCCAAACCACGGTTTGCGTCCTGGGCCGGTGACTTGAGAATCCTCCCCGGCGTAACTGCGTGCGTGCCCACAGTCCTGAAAGGACCACGGGGGAGAAGGGACTGCAGCTTGGCCGTACCCTGAGGGGTTGATGGCTCTCTCTCTCTCTGTTTCTCCCTGGTGAGCACATGTGACTTAGAGCAAAAATCTGGAAAAAAACAGAATTGGGCAGCTGAGTTTAAGAGCAGATTATACCCAGCAGAAGAGAGGATGAGAGAAACTGGACAAGGAGCCGGTAGGAGCAGAGGTGGAGCAGGAGCGGAGCAGGGGTGGGCCAGGGGCGGAGCAGGGCTGGGCCAGGGCGGAGCAGGGGCGGGCCAGGGCGGAGCAGGGGCAGGCCAGGGGCGGACCAGGGGCAGGCCAGGGGCGGAGCAGGGGCGGAGCAGGGGCGGGCCAGGGGCGGAGCAGGGCTGGGCCAGGGGCGGGGCAGGGGCGGGCCAGGGGCGGAGCAGGGGCAGGCCAGGGGCGGACCAGGGCTGGGCCAGGGGCGGAGCAGGGGCAGGCCAGGGGCGGAGCAGGGGGCAGGCCAGGGGCGGACCAGGGCTGGGCCAGGGGCGGAGCAGGGGCGGAAGCGCAGAGCAGGCTACTGGGAGCACGCTGGCCCGCAGAGAGCTGCTGTGCACACAGAGGAAAAGAGGTGCGGATGGAGAGGGGCGGGCGCAGGGCAGCGACTGCATGCTCACTTCAGCGGACAAGGCCAGCACGGCCCGCTCCTGCCCTGGGAGGATGGCGTGGCCGCAAAGCAACCCTGTTTTCATCTGGGAGAAGACAGATGGAGGCAACCCCGACCCCACAGGTGCGGTTTCCAAGCTATTGTATATTTGGAGTGGAGAACAACTTGTAAGATGAATATATTTTTTTAATGTGCATTATTAAAAATGTTCTGGGCAAAGCTAACTGTCAACTTTATTAAGGAGGATTGCTCTGTGCTCAGTACCTAGTGTAAAATAAAATCAAGTACTACAAAAAAAAAAAAAAGAAGCGCTAAGTGAACTGACTCCAGAGGCCTTGGAAAAGACGCAGGAAAGCCTGCCTCCTCTCCCTGTGGTCTTCGCCAGAGAAGTAAACATGGCGGGGAAACCCACATTGGCACCAGGAAAGCCCACAGAGCTTCATGGCGAAGGCAGTGGTTCAGGAAAAGCCGCTGGGGAGGAGACAGGCGCTAAAGTCGAACATGATGGTGGGTACGAACCAAGAATCAATGTAAAGTTTAGACTTGTTTTTGGAGAGGTTTTTGCTATAGGGAGCATGCTCTCACCAGAAAGACAGAAACAGAGACAGAAAGCGAGAAATCACCCCCCAGGGGGGATGGCCACGCTGCAATCCCGTCTCCTCCATTCTCCTCTCGAGATCTTGGGCACGCATGCACACGTGCCCGGCGTGAGTTCAAGCCACCGGGTCCTGGACTTAAACCGCAGTCGACTACATGGGAGTTCAGCGGCATAGCCATTACGCTAACTGCTGGTCCCACAGACTTTTTTTTAAAGAGATTTTTTTTTGCCTTAGGGTACATGTGCTCATGGAGGGTTGGTGGGGGAGAGACGGACACAGTGAGAAGGAAAGTGAGAAATCACCCAGTGGGGGTGGCATGCCACAGCCCCTTCTCCCTTCTCTTCCTGGGATCTAGGGCACGATGCACACATGCCCAGTGTGACTGTCGAGCCACCGGGTCCAAGACTTGAACTGCGGCTGGCCGTGTGGGAGTCCAACAACATACCTGCTAAGCCATCTGCTGGTCCCGAAGTTCAGAAATTTAGTAGTAACAAATAAAAAGTCCTATTTATGGGGACCAGCAGACAGTGTAATGGTTACATTGCTAGGTTCTCACGTAGTCCACCCTGGTTCGATTCCTGGATCCGGCGGCTTAAACTCATGCCGGGAGCGTGTGCGTGTGTGCCTAAGATCCCGAGAGGAGAATGGAGGAGAAGGGATTGCGGTGTGGCCATCCCCCCTGGGGGGTGACTTCTCGCTTTCTGTCTCTCTGTCTCTCTGTCTTTCTGGCTAGCACACGAGCTCTATAGCAAAAACCTCTCCAAAAAAAAAAAAAAAGATTATTTTACTTAACTTAGTTTATTCACTTATTTTTTTAATTTGACCAGAGAGAGAGAAAATGAGATAGTAACCCACTAGGTCTGGGACTTGAACCACGGTTGGCCATGTGGGAGTCCAGTGCCCATAACCACCATGCCACCTGTTGGCTTGCAGCATGTTTTAAGCTGCCAGGTCTGGGATGTGAACTGTCATGTTCCTACATGGGAGTCCAACGATGTAACCACTGCTCCATCTACTGGTCTCGGCTCTGCGCTTCTCAATCAGCATACGTAAGGAAGCACAGCTGGCCCTCCTTGGTGCTGTGCTGGTCAGCTGCAAGCACCCGGGCGCTGCCTGCTACCGTCAAGGTGCCACACAGGGCCGCTTGGACAGCTGTGATCAGCAAGGAGATGAGCTGAGGTCTGAACAAGCTGGAAGTGGCTGGGCCTGACCTTCTGCACAGGCAGGCAAGCCAGGCCCACCCGCGGCCTTCCTCCCCTCTGGGCTGTGGCCTCCCCAGTGCGCCCGCACCGTGCCCCACCTCGGGCAGCTCCTGTTGGCCAAGCCTGGACCAGGGCCCAGAAGGCAGGCTCCCCTCCATGGCAGCTCCCGAGGTTCTCCTCCCAGGCCTTCCCGCAGGATGAGGGAGAGAAAGCCCAAGGTCTCCCAGCTCTCGAGTAGCCTAGACGGCTGCCGGGGCATGCACCAGTGGCCCCCTCAGGTAGGTCAGGGCCAGCCTGCAGCCTGGGGGCTCCAGAGCCATTCCACACCCTACTCCAGCCCTGCCCTCACAGGCCTCTAAAGGACAGGTAGTGAAGACAGGGGACAGAGAGATGGAGAGACAGGGAGGCACCAGATACCCAGAGACAGAGAAGATCAGAGAGAGCGATGTGGAGAGGCGGAGGCAGTGGCAGCGGTGCAAGCCGCAGCTCCCTGCGCCCCCTCAGCTCCCCTACTTTCAGGGCCTCGGCCTGGCTCTCCTCGCTGGCTTCCTGTCTTTCCTGAAAGTTCTCGCCGAGGTCGGCAGCAAAGTGCCCTGGGGAGCCGTCAGGACGTGAGCACTGCCTCTCACCCTGGCGGGAGGGTTGTCCAGGGCCATATGGGAAGTCCAACAGCCATGTGGGGCCACCAGGTGGGATAAGGCGTGCAGCTGGTGGCACACCCCGTGTCCTGCCCTCCTCTGTCCAGAGGTGCAGCTTCCTACCCCAGGTGGCTGCACGTGGTCTCGCTTCTTACAGATGGACGGCGTGAAGAGGGGCAGGAGTCGGGGTCAGTGCTGTGTCCCGCTGCGGGGCTCAGGCAGCTGTAAACAGTCCACGCCCTGAGGACTGGGGCCTCCCACCAGCAGCTACACCAGTGCTTAAAAATGGCCTCCCACGGGGCCAGCAGGTGGCATGGTGGTTAAGGTGCTGGAATTCCCACATGGCTGACCATGGTTTAAGTCCCGGACCTGGCAGCTTTCTTTCTCACTCTGCCTGTCTCTTTCTCTGGCAAAACTCATGTGAAAAATAAAAAATATTAACAATAATAATAATAAATAAATAATTCTTTAAAAAAAATGCCCCCCCCCCCCCCCCCCCCAGATCAGCAGGTAGTGTGGTGAAGTACTGGACTTCCACACAGTCAACCACAGTTTGAGTCTCAGACCCATGGCTTGAAAATCACACCAGGTATGTGTGTGTATGCCCCAAATCCAGAGAGAATGGAGGAGGGGTTGCAGTGAGGCCATTCTCCCCCTGGGGGGGATTTCTCACCTTCCCACTCTCTCTCTCCAGTGAGCACACCCTATGGCAAAAACCTAAAAAGATGGGTCCTCTATTTCATTCAAGTCTTAGGATAACTGCCACCTCTTGAAACCTTTAGCCAGAACCTCCCAGCTAAGCTGTTCCTGATTCCTGACAGTCAGGAACTCTGTAAGACAGTGAGTTTTCATTGTTTTAAGCTGCGGAGTTTTGGGGTAATTTGTTTTACTGTAATAGATGAATATACCAAGAATCAGCCCAAACGTGGGGCAATGCTGGCCTCCGAGACCGTAACTGCGCACGGCTTGGAGCCTGACTTGCCACTGGTGACATTACACCTGGCACACAGCGGTGGTGGCAGGCAGGGCGAAGAGCGGGCTTCTTTCTGGTACACTTCCACTTTTTTTTTTTAAGTTTTTTGCCATAGGTTCCATGATCTCGTCAGGGAGAGGGGGGAAGTAAGAAGTCACATGCCCAGAGTGATTTTCAAGCTGCCAGGTCAGGGATTTGAACTGTGGTTGATCATGTGAGAACCCAGCTCCTTAACCACCATGCCATCTGCTGGCTCCCATGAGTACACAGGGACACAGTGGCCAGGATGGCTTGCGTAGCGGGAGATGCATAAATATGTCATGGCCTGTTCTTTCAGTAAGAGGAGTGTCTGGGGGAAAATCGGCCAACACCGTTCAGGAGAAGAGTGCGTGGTAGGGGTTAGGAATGAAGTCGCTTCCGTGCAGTTTAAATGTGCATAACCCTGTGCACGGTTACCGGCAGGACAGAGCTGCTGGGCTCGGCTAATCGCCAGGGCTGGGGACTGGGTACCTCTGGTTCCGGAGGGAACTGACTCTAGGGAGACGCGGGCTGTGTTCCAGCAGATCTAGGCACCCTCCTACCCAAACACTGAAGCCAAACCAAAGCCCCAAACCCAAAGGGCAGAATCTCAAAGCAAAAGTGGAGGAAACCAGCAGTTAGCGTAATGGCTATGTCGCTGGACTCCCACGTAGTCGACCGCGGTTCGCGTCCCGTACCCGGTGGCTTAAAACTCACACCGGGCGCGTGTGCGTGCGTGCCCAAGATCCCGAGAGGAGAACGGAGGAGAAGGGATTGCGGCGTGACCATCCCCCTGGGGGGTGATTTCTCGCTTTCTGTCTCTATGTCTCTCTCTGTCTGTCTGGCGAGCACATGCGCCCTATAGCAAAAAAAAAACCTCTCCGAAAAAAAAAAAGTGGAAAGCAGTGTACTCTGGTGTAACTGAATTCCTTGGCTCTTTTCCCATTTTATTTCAGCTCTTTAAATATTTTATTAGGAAATAAAGTAGAAGAAGGGACACTAGCTTTAGGCTTTTCCTCTTACAGTCATTCCTCCATGAAGGAGGCACCCCCTATCCCTTAGGGGCACGCACCCCAGGCCTCCCACACAGGCCGAGGCCGCCACCCCCGCTCCGCTGAGGGCCCGCTGGCTGCCCACGCCCTGTGGTGAAGGCTGTGGGCCGCCAGAAGAGCTCAGGGGCAGCTCCGCCCTCCCAGGACACCCAGCCACTGGGAACTAAATCTCTCTCTTTTTTTTGGGGGGGGGGGGGGGGAGGTTTTTGCTATAGAGCGAGTGTGCTCGCCAGGAAGAGAGAGACAGAGAGACAGAAAGCAAGAAATCACCCCCCAGGGGGGATGGCCACACCACAATCCCTTCTCCTCCATTCTCCTCTCGGGATCTTGGGCATGCACGCACACGCGCCCGGCGTGAGTTTAAGCCACCGGGTCTGGGACTCGAACCGCGGTTGACTACGTGGGAGTCCAGGGACATAGCCATTACAACAACTGCTGGTCCCAAAATATCTCTTCTCTTTGATTTTAGCCTTCAAGTAGGTTTGTTCTTACTGTTAGAGCTTAATGCTGCTTGTAATTGGACCCCAGAACAGCGTGAGGTCAGACCACTCCTCTCTGCGTGGATATCCCAACACTGAAAAGCTCATCCTAATCCTCAGGGACTCGAGGCTCTGCCCAGGAGGCCCGCATCCCGGCTGGGCTCTGGCCTCCCGGCCTTATCTCACCGCCCAGGCCGAGGGTCCTCAGGACTAAAGTGTGCCTAACTTCTCATACACGGACGGCAATTCTCTCCTGGAGTTTTTTTCCTTTTCAGCATTTTCTCCACTATTCTCGTGGATTAGCTCTTCCAGATGACTTTAAAATCAGTTTACCAAATTCTTTCACAAATCCTGCTGACATTTTGATCGGGATTACATCGATTTTGCACTGAGTTGTTTAGGACCTATGCATTTACAAGTTCGCTTCCCTCTGGGACAGAGTAGGGCGCTTTCCTGATTTGGTTTGGACTGTAACGTTTCTTTGGGTTCCTCCCACGGACGCCATGGCGCGTGGAACCTGTGCCCTCTCTGGGGGGCCGCAAAGGGGTGGCTATTCCACTAGCCACAGGCGGCCACGGGCAGCTGTGAGAAGGGGGAGCCAGGAGCAACGGACACCGGGGGGGGGGGGTGCCGCATGGAGAGGCTCCGTAGCCGCGGAGAGCGGCCGGACGGGCAACGCAGTGGGGACCGCGGGTTCTTGGCCTGCACGCGGCGGCGAGCCCCGAGCAGCCACCACTTCCCGCCCTAGGCCCCGCCCCCTCCCCGCCCACAGCCCCGCGTCCAGTTTCCGCCCGCGTCGCCGCCAAAACCCCGCCCACACTCCGGCTTTTCAGGGGCAGGCCCCGTCCACTGTGCCCCGCGTCCAATCCCCAACCGCGTTCGCCGCCAAAGCCCGGACCTCTCCTCCCGGTTTCCAACGTCAGGCCCCGCCTACATTTCCGCGTCTAGTCCTCTGCCGTGGTCGCCACCAAAACCCTGCCTGCCACTCAGGGTTCCGGGCCCGGACTCCGCCCACATCCCCGCGTTTAATCCCCAGCCGCGGTTGCCGCCACAAAGCTTCGCCCGCTACTCCGGATTCCTGACCTGGACCCCACCCACAGCCTCGCGTCCAATCCCCAGTCGTGGTCGCTGCCGAAGCCCCGCCCGCCGCTCCGGGTTCCTGGCCCGAAACCCGCCCATAGCCCCGCGTCCAATCCCCGGCCGCGGTCGCTTCCAAAGTCCCGCCCACCACTCCGGGTTCCGGCCCCCGGCCCCGCCCACAGCCCCGCGTCTAGTCCTGAGCGGAGGTCGCCGCCAAAGCCCCGCCCACCACTCCGGGTCTCCAGGTCCAGGCCCCGCCCGCGCCCGTCCCGCTCCCGACGCCGCGCGCTGCTTGAGAGAACCGCTTGCCTGCCGTTCGGAGACCCTGCGGCCACTCTCGGGTCGGAGATCACCAGTTCGAGTCTTCACGTGCCCCCACGGGCCGGGGGATCGTCCCGGCCCCGCCGTCGCGGCCGTTGCGGGCGGCGAGGCCAGCGCGGGCGGCGAATCTGCCGTTGTGAATCGGCTGGCGCGGCGGCGGCGGCCTCGCGAGAGTCTGGGCGCGGCGGCGGGGCCTGCGGCGGGCGGCTCGCGGGGCGCAGCGGGCGGCGGGGGCCCGGGCCCGGAGGGCCAGCCGCCGGCATGACGGGCCGCGTGTGCCGCGGCTGCGGCGGCACCGACATCGAGCTGGACGCGGCGCGCGGGGACGCCGTGTGCACCGCCTGCGGCTCGGTGCTCGAGGACAACATCATCGTGTCGGAGGTGCAGTTCGTGGAGAACAGCGGCGGCGGCTCCTCGGCGGTGGGCCAGTTCGTGTCGCTGGACGGTGGGTGCGGGCGCGGCTGCGGCCCCGGGCCGAGCGGCGTCCGGCGGGAGGCGGGTGGGGGCCGGCTGAGACCCGGCGCTCGGAGCGCAGTCGTCCTGCTCGCGCGGCCCGCGGCGGGCCTGGGCTCGGGGGCCGCGCGCCGTCCGGCGAGAGCTGGCCACGGTGCTGGTCGCGCGTCCGCCCGCTGGGCGCCGCGTCTCCGCCGCACGGGGCCCGCGGCTGCAGGTTTTCCAGGACATCTCCCCTTCCTCCGTTTGGCGCTCCGGGGTCTGGGGCGCTGCGTGCGCCGGGGCCGCCACCAGCGGGCGGCCCCCCAGAGGGGGTGCGGTGTCCCTCGCCGCGTTCGTCTCGGGTGCCGTTTGCGGTCCCTGAACCCTTTACGCCGGCCGTCTGTGCAAGACTAAGCTCGTATTTGTGACAGCTGCGCGCGCCTGAGCGGGAGGCAGGGCCAGCGGGTCTGGGCGCCGCGAGTCCTGCGCAGCCCGCCCGCTCCCGCGATCCCGCCGCGTTCGGCCTGGGTCTTCTGGACTGGCTGGACCAGGGATCCGAATCCCCGAGGCAGGAGGTGCGGCTTCCAGCCGTGCGCACTGCCCGAAGCCGTCTGCTCAGGTCCTGTCCGCGCTTTGTCTTCACGCGGCTGAGTGTTGAAAGTTCTTTACGCTGTAGTTACAGGCTCTTTGTTACACCGGCGATTCGCAGAGAGCAGAGGTTTTACTTTGGACCCTAGATGGAATATCCTGACACAGTCCAGTTTACCGTTTCTACTCTGTAGATCAGACCTTTGGTGTTAGTCTGAGAAGTCCTGGCCTGACCGTAAGCCGTGCGGTTTTCCTTCCAGGGGTTTCACTGTTCCGCTCAGGCCGGGCTTGCACTCCTCAAGGCGCATCGCACTCGGGGCTTGTTTGCTGCACGTTTTATGTTGTCTTGGACTCAGACTGTGACTACAGTTCATAGCTGTTGCAGTTGCTCCCTTGTTTTCTTTTTTATTATTTTAAGGAATTATTTTATTTAACTTTACTTATTTGCTTATTTTAATTTGACTAGAGAAGGACAGAGAGAGAGGGAAAGTGAGAAAGCAAGCCACCAGGTCTGGGACTCGAACTGTGGTCAGCCATGTGGGAGTCCAGCCCCTTAACCACCACGCCGCCTGCCTGCCCCTCCCTTGCTTTCTTAGATAGGGTCTCCCAGTCAGGCTCCTCCAGCCTCCACCGCCCACTGCTGCCAGGCCTGCTCTTCCAGACAGGGTCTTACAGGGTCGTGCTGTGTTGCCCTGGCCAGCCTGGAAGCTGGGCCCCTCCTGCCTCCACCTCGCAGGGCACAGCCAGGCGCCCGCCTGCAGCCCATGCCCGCCCCTGTGGGCCCAGCCTGGGAGCATAGCACCCTTGTGGCGCTGGCGCCGTGGCCGGGCCTCCCTTCCCCAGTTGTGGAAGGAGTTTGTACACAGCTCCTAGACCCCTGCTGGCGTTTCTATGGGAACTGTGTCCAGTTTCTGAAATGCAGGGGCCTTGGCACTCCCCTGAGCTGCTCTCCAGCCCACAGGCGCTCTGCTCCCACTGTCCCCTCACCCATTGGCCCTTCGGTCAGCGAGGCGTGGCTCTAGGCACAGAGCACTTACACACACGTTGCTTGTTGTTTTTGTTTTTTTTTAGAGAGATTTTTTTGCTGTAGTGTGTGTGTGCTTGCAGAGAGATGGAGAGAGGGAGAAAGAAAGCGAGAAGTCACCCCCTGGGGGGTGGCCATGCCATAATCCCTTCTTCTCCATTCTCTTCTTGGAATTTTGGCCATGCGATGCACATGCACCCACCGTGAGTTTTAAGCTGCTGGGTCTGGGACTCAAACCAGACTCAAACTGGTCGGCTACGTGGGAGTCCAGCAACGTAACCATTATGCCATCTGCTGGTCCCTTTTTTTTTTGCGAGAGAGATTTTTGCTTTAGGGCACATGTACTTGCTGGAGAGAGACAGAAAGGGAGAAGTCACCCCCCAGGGGGGATGGCCATGCCCCAATCCCTTCTCCTCCATTGTCCCCTCAGGGTCTTAGGCACGCATGCACATGCCTCTGGTGTAAAGTTTCAGCCACTGGGTCCAGGACTTGAACAGAGGACGACTATGTGGAGTCCAGCGACACAGCCATTATGCCATCTGCTGGTCCCTGTGTGCATTGTTATGGACATCCAAAGGTCTATTCAGAGCTGCTCAAAAGGGCATTTGAAAATATTTTAAATTCAGTTTTCTTTTAAAACTGAAAAATTTAAAAAACAACTTCTAAGTTGTATATCTGCCTGAGGGTACGTGTGCCCACTGGAGAGACAGAGACAGAGACAGAGAGAGCGTGCGCACACCCCTGTGGGGCCTGGCCACACCACAGCCCCTTCTCCATCTCTCCCTCCTTTCAGGATTTTGGGTGCACACACAAGCACTCAGAGTGTGTCTTAAGTGCCGGGTCTGGGACTCAGCCGTGGGGTCGGTGCCCTAGCCACCGTGCCACCGCTGGCCCGTTGAGTTCTCCATGGGCTGTTGCTAGCCGGTTGGCCCCTACGTCGGACGTTCGTGGCAGCCTTGCCAGACACCCTGGCGAGCACTAGCTGTCCGGGCTGCCAGACCTGGGCATAAACAGGAGCTGCCGCGTGCCTCCCCGTGGCTCTCCTGTTCTGACCTGGGACAGACTCACTGCTTCCCGATCTCAGGGAGCTTCTCAGTCTCTACCGTTGGGACTTTAGCTACAGGTTCCGGACCTGCATTATTTTCTTAATCAGATTTTTTGCCATAGGTCGTGTGCTCTCACAGGAGAGAAACAGAGAGGGAAAGTGAGATATTTAGACATTTTGCCGTAGGGCAAATACCCTCACCAAAGACAGAGAGGGAGAATGAGAATGTGGACGACCATGCTACAGTCCCTTCTCCACTCTCCTCCTTGGATTTCGGGCACACATGCACATGTACCTGGTGTGTTTTTCAGGCCACTGGGTCCAGGACCGAAACCCACTGAGGCGGCTATGTGGAAGTCCAGCACTTTAACCATGACACGTACTGGCCCCTGGACTTGAACCGGGGAGTCTGCCCTTTGGGATTCAGACCTTAACCACTATGCTACCTGGTGGCTTGTGCCTGCTCTTTTCAGTAATGTGAGGGAGTCCCCTTTCCACTCCTGGTTCACTGACAACTGTAGACCCGAGAGGATGCTGATGCTTCGTCCCCATGAGCTGCGAGGCCCGCGTCCCTCTGTAGGCTGTCAGCGTGCTGCCTCCTAGTGTCCAAGCCTCCCAGCCAGGGTGACCGGTGGCCTCACATTGAGTGTGAGGACACTCAGCTCGGGGAGTCCCACCTGTGGTTTTCCTGCGTTGTCTGATACTGAGGTGGGCGCCTCGGGAAGTGGCTCGGGAAATGTTTTCTATTTTCTGGGAGCGATTGGTAGAATTGGTTTTTTTTTTTTTTTTTTTTTTGAGAGGTTTTCGCTATAGGGCGTGTGCACTCGCCAGACAGAGAGAGACATAGAGACAGAAAGCGAGAAATCGCCCCCCAGGGGGGATGGCCACGCCGCAATCCCTTCTCCTCCATTCTCCTCTCGGGATCTTGGGCATGCATGCACCTGCGCCCGGCGTGAGTTTAAGCCGCCGGGTCCGGGACTCGAACCGCGGTCGACTACGTGGGAGTCCAGCGACATAGCCATTGCGCTAACTGCTGGTTCCCAGGTAGAATTGGTTTTGTTTCTTAAATGGTTGGTAGAATTTACCAGCATGGCTATCTGGGCCTGGAAATTTCTTTTTTAGAAAGTTTTATAGTTTTTTTGTTTTTTAGAGGGAGAGATTTTTTGCTGTAGGGTGCATGCACTCGCTAGAAAGAGAGTGACAGACAGATCGAGACAAAAAGTGAGAAATCACCCCTGGAGGGGTGGCCACACCGCAATCCCTTCTCCTCCTTTCTCCTCTCAGGATCTTGGGCACACACACTCAGTATGAGTTTTAAGCTACCAGGTCCAGGACTCGAACCACAGTCAACGGTGTGAGTCCAGTGACGTAACCATTATGCCATCTGCTGGTCCCGAGAAGGTTTTAAACTGTAGATTTAGCCTTTATTTGTTTGCTGTACGGTGCGTGCACTTGTTGGAGGGAAATGGGGGGTCTGGGGGGGTGAGAAAGCACCCCTGGGGGGATGGCCACACCGCAGTCCCTTCTCCACCTTCCTCTTGGGATTTTTGGCATGCACATGCCTGGCGTGATTTTCAAGCAGACAGGTCCAGGACTCGAACCGTGGAGTTAGCTACGTGGGCTGTAGCACCCGAGCCACCAGGACAGCTGCTGGCCCAGCAGTGTTCTGAGGAAGCGGTCTGTCTTCACTGTGGGTTGCTGGTGTCCCCTCCTCGCCCTGCTGGCAGCTGTGGGGTCGGTGGTGACGCCGTCCCCTTTTGGTGTTCTGTGCCCTCCCTCCCCTACTCGAAGCCTGTCACTCTCACTGCCCGTTCTCAAGGACTGGCCTCAGGTGTCCGACTTCTCTCCCCGTCTCCCTCTGCCCGCCTTGTGTGCAGCCTTATCCCTGCTCACAGGTGATTTCTCCAGGGTCTTCTCGGGCCGGGGCTGGGGCTTCGCAGCTCCCCCGTGTCACCAAGGCTTTGTTCTGCTGAGACACCTGTTGGACGCCGACAGCAGGGATGACAAGGACAGGGTTTCCAGGGGTGGCCACCGTGCTGGCCACATCCCCGCCTGGTGCCCAGGGGTGGTGGGAGGCAGGGTAAGCAGAGACCGGGGGGAGCCCACCCCACAGCCAGCAGTCTGGGACAGGGAGTTGAGCCCAAGCCCAGCAGAAGCTGGCAGGTGGCTCCAAGGTGCCTGTCAGCCCAGGCCGGCTCTCCAGAGGGAGAGGGAGCCCAGCAACCAGCCGCCCTGGCCCTCGGGAAGCACGGTGCCCACAGGGCCGGTGCAGGCAGCGAGTGGTTCCTCAGCCGCTCCAGCGGGACCCTCCACCCCCACCCCTGCCTTCCCCCGGCCCACTGCCCCCTCTGGGTCTCCTCGGGTTCCCTGCTCGCTGGCCCTCCCTCCAGCTTCTTAAAACCTGAGCTCTGTCTCCTGCACCTGCGTCCCTTAGCGCAGGCATGGAGCCGGCTGGCCCAGCACCCCGCGGGACCCGGGAAGCCCGGTCTTGCCAAGCACCTGGCCTGGGGCCTTTCCAGGCAGTGCAGACCAGGACTGTGGGGAGCTGGGGCGGGCGGGCTGTCCAGAGCACGGCAGGGGCAGGGCTGGGCGGGCCATCCCGGCAACATGCCTTTTGGCGTCCTGTGCGTGCGTCTAGGGCCTCTCCAGGGTGCAGAGCAGAGGGGCTATCACGTTCCTGCCCCCGTGTGTCACTGGGACACCGGGGTGCTGGGGACAGTCCTCACAGGCTCTCACAGACTGGCAGTGCCCTCTAGGCCAGGTGTCTGCCTGCCTGTGTCCCAGCCTGGAGCGAAGGGGTCCTTGCGACCCAGGCTGTAGCTTGTGCCAGGACTGGGGCTGCCCCACCCCGGACCTGGGAAGCGGCAGGAGCCGGCCAGGAAGGCCTTTCTGCCCTCAGCAGCGATTGCGGGTGGCCGGGTCTGAGCAGAGGCCCCCTCAGGCTCTCCCTGCACCTCCCTTCGCCCCGCCGAGTGCTGGTCAGAGCGTGTGCCCAGAAATGCTGGCCAGGTCCCGTCCCGGCAGCGTCTGTGAGCGAGCTCGCAGGCTGAGGCGTGGCCCACCCCTGTGCCCGCGCACCGAGGTTTCCAGAGCCAGATTCACTTCAGTGCAAACCAGCTGCCTGTGGCTGCCTGTGGGAAGCGGCCTGCCATGACTTCTGGGCGGGTTCCCACGTGTGGTTCTCCACACCTGCAGTCCCGTCCTGCAGGGGGGCTGTTCGGCAGGGAGAGAGAGCGCCCTGCCTCCCGCCCGCCCTGTGCAGCCACCCATCACGGTCCCCTGGGAAGGAGCTCCACACTGGGCTGAAACCGCACTGACGCGCGCTCGGCCAGCACGCCAACACCAGCAAGCCAGGCCGCGCTTCCCTGCGTGGGCAGGACCCACGGGGCAGGGCAGGGCAGGGCAGGGCGGGCTGCGGGCCTGGGCCCCGGGCCGGGCCTGGCACCTGGACTCCTCCAGGCTCTCTTCTGGGTCCCTGCCCTGCAGCCCACAAGGGGCAGCCTTGGCCAGGCCCCGCAGATAGAGCACTTCTGCCTGTTTGTTGGGCTTGCCTGTCTGTTCCCGAAACTCACCTGGGAAATAGGAGTATTTAGCAGCGGAGGGTTTGGGGGGAAGAACGCAGCGCTGGTGGTTAGGCAGTGTCACGCTGGGGCTTTCTTCCCGTCGGAGCCTGCTAGAGGTGCTGGATGAGTGCTTTTGCACAGTTCTCATGTGTTCAATTGTGTGTGTGCGTTACTGTGCATACATGTGTGCATGTGTGTGTACCCACATGTCTGCGTGCTGGGAAGGCTTACGTCAGGGTGGACAGCCAGGATGGAGGTCCTGGGGGGGGGTGGGGAGGGAGGGCAGAGGTGGGCCCTGGAGCTGGGCGGCCTGCCTTGGACGGGGGCAGCGCCCCCTGTGTCCGATGGGCCTTTCCAGCTGTGCCGTGCATGACGCGGAGAGGATGGGAGGCCCCAGGCCTGGCCTCCGTCCTGAGACCTTGTGCTGGGACCACACGAGAGTCCCGGCTTCCAGATCTGGTGTAACCTAAAGGCCAGATGTGGGATCGGGGGGCAGCAGTCCGGTGCTGCACTCCAGGGCAGCCCACGTAGGAGGTTCCGGTTCGTGTGCGGAGCCCTTCCCGGGAGCCCTGCCTGAGTACGTGGGCACGTGTGTGACCGCGACCCAGGGCCGGCGGAAGTGGGAGTGGACTGCAGTCCCAGGACCGCGGCATGGGTGCTGTCTTTCTCCGTCTTTCTCGGTCTTGCTCGTAGAAGAAAGAAATTAAATTAATTTGTCCTTTGATTTTCTACAGGGCACATGTATTGGCCAGAGACAGAGAGAGTGGGGAGAAAGTGAGAAATCACCCCTGGGTGGGATTCCGTTCAAGTCTGGGACTCAGATCGCAGCCACGTGGGGTCCGGCTACCTTAACCTCCATGTCACCCTGTCCCAGTAAATACACTTGAAGCCGAGGCCGGCCGCCGCACGTAGTAATGCGCTGGATGGCACGCGGTGGCCGTGGTTTGGATCCTAGGCCCACGCTGGGCACGTGCTGGCGTCCAGACCCGGGGCTGGAGGGAGGAGACCGCAGCGTGACAGGCCCTGCTGTCGTGCATGCATGTCTTCCTAAGTGAAGGGAGAGCGCGTGGGAGAGCGGGTGCAGCGGTGTGGTCTGTGATTGGTACAGCGTGCGGCCCGGAGCAGAGGGTCAGGAGCTCGAGGCTGGCCTGAGCGGCACAGGCAGGCCTGTCCGAGAGCAGCTGGGTGTGCTGGGTACCCCTCAGTGCCAGCCGGGAGGCCGAGGCAGAAGGAGCATGGCACGGCAAAGCTCCACTTACACACCCTGCGAGCTCCGTTCCCTGCCGTGTGCGGGCTCTGGCCGTGCCGTGCTGGGAGCAGCCGGCTCCCTCCTGTCTGTCTCCCAGGGCAGGTGGCAGGAGGGAGCCACCCAGGTCCCTTGTTACTGGAGGATGGGCCTTGGGGGCCTCGGTTGTCGTCCTTCTGACGCAGCGCAGTTTGGGTTGTTAAAAGCACGTACCTGCTTAACCAGAGCAGTGAGCACGCTGCCTGTCTGAGGAGGTGCCGGGGCACCTCTGCTGGGAACAGCGCCGGGCTGCAGCCGCCCTCTCGAGTGCCTGCGGCACGCATGGGCTTTCTCAGTGGGTTCCTGAGAGCCTTCAGCTAAAGCTGGAAAATGTCACCACCCACAAGCAAAGAACCCTGATGTGAGGGCGGGACGCTTAGACGTGCAGACCGGCGCCCAGCGAGGCCCTGCAGACTCAGTCCACACCAGTAGGTGGGGCTCGTGCTGGAGCCACAGACCAGGGAGTAGAGCCAGTCTGCCTTGGGCAGGTGCGGCACCCCGTGTGTCACTGGGCCTTCCCAGCCCCGTAGGCCTTGCTGTTGAGAGACTGCACCTGTTCTCGAAGGCCACAGGCTCCCAGACTCTGTCTTGGCAGTGATGGTGGAGCTGGTGCGCAGCCGCAGCCCTGGGCGCTGCACCTGCTGGCATGCGCTTACTGGAGGGGCCTCGTGCCCAGTGCCCCGTGCCCATCCCCACTGGGCGGGGCTTGTTTCTGCAGAATTGGGATGAGCCTGCGAACCCCAGGCAGCAGCAGATAGACACGGTGCCAGCTCCGGACCTCTGCTGCGCGGGGCGAGGGACCAGTCCCCTCAGCTCTCTGCCCCAGGCCAGCGCTCTTGGCACCCTGTCCAGGGCTTCATGGCGGGTCCAATTCCGCTGTGGCTCTGGCTGGACCTGAGAGCGTGGCATTTGGGAATGCTCCGGCTGGGCTGGAGGTGGTGCTGGTGTCCGCAGGGGGCAGGCCCTGTGCCGTTGCAGAGGCCCATCCCACACTCCAGTTGTTGGCACCCACGTCCCCCACACGGCTGGGCTGTCCCTGCTGTGGGAGCCTCCGGTCTCGGCTGTGCTTTCTCCTGTGCTGGCTGCCGGCGCAGTGGGACTGGAGGCCGCACAGCTCTGTGGCCTTCAGGAGCCGCCTGGCTGTGCACACGTGCATACTGAGCAGGCAGCCTAGGGGTCTGGTCAGTCCAAACCACACACATCCTCCTGAGCTCTCCCAGGGTCCCAGGCCCCTGGGGCAAAGTCTTGGGCTTGCTCCAGTTCCTAAGCACACAGGGCACCCAGACGGCCCTGCTCTGGGTGCACGGCCGGCAAGGTAGGGGCGTGGCGGCTCCTGCAGGTCTCTGGCTGTGCTCTGAGGGTGCAGCGGGACCGTCACTGCCCTCCCGGAGCCGGCAGTCTCCCCACAGAGGGACCAGCCCGTGCAGCTCGGGCACCCCACACCCGCGGAGTCTGGGCATAGCGTGTGAGCGCATTCGCCCTGGGCGTCGGGTGCATCAGGGTGCTGCCTGGGATGTACAGGTGCGGCCCCGTGGCCCCTGGCCCCACAGGGCCCCCAGTGGCCAGCTGCTGCTCCCTGGAGCTGGCCCCGCCGGGCCCCCGCCTCCTCCTCCCGCCCTGGTGGTGGCCCTGCTCCCCCAGGCCCCCAGGTGATGTGGCCTCCCCACCTCACTCCCCGGCCTGCCCCGGGCCAGCCCGCCTCCCAGTGCTGACAGGAGGGGCTGCAGCCCTCCCCGGGGCCTGGCTCACCGTCTTCCTTGTGTTTCCAGGTGCTGGCAAAACCCCAACCCTGGGTGGCGGCTTCCACGTGAACCTTGGAAAGGAGTCCAGAGCCCAGACCCTGCAGAACGGTACTGCCGGTGCCGGGGGCTTGGGTGGGCTCCGGGAGTGGGCGGGGGCCGAGGAAGGAGAAGGGACTTGTAGCCGTTGCACCCCCTGCAGGCCGCTGCAGGTCCAGGTCGAGCTGAGTACAGAAGCCACAAACACAGTGGCTGGCTATCGCAGGGACATTGCCTGCGTCTTAGGAAAACGCAAGGGAATGCTCATGAAAGTACCGACCAGTCCACTGGGCACTTGGAATAGACATAGAAATGTCTACTCGGAGGTTGTTTGCCTTCTTCCTGAGTTGGAAAAGTTCTTTGTGCATTTAGATACGTCTTTTATCATACCCGGGTGTACAGGAAAACCTCTGGTTCCGGGGTCGCCTCTTCAGTCTCCCGGCGCCCTTTGAACCACAGCTGCAGTTAATGTGGACGTGGCCGGCCCGCCCTGTCCCCGGTGGTCTGGGCGTCAGAACTAAGACGCGCTGCCTTGCCACCCGGGCCTGGGGCTGTGCCTGCGTCCCCTGTGAGTGCTGTGGGCTGGCGCTGAGGGCCAGGTCTGCAGCCACAGTGGGCTGACCGCGTCGGTGGGTGGGGTGGGATGTGGCCTCGCATGTGGTCACCCAGTGTCCCAGGGCCCACAAAGCCCCTCGCAGGCCCTTGGCGTCTGTGTCTCCATCCCCACCCCCCCCCAGGTCTGCCGTCTGGCCGCCCCACTCGCTTTTGCAATCAGGGCCTGGGCCCTGACCGGCTCTCTCAGGAGTCCTCTGCTGGCCATCCTGAGCCCTTTGAATCTCAGTTGGTCAGTTTCTGCAGAGACGATGGCTGGGGTCTTGAGGGGCCTGTGTAGCCTGGAGCACCTTGGGAGCCTCATCTGAACAACCTTAACTCTTCTAAACAGTTTTACTAGGTAGCCGACCACGGTTTACGTCCCAGACCTAGGAGCTTGCTTTCTCACTTTCCCTCTCTCTCTTGCTGTCTCTCTCTGGTCAAATTAAAAACTAATAATAAATAAAATAAATAATTCTTTAAAAAAATAAAAGAAACTTTTCTGAGGGCCAGCAGGTGGCATGGTAGTTAAGGCGCTGGACTCCCATATGGCTGACTGCTGTTCGAGTCCCGGGTCCGGTGGTTTGCTTTTTCTGTCTCTCACGGGTAAGAACATATGCTCTATAACAAACTCAAAAAATAATATCAAATGAGTGAAATAAACTTTAAAGACAATTTTGCTAGAGTCACTTGCCAGAGAGAGACAGAGAGAGAGATGAGGGGAGGGTGAGAACGCACCTCCGCTGAGGGCCGGCCGTGCGGCAGGCCCTTCTCCCTTTCTTCCCCTCGTGTGGGTTTTTGGCATGCACGGTGCGGGGTCTGGGACCTGGAACCACCACCGACGGCCGTGCTGCCGCCCGGCGCTGCCCTGGACGGGACGTCTTCCCACCGCTCGGGTCTTCTCTAGTTAAAAACCCCTCTCGTGTCAGAGGTCGTAGGTGCACGCTGGGGACCGAGGGGGAGGGAGGGGCCGAGAAGAAGAAAAGGTGCGACAAGGAAGGGCCGTCGCCCTGGATGGGGGACAGGGTCTGGTCACGGCGTAGCGCCTTCCCTCCAGGTGTGCACCCTGTCAGGAGCCTGGGCACGTGTCCACTCGCCCCGCGTGGCTGCCAGGTTGACAGGACCTGGACTTGTGCCCGCTCAGCCACGTGGGCTCCGGTCACCGCCACACTGCGGGGCCGGCCCTGGCCGTGTGTCAGTAATGCCGGGACTCGGGGGAGTGGGGGGTCCGACGCACCCCTCGCCTCACCTCTGCCCCACCGGGCTCCTCTGGTCGGGCACATGCTGTGCTGCGCTCAGACAGGCCTGGGGAGGTACTGCACTTTTTTTTTGAAGAGAGATTTTTGCTGTAGGGCGTGTACACTCGCCGGAAAGTCAGAGACAGAGACAGGAAGCGAGAAATCACCCCCCAGGGGGAGGGCCACACCGCAGTCCCTTCTCTATTCTCTCGGGATCTTGGGCACACACGCACATGCGCCCGGTAGGGGAGGTGCTCTGATGCCCATGGCACGGATGCGTGTCCCCCTGGCACTATGGCATAGACACGTGTCCCCCGACATGTTAGGGGCTTCAGCCACACAGCCTGGTCTGCCGGCTCGGGGTGGTCCTGCCAGGCTGGCCGTTGGCTCTCAGGGTCGCGCCGGTGTCTGGAGTTCTGAGACGGCGCTGGGCTGGAGCTGTTCGCATGGCTGGTGGTGCGTCTGTCAGGGAGCCTTCCTGGGCAGACGTCTCTCTCTGTCTCTGTCTCTCTGCGCAGCGCCCGTCGGGGAGCCTTCCCAGCACACGTCTCTGTCTCTGCGCAGCGCCCATCGGGGAGCCTTCCTGGCAGACATCTCTCTCTGTCTCTGTCTCTCTGTGCAGCGCCCGTCGGGGAGCCTTCCTGGCAGACATCTCTCTCTGTCTCTGTCTCTCTGTGCAGCGCCCGTTGGGGAGCCTTCCTGGCAGACATCTCTCTGTCTCTGTCTCTCTGTGCAGCGCCCGTCGGGGAGCCTTCCCGGCAGACATCTCTCTGTCTCTGTCTCTGTGCAGTGCCTGTCAGGGAGCCTTCCCGGCAGACGTCTCTCTGTCTCTGTCTCTGTCTCTGTCTCTGCGCAGCGCCTGTCAGGGAACCTTCCCAGCAGACGTCTCTCTGTCTCTGTCTCTCTGCGCAGCGCCCGTCAGGGAGCCTTCCCGGCAGACGTCTCTCTGTCTCTGTCTCTCTGCGTGGCTGGCCTGGCATCCCTGACAGGTGTGTAGTCCAGGGTGTGAGGTGTTCTAGCCCGACCGAGCAGTGGTGAATCCCCACGGACGAGGGGCCCCCTGCTGCTGGGTGGTCTGCCCGGCTCCCGTGCTGTGCGGTGGAGCACGTTTGCAGGCACGAGGGGAAACAGCGAGGCACCGCAGGGGCCCGGCCGTGCCGCAGCGCTGTCCGTGCCCACGGCTGGGAGAGGAGAGGAAACGGGCTGGGCACATGGCGGCAGGAGTGAGGCGGGAGCCGAGCCCTTGAGAGGCTTCGCGGCCGCACAGCTGGGGTCGCAGGGGTGAGCACCAGGGACTCTGCGTGCCAGCACCCGCAGGTGAGAGCTGGTGGGGGCACGCACACGGCAGGTCAGGGCGTGCGAGGAGGGCCGGCCTCAGTCCCTGAGCAGGCGGCCTCCGAATCCCGAGTGGGCACAGCCGGACCGGGCGCCCCCGTTCCCCTGTGTCTCCCTCAGGTGAGCTCGCGTGCCCCCTGGCCAGCGTCTAGAAGCAGACCTGCGAGGAAGGCCGAGGCGCTGCGCGGGGCGGCCGTGAGCAGTGTCGCTCCCTGTCCTAGGGCGGCGGCAGATCCACCACCTGGGGAGCCAGCTGCAGCTGAACCAGCACTGCCTGGACACCGCCTTCAACTTCTTCAAGATGGCCGTGAGCAAGCACCTCACCCGCGGCCGCAAGATGGCGCACGTCATCGCCGCCTGCCTCTACCTGGTCTGCCGCACGGAGGGCACGCCGCGTATCCTTTGGGAGGACACCGTGGTTCTGGCCGGGCTCCCGAGCGCGGTGGCCGCAGCCGCGCTGCCCTGCCCTGGGTCTCCGTGGAAGGGCCCCGCTGGCTTCCTGCTCTAGTGGAACCTCCAGGCTCGGGACGGGTGAGCAGGCCTGTGCCCCTGCACCCTCAGGGACACGGAGCCAGGCTCTCCTCCTGCCGGTGCTCTGAGGTGGCCGCGGCACACCGTGTTGGGGGCAGTACGGTGCTGGCGGCTGGGCCAGGCTCCAGCCATGGGGCAGGTGGCCTTGGACCTCTCCTGAGTGGCATTGCCCTCTGGGGAGGTGACCGCCATCTGGGCTGTCCCGGGCTGAGACCTCCGGGCACTCCCAGGTCCCCAGGCCTCGCCCAGCCAGGACCTGCCAGCTCTGTCTTCCTGTGGGAGCCCGCCTAGCCCATCGCACGGGCCGGGATGTCCCCAAACGTCGTGCCGGGGCGTGTGCGTGCTCGCTCTGCTCTCCCGCTGCTCCGGCTCCGGTGCCCGTCCCGTGCCGGCCTCTGCTTCTTTCTGGGAGGGGCCCCGCTGAGCAGGGCGCTCTGGCCTCGTCTCAGCCTGGTGGGCACAGAGCCACCTGCGGTCCGTCCTGACCACAGCCCTGCGCTCCTGCCGGGCGGGTTTCTGCGTGACGGCAGCTGTCTGCATGCTCCGTAATCAGGATGCTTCCAGTGGAGGGCCAAGTTGGGGGCAGGGGCCGCGGGAAGCACCGGTCCTGGCTTAACTGGGCACGCACCAGGTCCCCAGGCCCAGCCCAGCCAACCACACACCTGGCCCCCGGACCCGCCATGTCCACATGAAGGCTGGGCGTCAGCCAGGCCGCTGGAGTGGGGTCACCTGTGTGCGCCCCCAGCCTGGGCTGGCACGTCCTGCGTGTGCCACAGCGGGCTGTGACGTGGCCGTGCAGTGGTGCGCAGTGGCTGCTCGGAAATGCTGGGCCACACGCCATGCGAACCACTTAGGTGCGCCTCCAGGGCAGGCCTGACTCCGAGCCGCAGAGCAGGTGCAGGGGCGCTGGTGAAGGCCTGGCTGTCTGTGGGGGTGCCCTGTACTCGGCACCGCCGCGCCGTGCTCCGCAGGTGCTGGGGCACAGCACCCTGACCTGTGAAAGCTGCTAAGGACGGGCCACGTGGCACGGGTAGGCCTTGGTGCGGGGCTGCTGGGCCCCTCGCCCTGGGGACGCCTGCCACGCCCAGGCTGGGGGCCGTCTCGCATGTGCCCCTGGTCCATGGTGCTCCCCAGGAGCGGGAGGGCAGGTGCAGGCCGAGGCGGCCAGAGACCCCAGACCCCAGGCCCGCCTGGACGCGGCTCTGCCGCCCTCCCCTTTCTCTGGGCCTGCCTCTCACTCCCTGGGCCTGGCTGGGGCTCCTGCTGGTCCCATAGGGTCCCCCTGCTACATAACCTGCACCCAGTGGGGGCCCGCGAATCCCGCCCCACCCCAGTCCTGGGCCGCCCCACCAGCCTGCACTGGCTATCACATCGCAGTCCTCCCCTGCTGCCCGACCTGCGCATCTCCAGGGTTGCTCCAGGGAGGGCGGCCCCTCCACGCTCCCTCCAGGAGGTGCCGTGGTCCTCCTGTCCCCTGTCCACCCACGGGGAAGGGGCCTGGCCCGGGGCTTGTTACCATGGACGCAGCCCGCTCCCCGCCTGCCCGTCTCTCCTGCCCTGACCGGGCAGCCTTGGTGCCAGGCCTCGGCCTCGCTCACAGCCTTGCAGGAGGGTCGCCACCTGGCAACATGCCGTCACTTCAGAAATAGAGGATGGGGCTGGCAGGTGGCGTGGTGGTTAAGGGCGCTGGATTCCCACATGGCCAATCGTGGTTTGAGTCCTGGACCTGACAGTTTGCTTTCTCACTTTCCTTCTCTCTCTGTCTCTCTCTGGTCAACTTCAAAAAAATAAAAGAAAATAATGACAATGAATAAAATAAAATAATTATTTTTAAAAAGTTAAGGACCAGCGGTAGCACGGTGGTTAAGGCACTGGGTCCCGCATGGCCAGCTGTGCATTTTGAGTCTCGGACCCAGCGGCTTATAAACCACGCCAGGTGACTGTGCCTGTGCCTGTGCCCCAAATCCTGAGAGAATGGAGAAGGGACCGCGGCACGGCCATTCCCCTGGGGAGCGACTTTTCACTTTTCCTCTCACTGTCGAGTTTGAAAACCGTCTCCAGGTCGCAACCCTCCTGCCTCCGCACTGCTCTTCCCTGGCTGCCCAGGCCGGCCCTGAGCTCAGACCTGCCTTGCCTCCCGCACGGCTGGGGCCACCACCGTGCGTCCCTGTGCCTGGCCCCTAGGCTGGACCTGGTGTCGTCGCCGGCTGCACGTGCGGTCCCAGCCTGCGGGACCCGCCGCCCCTCGACACGCGTGGTCCCAGCCTGCGGGGCCCGCCGCCCCTCGACACGCGCGGTCCCAGCCTGCGGGGCCGCCGCCCCTCGACACGCGCGGTCCCTTCACTTTAGTAGGAGACTGGGGCACTCGCCTGGGGGGGGGGGGATCTGCGTCTCCGTCGGCGCTACCCGCTTCCCACCAGCCAGCCGCGTCCTCGCAGCCTTGCTTCTTGGCAAGCTGCCAACGCCACCCACTTCCACTCCTGCTCGGCACCTGGTAGCTGCCTGGAGGTCTGTGGGCAGGGATGGCTCCTCCTTTCCCTGGAGCCACGACTGGCATGGGACAAAAGGTGCAGGGCTTCTTGGTGCCACCCGATGTGCCCCCAGGCCTGCCCGTGCCCACCCTGCCTGCCATCCAGGGAGCCTCCCGCCCTCGCGGCCCCTCCCCCACAGCCCTGTCCTGTTCCAGACGGTGATGGGCCCGGCGACCTGTGCCCTCTGCTGTGAGGACCCTGTCACCAGCACATTTGGGAGACCACCGCACTGTGCTGTGCCCTGACCAGGACCACGCGGCTGTGAGGGCTCGGCTCACCCGTCTCCTGGCGGACGCCCGGGCCCCTCCTGGCTGTGGCTGTCGCAGACCGGGCCGTGCGAGCCCGCTCTCACATCCCGATGGGCCGTGCTTCACGGCGGGGCCATTCCTCTTGGGCGAGTGCGCGGGAACACAGGCCGGCCCGCGCGTGTTAGGCGTGTCTGTAGGTTCGTAAAGGATGTCCAGGCCTTCCTGGTGCATGCTGGGGTGTGGCACTGCGCGTCCTGCGGGTGGACGTAGTTGTCTTCTTCCTCACATGTTGGTTGCGATTTGTCCTTCATGAAGCCTCTGTTCAGAAAGTTTGCAGTTTTTTTTTTTAGAGATGTTTGCTATAGAGCATGCACATGCCTGAGAGTCATACTGAACGCGAGAAATCACCCCCCACGGGGGATGGCCATACCACAGTCCCTTCTCCTCCATTCTCTTCCCGGGATCTTGGGCACGCACACACATGCGCCTGGCATGAGTTTAAGCCACCAGGTCTGGGACTCAAACCGCAGTCGACTACGTGGGAGTCCAGCGACATAGCCATTATGCCATCTGCTGGTCCCAGTCCCACGAGCTTTGACAAAGGCACAGTGTGGCATGCCGCCGCCACAGTCCTGCAGTGCGGTCTCGCGGCCAGACTGCGCGCATCTGCTTGTCTCTGCCCAGCCCTGCCACGCTGGTCCTCCACTGTCTCTGGTTGGCCGTTAGCTGGGCACACGCAGGACACGGCCCTCTGGCTCAGCCTCCTGTCAGCCCCTGGGGCCTCAACTGCTGCTGTGGTTGGCACGGCTTCCTTCCGTCACCTTCCTTTGCTCGTCGTCACCTCGTCTCACTGTGGCCATGCCGCGCGGTGTCTCCAGATGTTGGGCATTAGCAGGCCTTTGTCCCAGGACCACTGTCTGGCCTTGTGTGAGGGCACGGTGTCTTGACCTGTGCCGTCCCTGGCGTGTCAGGGTTCCAAACCAACCGCAGACGAGGGCAGTGTTACCTTTAACCTCCCCTGGCAGGTGTGCGAGTCCTGGGCCGTGTCGGTCAGGACGTGTCCTGGGTGCCGTCTACTCACCCGAGTGAGGACAGGCCGCGCCGTGGCCCTGGGGCCACCTCTTACTCTTCAGGGTGCTTACCCGCTCGGAGCCCGGTGTCTGCCCAGACTCTCAGTGGACGCTGGTGGGTGGAGAGGGCGCGAGCGCCGTGGGGTCAGGAGCCCGCCACATTGGCCGGGGAGCTGGCCGTGAGGCTGGGTGTTCTCAGGGGCACTCTGGCTTCCCATCCCCAGACCCTCTGGCATGGCTCCTGCTCCCCTCCGGCCGCTCGTTCTGCTGGGGGGCTCGCAGGGTCTGAGCTCGGGTCCGGCTGCCGGGCTCGGCCTGGGCACGTGGCCGCCCCGGCGCTGGCTGGCTGGCGCGCCTGCACACTGCTCCTTGACTCCTCTGCAGACATGCTGCTTGACCTCAGTGACCTCCTCCAGGTATGGCCTCCCGCCCCCGAGCCCCCCAACCCGGTGTGGCCGGGCACACCCTGCTCCCTCCATGCACCCCGAGGCCGGCCTGGCTGATGTGGGCTCAGAGACCCAGGGTCATGGCAATGTGGGTCTGAAGGCAGAGAGGACACCAGCCTGTGGTTGTGGGTCCTGGTGTCCTCCAGGCCCGAGTGGCCCAGCCCGAGAGCCGCTCGAGGGTCCCAAGTGAGCATCTGTCCTCGGCAAAGGGGACTTGAGCCCTCAGCTCACGTGCGTTCTCAAACCACAGGGACTGTCCCACCGTCTCTTCACCAGGCTCTGCCCCAGGGAGCAGGAAGGACATCTGCTGTCACTGTCCCCTCCAGATATCTGGACTAGGCGGCCACTCGGGCAGGGGTCTTGGCACTGTGTCCCGGTGCCAGCGTTCTCAGGCCGAGCAGGGGTAGGGTGTGTGAGGCCAGCCTGGACCTTGCAGCCAGACCCGGCGCCTCTGTAAGTGAAGTTAGTCCGGCAGACGAAGCACGCGCCCGGCGAGGACTCTGGGCTCCTCTGCAGGCCGCCCTGCCACCCAGTGCCCACACCCGGCAGGCGGGCTCCGTGTGGGCCAGACACTGCCACCCTCTCCACCTCCCAGCTGTCTTTGCCGGTGGCATCCCTCGGCACCCGGGGCAGAGACAGCCAAAATGCCCTGCTGGGATTGCGGCAGTCCACATCTCACGTGCCCTGTGCGGGGCAAGGCCAGCCTGGGTGTGGGGGGCTGAGGCCCGGCCAGGCCACATGGGGGGCTTGCCCCGACAGACGGTGGGAGGCGTGCTCTCGGGCTCACTTCATAGCCTCCGGGAGCTGGAGACAGGGTGTCACGACAGGAGGCGGCCCTCGTCACCCGGGCTCGAGCTGGGGCGCACGCTGGCCAGGGAGCCCGCCCAGTCAGAGAGAGCCCCCCGAGTGGAAAGTCCACGCAGTCGGGGAGCCCACACAGTCGGGGAGCCTGCCCAGTCAAGGAGCTCCACAGGCGGGGAGTCTGCAGTCGGGAGCCCCAGGGCAGGGCAGGTAGGACACTGCAGAGACAGTTTGCTTGGACTTTTTGGTGCCTCAGATGGGGCTCAGCCAAGTACCAGGGCTGGGCCCACAGGAGGCTGGCCATGCCTGTGCTGGGCGAGGCTGGCCCTGCTGGAGGGGCCACACGCTCCTTACCCTGTATGACCTAGGGCCTGCACCCCCGGGGGCTTGCCACCAGCAAAGGTGGCTGCTTGTTGCGGGAGCTCAAGGCTTCAGGGACCGTGCCGAGTGTGGGTCTCACGCTCCACGGGCTGACCTCCCCAGGCTCAGCTCAAATGTGACAGCCCTCTGGCTGGAGCGTGCCCAGGCAGGTCCAGCTGGCCCATGCCCATAGAGGGACAGGGCGGGCCCTCAGAGGTGGGATCCAGAGACCTAGGAGGATGGCCTGTGCAGAGCCCACCAGCTGTCCTGGGAAAGACCTGGAGGGCCGGCTGGCCACGTCCAGCCCTGAGCATCACCCTCAGCACAGGCACGGGACAGCGGTCAGCCATGGCCAGCAGGAGGGCTTTGAACGGCCAGGACTCAGCTACTCTACCCTCTGGAAAGAACAGCGTGCGTTTTACATGCGTGGCTGGTCACGTTCTGGCCTTGCACCTGCAGTCTGGTTAGTCTTCTGGGATTCAGGCCTGGTCACCCAGCCCGAGTGTCTATCTTGGACATGTGACTAAGTGGTGGGTTTGGAGCAGCTGGCAGAGGCCGGGGCGGCCCGCAGCCAGACCTACTGTTTTTGGCGGCTGTTTTGCTGGGGTCTAAATGGTGGGACAGAGTCCAGGCCCAGACACGGGCCGGTGGGACCACCACAAGGGCTGCAGTGCTCCTAGGAACACGTCACACTCCATAGGTGCACTTAAGACACGTCACATCCCGTACACGTGCGCTCAAGACACATCACACACCACACACATGCACTTAGACACATCACACCACACATGCAGATGTGTCACACATCATACACGCTTAGACATGTTACACACTGCACATGTGCATAGACATGCCACACACGTGCACATGCCACATGCATGCAGATAGGTCGTATGCTGGCACAGCACGTGTTGGGTTGGCTGCACACTTCACATGCCACCACATGCAAATGCCACAGACACATCACGTGCCACACTGCACACATGTGCACTTTAGGTACATGTGCCACAAACCACACACACAGACCCACCACACACTGCATGCACGTAGGTGCCACATGCATGCACTTAGACACATCACACATATTACACATGACCTGCAACGCACATGCTCATCTGCACCACATGTGTTCATATGCACATGTCTAATGGGCAGACCCCAAAGTCTCTGGACTCAGGCACTCCCCACTGGAAACAGCTCTGCTGGGGGACAGCCCACGGGTGTTGGAGGAGCTGGCGCCCAGCCTTGGGCAGTGAGCAGTGGCCAGGGTCCGGAAAGGGGTGCCCAGCTGGCGGGTGCCCGTAAGCACATCCTTAGCGCCCAACCCTGATGTCCCCCCGGCCTCTCCAGTCAGAGGCACCGGGGTTCCAGCACGTGGACAGGGCCTTGTCCAGGACCACTGGCTGGGCTCCACTGGGCCAGAGCATTCTTTGGAAAGCTGAGGCAGACGCCAGATAGGCCATAACTGTGGGGCAGGGGGAACTTGGGCTCCCCCAGCTGTGCCCATCCTTGCTGCTGCTGGGTGGGCAGCTTGCCCTGAACCTGCCACCAGCCCTGTGTAGAAGTGTCCTCCACAGGGCTGCAGGGAGGACCAGGCCATGCACCCGTGAGCCCCGCTGGAGTCCTTGTTCACCGGAGGGCGGAGGACAGACTGCCCCTTCCCGCACCCTGGGGCAGGGACGAGGTGGCGGTGGGTGGCAGGAGGTGTAGGGGTGCCGAGAAATGCAGATCAGGCCCCGGTGAGGGCTGGGGCTGCCAGAGCAGAGTGGGCATGGCTGACGGTGTGGGCACACGGCTGTGGGCATGAGAGGTCCAGCGCACATGTGTGCACACAGCTGTGATTGAGGACCTGTGATTGAAAGCTTCCAGGCAGGCTTTCATGTAAAGCAGGCATCATCGTTGGTAAGATGGGGTTGGAGTCCAGCAGCCACCTGCTGGCAAGGCGCTAGGGCCCGGGTGACCCTGAGGCTGAGTGCAGGCTGCCTGGCTCCCTGGGGCTGGGGCCCAGGGCTTAGATACAGTGGTTCTTCACAGACTGAATGAGGAAACGCGCATCGCAGGAAAGACAGCGGTGCCCTGTGCCTGTGCTCTCCCACCAGGTGAACGTGTACGTGCTGGGGAAGACCTTCCTCCTCCTGGCCAGAGAGCTCTGCATCAACGCGCCAGCCATAGGTACGTGTGCGGCGTGGCCCTGCGGCGGCACGGGGGCGGCTCACCCAGGCAGGGCTTGGCTTCTGGCGCAGACCCAAAGCCCGTAGGCGTTCACAGGAGGAAGTGCAGTGCTGGAGCAGAGGGTGTCCTCGTGCAGACGTGAGGGACATCTGTTGCCACATACCTCGGCACGGCAGGAGGAGGGTGGCCTGAGAGGGTGCCCCCTCCCTTGTGCTGTGAGGACTGTCGTGTGGGCTGCCTAGACGCCTCCTGCCTTCACCTCACCACCTACAAGTACAGACCTGTCGGCAAGGGGCACCTGGGCCAGGAGGGCTGGGGTGCAGGCTGCGGTCACCAAGACTCAGCCTCCAAGGTCGAGCCTAGCAGGGCAGGGTGGAGGGACCCTAGCTGGGGCCAGGCTGCGTGGCCTCTCCGGTGGGGTGTGGTGGTGCCCCGCAGCACCAGCGGCACTGTAGGCCAGTCTAAGGGAGGCAGGTCTGTTGCTGGGACAGGAGCCGGGGCCCAGCGGGGTGTGGCCCCTCATCCCCTTGGATCCATTTGTACGGCAAGTGTTGGTGTGACCCTGGCTGCAGGAACAACCCAGAAGCGGGCCTTGTCGCCCTGAGGAAGCTAGCTAGCCCAGACAGGGTGGGGCTGAGCACAGGGCTCAGCACCTTCAGCTGTCTCCTGGGGGGCAGGGCTGGCTTCTTGGCCCCCTGCAGAGAACGCCCTGCTGAGGGCCCTGTAGTCACTTATCTACGCATGGCTGTCGTTTGAAGAGACCTTTATTATGAAAATCCACTTAAATAGCTGCTCTACTGTCAGTGACTTCCCTGGCTGGGGATCTGGAGGGAAGGTCTCCAGTGGAGCAGAGACCACTCAGAATCCCGGTGCCAAGACACCGGGGCCCTTGGAACTGCCCGGGTGCTCCAGAGCTCCCCTCCACCCCACCCGAGGCCGGACACCAGGCCCTAGCTACATGAGGCGGCCCCGGGTCCACTGGGCTGCAGCTGCCTTTGAAAGAGAAAACCTGTGACACCTTTAACAGCGACAACAGGCAACCGCAGTGCACCCAGGGGACTGCCGTGGAGGTGGAGGTGGCAGTGGCGGCGGCAGCCCCCTGGCCACTCAGACTCAGGCGTAGAAGATGAGCTCCGGGATCTGCCCGCCCTGGACCCCCGTCCCATTGGTGCTGTCCGAGGAGCACTGGAACTGGAAGGCTACCTTCCCACACTGCACTTCCGTCATGCCCTCCTGCCCGAAGTAGCTGAGCTCGCTGCCGTCCAGGACAGCGCTGACTGTGTAGAAGGTGTCCTGCTCCACCTGCACCGGGTGCTCGAACCACACCGAAAACGTGTTACTGGACCCGTCCGACACGAACTTGGTCAGGTTCTGGGCCAGGACCACACCCAGCCGCTTGAGCTCGATCTTCACGCTGTACTCGGCCTTGCCGGAGCTGGACCCATACAAGCCCAGCCCGGCCACAAACACCCTCCTGTCCACGGCGAACTGGATGCTGTCACAGCGCCCGCGGTACCGCCACTGGTTGCTGCGGTAAGCGGAGGACTGGAAGCGGTGGCAGCGCTGCGGGGCCAGGCCCTTCCTCTTGGTCAGGGGGAAATCCAGGAGGGGCTTGTTGGCCGCCGTATACCACAGGAAGATGTTGTGGGTCTCCTCCAGCGTCAGGATGTCCGACTGGGCCGCGCCGTTGGCAAACTCCTCCAGGCTCATGGTCGGGATTCGGACCAGGTAGAGGGCTCGCCCCAAGACGTGCCTCTGGTTCCGTGGGGTGGCCGGCAGGCCCTGCCTCTTGCACTCTGCCTGGGCCCAGTCCAGGACGGCCTGGAAGACCACGGCCTCCTTGGCGTTGAGGGCCTCCCGCGAGACGATGATCTCCAGTGTCTGCCGGTCCACTTCACAGAAGCCCTCGGACCGCAGGGCCATCTCGGCCTGTGCGTCGATGACCTCCCAGCAGCGCTGGGTCAGCTCAGGCTCCTCGAACAGCCGGCTCTGGGACAGCAGGACACAGGCGTTCTTGGCCTCCAGGCTTGTCTCCAGGAAGTTGACACAGGCTCTCGCCAGTGCGGGCACGATGTACTTCTTGGCAGCGTAGAGAGTGGCCAGCACCGTGTCAGCCTCCAGGTCGATCTCGTCACAGTACATGTACCTAGGCAGAAGGGCTCCGTCACAGGCCCTGGGGGCACAGCCGGCGCCGGGACAGCCCAGGCACCAGTGCACGCCCCCTGGAAGCTGCAGGGTGCTGCGGTAAGGACCCCGTCCTTCCACACCCACACCCACACCCACGGAGCAGGCTTACTTTAGCAAGATCAGAAAAGCTGCGGGCTCCACGTCGGGTATGTGGATTTCTGCCTTGACCTCTGCAAGGTCCCCGTAGAACATTGCGTAGAAGACAGAGCTACCGACCGCCAGGACATACTGGGGATGAGAGAGCGGCCTGAGGCCCGGCCCCCGGCCCCGCCCGGCGCTGCAGGGGCTGTAGGAGGGCGCGGGGGCTCAGAGTACCTCGCCTCTACCAACCTTGTGGGCGGGCACCCTCCTGGCCGCGCCCTGGGGCCCCACGACGAAGTGGACGTCGGCCATGAGCTCGTTGTTGAACATGAGCGCGTTCCTGCAGAGGCAGAGGCAGGGACTGGGGCGCGGAGGCCGCGGGCGGGGGCGGGAGCGGGGCGGGAGCGGGAGCGGGAGCGGGGGCCGGGGCGGGCTCACCTCTCGCGCAGCGTCGGGTGGAAGGACTGCCAGTTGGGGCTCTCCAAGTTGTTGTTGCAGGGCGCGGGCGGCGCGGGCGCGGGCGGCGGCGGGGCCGGGGCCGGGGCGCTGGGCGGGCCGCGCGGGCCGGCCTTCCTGCCCGCGGCGGCGGCGGCGGCAGCGGCCGCGTTGCTGTTGGCCAGGTCTGTGGCGGCGGCCGCGGCGGCGCAGGCGGGCGCGTAGAGCTCCGCGGCCATCTTCGCGGGCGGGGCGGCCTTGTGTGTCTGCGCCCTCGCGCCACGCCGGGGCCCGGGGGGCGGCTGGGCGAGCACGAGCAGGGAGCTCAGGCACTGCGCGACGCGGCCGTGCAGGCAGGCCAGCGGCAGCAGCATGGGGTCGGGGGCGCGGCTGCCGCCCGCCGCCCGCGGAGCCCGAGCGCGCAGCCCCGCCGCTGGGGGCGCCGTGCAGCCCGAGCCCGGTGCCGCGCCGGCGCGTCCTACGTCACTGCGCATGCGGCGCGCCCGAGGCCCCGCCCAGCTGGTCTCCCGGTACCGCCCCTCGCGGGGGCTCGGCGTGGGGAGGGGGCCCGCGGCCTGGGGCACCCACCGACCCACTGCTCCTCTGCAGGGCCCGCGCCTTGCACCCCTTCCCGGCCGTCAGTGCGCTGTTCGCGTTTCGTGCTGTAAAGCTCTGGGTGGTGGGAAGGGCCGGCGGGGACCGCGGGGGTCGGGGTCGCCAGCTCGCCAGGCAGGGCGTGGGCGACCCCTGCCCAGGCCGCGTTCCCGCCGGCCCGCCCTGCTCCATCGCCTGCTGGTTCCGCGCCTCCGGGTGCGAGCCTGGCTCGTGGGGCTCTGTCGAGCTGCGCCCCTGGCGGGACAGTCCGTCCTTCCTGACCCGCGCTCCCCAGACTGAGCAGCAGGCAGCTCTGCCTTCCCTCTTCGAAGGCGCTCTGCGCACCAGCCCCCCAGGGGCGCAGCCTGCCACCCTCTCCGTGTTCTCCTTGAGGAGACTGGCACCGACCACCCCGGGGGCGGAGGAGCTGCCCTAGCCGCGGGCATCCCTGCCTCCGCCTGCGGTTCGCGCTGGGTCCCGCCGGGCCTGCGGTCTTGCCTGGCGGGTCCGGTATCACGGTGCCGCCCCTGTGCAGCCTCTGCTCCGTCCGTGTTTCTCAGGGTTTTTGTCACAGCAGGTCCTGCCTCGTGCCTGATGGGGACTGTAACCAGGGCTGTGCCCTCCCTTCCCACGGGGCACCCTCTCTCGGGGTTTTCTGTTTTCTCCTGGATGACAGGCCTCTGTCCCTAACTTGTCTCCAGCTATTGACCAGGGTTTTTTTTTTTTTTTTTGGAGAGGTTTTTGCTATAGGGCGCGTGCACTAACCAGACACAGAGAGAGAGACAGAGAGATAGAAAGTGAGAAATCACCCCCCAGGGGGGATGGCCATGCCGCAGTCCCTTCTCCTCCATTCTCCTCTCGGGATCTTGGGCACACACGCACACACGCCCGGCATGAGTTCAAGCCACCGGGTCCGGGACGTGAACAGCGATCGACTATGTGGGAGTCCGGCGACATAGCCATTACGCCAACTGCTGGTCCCTTGACCAAGGTTTTTAAACATTCAGTTTTCAGGGCCAGCAGGTGGCATGGTGGCTAAGGCACAGGACCCACACACTGGCCAACTGCAGTCTGAGTCCTGGCCGGAGGTTTGAAAATCACACCAGGTGTGCCTGTGTGTTCTCAAAATCTTGAGAGGACAGTGGCAGAGAAGGGATTGCTGTGTAGCCATCTGCTCTGGGAGACGATTTCTTGCTTTCCCTCTGTCTCTTTCCTGCGAGTGCACATGCCCTGTGTCAAAAACCTAAGAAACAAAAAAACCTTCAGTTTTCTACCCAAGGATGAATCAGTGTTAAAGTCTCATCCAAGTCAAGATGAGGTCTCTTCGCATGTTTTTTTTTTAAAGCATTGCTAAACTACAGAGACAGAGACGAACGCACCCCTCTGTGAGCCATGACACCACAGTTCTTCCTCATTGCTCCGTTCCACCAGGATTTCGTGCACGCTTCTGGCGTGTTTTCCAAGCCACTGTGGCGGGATTCAAACCACTGTTGACCTTGGAGAGCTGCTGCAGTCCCTTGTCCTTTGCCCTTTTCTGGGTTGGGGCGCACGTGTGTGCCCAGCAGGGCTTTCAGCTGGCAGGCTCCAGACACGCTGCAGAGTCAGCCACGTGGGTCCAGCGCCTTAACCTCCACGCCACCGGCTGGCCCGGGGTCTGGCTCCGTGCTCTGCGCTGTAGGACAGCCCAGTTCCGACTCCACTGGCCACGCCGTCGTCGGTAGCCATGTGTAGGCGGTGGTGGGGACGGGACGGGGCTTAAGCCCCTGGGCTGGCACTAGGCCCGCCTGTCCATGGTGGCCGGTGACCCTCTGCCGTGTAGGTTCTGTGTCTGTGCCCCCTGGGAGTGGGCGTGGGTCACAGCTGCCTGTTTGCCTGGATGGCTTGGGACCCTGGCAGGTAATGCAGCCGAGGGGTATTGCTCCCCGCCATGGCCCCCCAGGGTCACAGGGCCTGCTGGGGCCACCAACCCCTCTGGGGCCCAGGTGGCCTCCATGGCTGCTGCTGTCCCCTGGCTGCAGGAACTCCCTGGGTCTCGGTGAATCGGGGGAAGAGGGTGCTGACGTGGGCGACAGTGGGCTCCCGTCCAGCCCCTCAGCTACGGCTGGAGCATGGGCCAAGCTGTGATCCCCTGCCTACCTGCCCCAGGCCCGGCCCGCGGCCTCACCCAGGACCCCCAGGCCATCCTGTCCGTCCTGTGCTTTTCCGCGGGGCATGTGTGTTCCCTGGTATCCTCACTTGCTTGGGGGGCTGCGAGCTTGGGAACTTCCCCCTGGCTTGGCAGGCGCAGGTCTCGGTGTGCACGTGATGTCCCAAGGCAGGCCCTGCCTGCCGTGTGCCTCCTTGGCTGTGAGTGTGAGCTGCCACGAGACACCTGTGACGCCCACACCTGCCCTGCTCACTGGCCCATCTGCATGGAGAATCCTGGAGACACCGGGTGTGTGGTCTGGGCAACGCCCTGGCTGTGGCCCCTGCCCAGGCCCGGCCTTGGCCCATCCCCGGCCACAGTGCCACTCAGCCCAGCTCAGGGTCAGGGAGCCGAGTGCTGGGGGAGCCCGGGCCGTGCCGTGTGGCTGTGCACATGGGGCCTGTGCACACCGGCTCGCCGCCTCACGCAGTGTGTGAGGCGAGGCAGTGCTGGGGCGTGTGTCTGCCGCAGACCCGTGCCTGTACATCCCACGTTTCGCCCACCTGCTGGAGTTCGGGGACAAGAACCACGAGGTGTCCATGACAGCCCTGCGGCTCCTACAGCGCATGAAGCGGGACTGGATGCACACGGGCCGGCGCCCTTCTGGCCTCTGCGGTGCAGGTAGGCGGGCCAAGCCCTTCCGGGTTGCGGCCTTGACCGTGGGTTCTCACCAGCTCAGTCTTGCTGGCTGCTGTGGTCACGTCTGCTGTCATCTTTGCCTAAGAGCAGGCTCAGCCTGGGGCTGTGGTTGGACCTCCAGTGCTGGCCTCACTGCCTCCCAGGCCCTCGGGCCTTCCTTTTGCTCCCGCTGGCTTCGCAGGTCCTGGGAAAGGGCTGGGACCCTCAGAGGCTACGGACCTAGCCTGGCTTCCTGTCTTGCCTTGGGGCGTCCAGCCCCGGGAGTGGCCGACTGGCAGGCCTGAGCCCGGGCTGCCCTGGACACAGCCTGCCCACCCTCGGTCCCAGGCCCCTCGCTCCTCTGGCACCTGTTCCCAGCGCGGCTGGTGCTCAGCTCACAGTAGGTCGCATGTTGCCCGGGTCCAGCTGCACCTGGAAGCCTCATTCCCAGGCCATGGTTGGCACCCTTGGATCTGCCTTCTCCCCGACCAGGCGCCTCTCAGGGGCCTCAGCTCCCATCACACCCAGCATCTCACATGTCCCCTGGAAGTTAGGCTGTGTGCCCCGGGGTGACAGGCGCTCACATACAGACCTTGGTTAGACCCCCCGTCTTTATGGACAGAACCGCGGTGGAGCCTCCGTGCCCGCAGAGGACAGCACTGCCAGGGGCCCGCGCAGCGTCTGTCCGTGGGTGGTGGGCGCCTGTCTCTGAGTGCACGCGAGCCCTCGTTCCCTGGAGCGGCCCAGGCCCACGGAGCTTCTGTTCCTTTTCAGCACTTCTAGTAGCAGCCAGGATGCATGACTTCCGGAGAACTGTCAAGGAGGTGGTCAGTGTGGTCAAAGTGTGTGAGTCCACACTGCGCAAGAGGTAGGTGGCCACTCTGGTGCCGTGCCCTGGCCCCACTAGGCCTGCCATCCAGCCACGCTGCTCCTCAGGTGCTGCCCGCAGCCTGGCCCTGGCCACCCCGGGCTCGGACAAGCTGTTGGGCTGCCTGCCTCCCTCTGGGGCATGTCCACCTGTCCCAGGCCTGCCCTGTCCCCAGGCCCTTCGGACTTCTTTTGTCCCCTTTGCCTTCACAGGTCCTAGGGAGAGGCCTTGGGCCCTCAGAGGCTAAGGGACCAGCCAGGCTTCCTGTCCTTGACCTTGGGGCAGCCACCCCTGGGAGTGGCCAGGGGGCAGACCTGCCTGTGGGAGCCCTGGCGCTCCTGTCTGAGTGAAGGCGGGTGATCAGTGAGGGCACCCAGCCGAGGCCACTTGGGAGCTAGGCAGATGGCAGAGCCCAGTGTGTCCATGGCAGGCCTCCTGTCTCCCATTTGGTACAGTCCATCCTGGACACTGAGAGGAGTGGTCAAAGTGAGGCTGTGGCGCCGTGTGACCGTGGGGCGCCGCGAGCTCGCAGGTGTGGGCCGAGCTCGCAGGTGTGGGCCGTGGCGCCGTGTGACTGTGGAGCGCCGCGAGCTCGCAGGTGTGGGCCGTGGCGCCGTGTGACTGTGGCACACTCGAGAGCTCGCAGGTGTGGTGGCGCCGTGTGACTGTGGGGCGCCGTGAGCTCGCAGGTGTGGGCCGTGGCGCTGTGTGAGAGCTCGCAGGTGTGGGCCGTGGAGCCGTGTGACTGTGGAGCGCAGCGACGCAGGTGTGGGGAGCTCGCCGCGAGCTCGCAGGACTGTGGGGCGCCGAGCTCGCAGGTGTGGGCCGTGGCGCCGTGTGACCGTGGGGCGCCGTGAGCTCGCAGGTGTGGGCCGTGGCGCTGTTTGACTGTGGAGCGCAGCGAGCTCGCAGGTGTGGGCCACAGGCTGCGGCAGCGTCCCTCACAGCGTTGGGTGGCAGGGGTGACCAGAACCAGATCCCGTGTGAGTTCAGCTTTTTTTTTTAATTCAGTTTTGCTGTAGGGTATGTGCACTTGCCAGAGAGAGAGGGAGAGAGAGGAAAAAGAGAAGGAAAGTGAGAAATCACCCTCTGGGGGAGGGCCGCACCACAGCCCCGTCTGTTCTCTCCCCGGGTACTCTGCACACGAGCCCGGTGCGCTCCTCGAGTTGCCGGGTCTGGGACTTGAGCTGCGGAGGCAGCTGTGTGGGACCCACACCACCGGCCGTGGGCTCGGTTTTAAACGCCTCCTTCCTCCTCCGCTCAGGCTCACGGAGTTTGAGGACACCCCCACCAGCCAGCTGACCATCGAGGAGTTCATGAGGATCGACCTGGAGGAGGAGTGTGACCCCCCGTCGTACACAGCCGGCCAGAGGAAGCAGCGCATGAAGCAGGTAGCGTGGCCAGGCAGCGCCACCCCGCGTGCTCCGTTCGCGATGCGGACGCTGTCTCGGCTGTCACTCCCGGCGAGGGCTTTAGCTATGGAGGCCGCCCCGTCTCGGAGCAGTGCTGTCAGGGTGGCAGACCGCCAGAGGCACGGGGCTTAGCTTGGCCCGGCCTGGAGGGGCAGGGTGGGGTGGGGGACCTTCTGGCACCAGGTTTTGCTCTCCAACGGGCCCTCACCTGGAGTGCTTTGGTTCTGGTTTTACCGGAAAACAAAGTAGATCCTGCTTTTAGAATTTGCCAGAATCAAAAAAGCCCAAGCACCCTCCCTGTCACCCAGAGGCGCTGCCGAAGGCATGTCTCTGTCGTTCAGTCTGGGAACTTGCTGCCTGTGGGGGTGGGTGGAGTCCTGGGGGACGCTTGCTGGCCACACACTGACCATCCCCGCCTGTCCTGCCCCCAGGGCCTGCTGGGCAGTGGAGCTCGGAACTGTAGCCCCAGCCCGAGGTGTCCTGAGCGGGGCCCCAGCCAGGGCCCCGGAGGCTCCCACACAGCAGGTGGTCCAGGCCTCAGAGGTGCTGCCCTCCCCGGGGCAGCCCTTGCTGCGTGCCTGGAAGGCCCGCCCAGGGCCTGGTGCCCCCAGGGTGTCGGGGAGGCTGTGCGTGCAGGCCCGGGGCTCCTCTTACTGGACGTCCTCACCCCCTTCTCTTGCAGCTTGAACAAGTCTTGTCGAAACAGCTAGAGGAAGTGGAAGGTAGCCGGACGCGCTCCCTCACAGGTGCCTGGGCGCTCTGGAGGGTGGGCTTCGCGCTGACTGCTGGGACTTCCTGCTCCAGGGGAGATCTCCAGTTACCAGGACGAGATCGAGATCGAGCTGGAGAACAGCCGGCCGAGGGCCAAAGGGCCCCTCCCTGGCCTGAAAGACGGTGAGTCTGACCCCTGCCTCCTGGCTGTGGGGCTCTGGGCGACCTTCCCGCATCCTCACAACTGCAGCCGCCGCCCCGGCTCTCCTGCCATCCCCCCTGCAAGCCACGTGCTCCTAGCCAGGCTGTGGGCCACCTCTGGTCCCCATGTGCCATGCTCAGTGCCTAGCTGCTATTTGGACATAGGTTGTGCCTCTCGAGCCCGGCCCCCCCAGACCCCTCTCGTTAGCCTCTGCAGGTGCGGGCCTCCCGGAGGCGCTCAGCCCCGCCTGGCCTGTGCACCTGCTGTGCAGCCTGGGCCTGCAGAGCCGCTCTGGCCTCCCGGAGGTGCTCAGCCCTGCTGGGCCGCGTGCCCTCAGTGAGGGAGGGCGCCAGGCTTCTCTGCCCTGAGTGCCATGGCCTGCATGGAGCTGTCCCAGGGCGGGATGCAGGTCCGTCCTCTGTTCCTGTGACTACCTGCCTGTGTCCCTGGGCCTGAGGGCCCCCTGGATCCGTGCACCGGTCCAGGTCCGTGTGCTGCTGCTTGGTCTGTGTGGAAGCTGGGGAAGGAGAGAGCCCCTCCTCGCAGTCATGGCAGCCAGGCCGCGGGCGCTCTGACGCGGACTCTCAGGTGTGCCCGTCTGCCCTGAGCCCCCAGCCCCCTGCAGCCGCCCTGCGCGCCGCCCCAGCCCTGTGCTCACGAGCAGCGCTGCTCCACTCCGGTGTGGGCGTGCTGTCGGGCTTTCCCGGTCATTAGTCATGTTGTCAGCACACCGTGGTCCTGGGGGCCAGGTGGGGCCGTGGCAGTGAAACAGGAGACCCTGCGGGCCCGGCCCTCTTGGAGGTTCCTGTTTGGATCCAGAGGCCCCCTGAGGGTCCGGGTAACGCATGTGCTTTGGACTCAGGGCTGGCTGGGGCCGGGACGGACTGTGGCGCTGAGGGTGCTGCCTCTCCCCCCCCACCTTCCTCTCTCTGACGCTCGCGTTCGCAGAAGAAACAAGTACACGTAAAACGAAGTGGGTCCCCTTACGGAGTCAGGCCAGCTCTAAGGTGCCGTGTTCTCTCGCGTCCCTGGCCTGGCCCCACAGCACTGTGCTGAGCCGTGTGCTGGGGTGCATTTGGAGTGTCCGCCTCTAGTGGTGCTCTGCCTGCCATCCCCTCCGCAGAGCCTCGTCTTCTGCGCTCTTCCCAGGGAGGCCTCTGGCGTCCCAGAAACGCAGCGTCTGCAGTGGCAGGCTTTGCCGCCTTCCCACCAGCCGTGCAGCCGCGCTGCCGTGCCCCTGCCTGCGCAGGGTCCCGGTCTTCCTCGGCCGTGCAGCAGGCTCCTTGGAGCCGCCGGCAGTGAGGCGGGAGTCGGGCCACGCGGGCTTGGCTCAGTTCCTGCTCCCAGGGGAGCCCCTTGGTGCCGCCTGTGCCTGTGGCAGTGAGCGGCTCCGCTGCGTCCTCCTCAGGCCCTCCACCGCGCTGCGGTCAGTCCTTACGGGGCGGAGAGTCCTCCACGTGTTCTGGGTCCAAGTCCCACTGGAGTCTGTGGGTGGGTCTCATGTTTTATATGACTTTCAAAAAAATCCAGAAGTTCTTGCCTTGTGAAATTCCGCCTCAGCAAGGTCTCACGGACTCCGCTTTAGTGCTGTGTCTGAGACCTGCCCTGCCCGGCCCAGGGCGGCGAGCACCGCCGTCCCTCCTGGGGCGCCTGCATCTGGCTCTCACGCACCGCCCCGCGGTGCAGCCTCCGTCCACGCAAGGGCCCCTTCGCCGCCGCTGGCGGCAGAGCCGCTCCCTGGGCGCCCCGTGGCTTAGGCAGCCGGGCCGTGGGTGCCGTGCCCCGGCGTGTCAGGAGGTCTCTGCATGGGGACACAGGAGCCCATGGCTCGGCTTCTCAGAGTGCTGTGCTTCGAGGCTGCCGCGCCTCCAGCCCCAGTGCACAGGCATGAGGTGGCCGAGGCCCCGTCATCTGCAGACACTCCAGGACTGTCCCTCCACCGCAGAGAGAGGCAGGCTTCCTGGGCGTTCTCGTGCCCGTCGCTTGCGCCCCGGCCCTTGGTCCCGTCACAAGGTGTGTGGCTCCCCTGTCCCTAGGCTCCACCGAGGATGCGACGTCCAGTGCATTTGGCGACGAGGACCCCGAGGACGAGGAGCTGGAGGCCGCCGCCAGCCACCTGAACAAGGACTTCTACCAGGAGCTGCTCAGGGGCGGCAGCGCCGCGGGCGACTCAGAGGCCACCGGCGTCGCTGACGAGAGCTGCCAGCCCCCGGCCCTGGAGTCCCTGCTCGGCCCCCTGCCCACGGCAGCCAGCCTGGGCATCTCGGACTCCATCCGCGAGTGCATTGCCTCCCAGGGCCGCGACCCCAGTGAGTGGCCGGGACAGGCCGAGCCCCAGGGGAGAGGATTCCTGCCGGGACCAGCCCCTCCCGGGGACCCATCCTCAGCCTGGGGACGTGGCGTTCCGGGGGGGAGCCTGGGAGCTGCCTGTCCTGCACAGGCCCCTGGGAGGGCCCCAAGGGCCAGAGCACGTGTGTGCCGAGTCCTCTGCTGGCTTGGCAGCCGTGCCCGCTGTGTGGCTGGGGCCCTAGCTCAGCAGTGGCCAGACTCCCTGTTGGGAGGGCAGCAGCCACTGTTGGGAGACCGGCTGGCACCCAGGCAGGGCGGGGGCCGGTGTCAGCAGGGGACAGTCGAGCAGGCCATCTGCCTCCACCCCACGGCGCACAGGCCACGGCGGCCATCCCCGCCGTCCCTTGCCCACTCTGTAGGAGCTCACTGAGGTTGGCCGCTGGGAAAGGCTGGGCGAGGCCCTGGGCAAAGGGCAGCTGGCTCTGGCCCTGTTCTGTGCAGCGTGGCTGCCCCGGTGCCAAGGCCAGCTTCTGGCCACACCGTCACCTCAGACCCTGCCTCCTCTCCAGGTCCGGATGTCCCCAAGGGGGGCAGTGCTCAGTCGGCGATCTCTGGGCCAGGTGCAGAGGTGGCCAGGGCTCTGGGCTCTGCAGAGGCCCTGTGCAAATGTTCCGAGGCAGCCGGGTGCGGGGCGCCCAGGGCAGGTAGAGGCTGTCCTGGGTGGGCAGACCGTGCCTGACTGCCAAGGGTACCGTCGGGACCCAGCTGCGGTGCACGGGGCTGAGCTGAGAGGACTCGGCCGGACTGTTGGGTGGCGTGGGGGCGAGAGGAAGGGCCGTCTTGGTTGGGAGGTAGCACAGACAGCCTCTTGACCACACTAGGGTCGGAGCAGGCTGCAAGGTCGGGGGCCCCCAGCCTGGCCATGGAGGCTCCCGGAGGCTCCTGTGTCACCTTGTTCCTGGCCTGAGTCTCCTGCCTTGCTCTGTGTGCACCCCCCTCCAGATGTTGGGAGCGCAGCCCGCTGGGGCTCCCTGCCTGGAGCGCTGGTGCCCCGACCTGAGGCGGCACCCCTCTGGGGAAGGCAAGCACTGGGCTCTCCCCGCTTCTTCCCCCTGGGGAGCGGCACGGCTCAGACCAGCGCCCACAGGCTGGGAGCACACAGGAGGCCCGGGTTCGGCTCCTGGCTCCACCCTAAGGCAGTGCAGCCGCAATCCGGGTCTCAGGCAGAGCAGGAGGGCACACGCTCTGGGCGGCGTGAGCAGCCGTGTGAGTGGCCCTGTCTGGACAAGACTCGGGCGTAGTTAGTGACTTGTACTTGTGGCCCCAGCTGGGAGACAGGCAGGAGGGCACACTCGCTTTAAAAAACACATTTTGCCACAGGGCACATGTGCTTGGCAGAGGGGTGGGGGGCGGGGGCAAGAAAGCACCCCATGGGGCCTGGTCACACTGCAGTCCCCTCTCCCTTACTTCTTCCTCCTGTCAGGACTGTGGACATGTGCTGTGTGTTTTTTCAAGCTGCCGGGTCCGGGACTTGAACCACGCAGCCAAACACATGGGATCCCACTGCCTTACCCACAAAGCCACTGGCTGTTCCCAACATGTGTCTTTACACAGTCGTAAAGGGGCGGCACGGTGCTCTGAACACGCTGCTCGAGCTGTACTGGGCCAGGAAGTGCAGGCCGTCTCCAGCTGGTCCTGTGCCGGGCGTGCTCGCCCGTGGCTGGCTGACGGACAGAGCCAGGGGTCGCGGCGTGAAGCCGTGTTGAGGCTGCTCGTGTCAGTCGTTCTCGCTCAGGTCTCACGGGAAAGACTGATGTAAAGTAGCAGTGACAGACGCACAGGGTAGGTGAGGACGCAGGCTCGGCCCTGGGTGCCGTCTGCTTCCCCGGTCAGACCCGATGCTCACCTCCCCTAGAGGACACTTCTGGAGACGGCGAACTGGACCTCAGCGGCATCGACGACCTGGAGATCGACAGGGTGAGTGACCGCGTGGGCGCCCCAGGTCCCAACCGCAGCTCAGGGCAGGTGCAGCCGCCGTGCCCCGCCCACGGCAGGAGCCAGCCGGCCTGGCGCTGTCAGCAGGCAGCTCTGCAGCTGCCGTGGACCCCTTCGTGGGGCAGCTCGTGACCCCTGTGTGCCCCGTGTCACCAGGGCCCGCGTTGTGGACGGGACGGCTCTGCCGTTTATGTCCTATGTGGAGAGGGGGTCATCCCAGCTTTGTCCTAACAAGGCACGGCTGACAGCGTGTCCTGAGTCCCCGTGGGGCTGCGGTTGGAACCGAGCTGCCGAGGTTCTGGTGCTGGAAGGCCCACCAGTGCCTGTCCTGCCCAGGAACTCCGCTTCCGGCCGCGGCCTGCCTGACTGGCGTGGGCAAGGGTGGGGTCTCTGCCTCCCCGTCTGTGGGAGCTGTGCCAGCAGGAGGCCTCGTCCGGCAAGAGCCGCCCCGGACAGCAGGCCTGCACTTCCACAGTACATCCTGAACGAGGCGGAGGCCCGTGTGAAGGCCGAGCTGTGGATGAAGGAGAACGCCGAGTACCTGCAGGAGCAGAGGGGTGAGCACCTGCCGGCCGGCCACCTGCCCACCCTGGCCCGGCCCCCGCTGAGCCACTGTTTGTCCCCCTCCCAGAGAAGGAAGCGAGGATCGCGAAGGAGAAGGAGCTCGGCGTGTACAAGGAGCACAAGGTAGGCCCAGCCGCGGGGGGGGGGAGGAGGGGGCGCTGTGCAGGTCGCGGCTCTGGAGGGCAGGGGGTGCCGCCTGCAGGGAGGTGGGTGTGCACGGTGAAGCGAGCACTGGCCCCGGCCGTGCGGTGCTCTCTGCGCATCGAGGGGTCCGTGCTTCCCGGCCCCAAGGAGGTCTGGGGTCGGGGGTGGCAGGAGCCGTGACAGGCCCCAGCATCGAGCGGTGCCTTCCTCGGCCAGCCTGGGACGTGCAGGCTTGGCTCATGCTGCAGAGGGCGGGGGTGCCCACATCCTGAAACTGCCATGGGGAGAGCTGGCCCGGACCCTGCCCACCGCACCCCCTTGGCGCCCAGCCGGTCGGACTCAGGACGTCCCGTCTGTCTCTGCCAAGCCCAAGAAGTCTGGCAAGCGGCGGGAGCCCATTTTGGCCAGCACAGCCGGGGAGGCCATCGAGAAGATGCTGGAGCAGAAGAAGATCTCCAGCAAGATTGACTACAGCGTTCTGCGGGGCCTGGACAGCAAGGCCGAGGCCAGCCCCCAGAGGGAGGACACCCAGGCCGAGGACAGGCCGAGCTCCCGCAAACTGGCCCGGAGGAGGCCAGCCGCCAGCAGGAGCAGGGCCGACCCCCTGAGCAGCGTGGGGAAAAGGTACCCCATCCTGCTGGCGGGGCGCGGGTCGGGGGCTGACCGGGAGCAGAGGACTAAGGCCATCCAGCGCCTGCTGGGCCCAGGGCCCTCCCTCCAAGTGTGGGCATGGGTCCTGACTCCCCTGGGTGGCCCAGCAGAGGAGGGCTGCCTGCCCTGGGGGACCCTGCAGTGTCTTCAGGGAGGCGATGGGATACCCAGTGGGCTAGGCCATCTCCAGCCTGGCGTCAGTCTCGAGGGAGAAGAGCCAGCCCCAGCCCCTGCCCCTGCCCCTGCCCCAGCCCTGCTGCCTCGCCCCCCCGCCCTCGCCCCCCTCGCTCCTCCCGCTCCCCTCGCTCCTCCGAGCCTTTGTGCTGTCTTCTGGGATGGGCGCTGGAGGCAGGAGCAGGGTCAGGGCAGGCTCTGCACTCAGTAGGCCACTCTGGCCTGCAGCTCTGCCGGAGTGATGCTGGCTCGCAGCTCTCACTGCTCACTGGAGGGTTTTTTGCCATGGCTCAGCCGCTTTCGAGGCACATCTTCAGTAGGATAATACCTGGGCATTCTGCAGTTTAACCACCCAGGTTAAACAAGACCTCCACTCTTGTCTCCACCAACTGGCTTCTGACAGTTGCAAGAACCTTCTTTTTCTTTTCGATCCTGGATCTAGTGACCCAGTGTTTCCTCTTGTCCATGGCCTTCCTGGAATATATGGCAGACTGGGGGTGTATGTCGGTGCCTCAGACTAGGACTAGGACGGGGTTTCGGCTGCAATGGGGCTTCCCCTTCTTGGTCTTTAGCCTTGGGGTCACCCTTTTTAACTTTGCCACTGGCATCAGCCTTCTTAGCTTCAGGGTTCTTCTCTTTACATCCTGCTTCGCAGCCGTTTACCTGCCATCTTGTACAGTGGGGAAAGACTCCGATACGTGTTTTTGCTTATTTCTAAGTATTTCTTCCATAAAAAGTTGAGAGACAGAGAGTACCCCTTGGGGTCTTCATGCAGAGTTGGCCTGCAGCCTGCCTGGGCTCAGGGCACACGTGTACCGGCGTGGCGGGGTCCTAGGCGTGGCTTGTGTGGCCTAGCCACATGGCTGCCACACTGCCTGGGCCCGCTGCCGAGTCCTCCCGCTGTAATCTGCCCACTGGGCACCGCGGCCCTGCTCATCTGTGTGCTGCTTAGTGTGGGGAGGAGCTGCCGCAGGCCGTGGGCCAGGAGCCTGCTCGTCCACACGGGGTAGTGCGGGCCCCTCGGCAGGCCACGCACTCCCTGCCCGTCACCCCTGCCAGGACCAACTGTAGGCCAAGGTTTCTGGCCAGAACCTTGTCTGCTTGCTCCATGGGGCCAGACAGCTCCCTGAGCCAGACCGCACCATCCCACTGCTGGGGCCTTGAGGCGGGTGCCCACGGCCTGGGTGACGATGGGCAGAGGTGACCCCCCAGCTGGGGGTATCCCAGGAGGCCGTGCACAGTCGTCCTGTCCTCACGCTCAGCGGCTCCGGACGGGGCAGGCCTTCCTCACAGGGATGGGCGGGCTCTGGCTGCCACTGTCCAGCCAGTGCGTCCCCGAGGATGAGCCTGGAGCAGGGGTGGGCGGTGCAGGGTACTGGCAGCCACCCCGACTCACCCCTCCTCACTTGGGGGGCTCGGCACCTGCCCACAGGCTGTGGACAGGCATGCTGGCCCTTCCCCTGAACTCCCGGGCCCTGCTGGGGCAGGCGTGGGCAGCACCCTTGGCATCCACCTCCAGAAGGTGTGCTGTGCTGGCCTGGGGACGCCACCCTGAGCCTGGCTCGTGTGGGCCTCAGCAGGGCAGGTCGGCCTGGCATCCAGCTGCTGGCCACGAGGCGGCAGCTTCATGGTGAGCTCTCGGCAGGGCCTGTGGCCGGCAGTCGCCTGGGCCGGCAGGGCAGGGTGAGGAGGGCTGCCCTTAGGCTCCCCGCACGGCAGCAGCCCGCCGCCTCTGCCAGGTGCCCACCGGGCAACGTGGCACATGTGCAGTGGGGAAGTTGATGCCCTTGCAGCCGGCGGGCTGTGGGCTTCCCGGCCTCCGCAGGGCCCAGGTGCCCGGCTAGGCCCAGGCTGACCGTCCTGGGCCGGCGTGAGCTGAGACGCTCCTGTCCTCTTTCAGGTTGAGACCCCTGGTGTCCACACAGCTGGCCAAGAAGGCAGCCGTGGGAGAGGTGCGTTGTCCGGTGAGGCCGAGCCCGGGCCCCGGGAAGCAGCCCCCATACCCCTGGGTCCAGACGCGCGCTGGGAACGAGCAGGAAGTACCTGCCAGGAGGACCCGAGCGACTGCTCCAGCACTGGCCTGGCACAGCAGTCTGAGGCCCGGCGGGAGCAGCGGCTTGGGTGGGGTGGGGGCAGGGACAGCCAGCACGGCGGCCTGGGCTGAGGTAAGTATCCCCCACGGCCTACCCAGCCTGGTTGAGCGGTCAGCGTGCTCGGTGCGAGCCCAGCCCACAGGCCACCCTCTGGGCACGAGGGCCTGACCAGGCCTTAGCGGGCCCCCGTGGGTGGTGGTCCTGGCCAGGGCTGAGAACCAGCTTGGGGGCTGGGAGCAGGTCTGCTCTGACACTGCCGCCCAGGAGGGGCCGGGGTTAGCCCGGGCTGACCCCACGGATAGCCGAGGGAGCCAGTGGGCTGCACGGTGCCAGCCTCCCTGTAGTGGTCGGACCAGGCCCAGAGCTCGACCCTCTGTTCCAGGCCCTGCTCCCAAACCGCCCTGCCCCTGGAGCCGAACTGGTCAGGCCTGCGGCTGTCCTGGTGGAGAGTGGGCCCGTGTCATACCACCCCGAGGAGGAGGCCGAGGAGGAGGACGCCGACGAGGAGGACGGGGAGCCCTGCGTCAGTGCCCTGCAGATGCTGGGCGGCAGCGGTGGGTGGCCGACAGCCCCGACCGGGGACATTGGTACGAGGCACTCAGGCTAGCTGTGTGGCCCTCGCGGTCTCCACCCTGTGGGAAGAGACCGGCTGGGCCTGGACAGTCTCAGGGACAGGGTGCGTCAGCAGGGCTGTGGCCACAGTGTAGACCATGCAGGTACAGTGGTCTACACGCAGGTACAGGACCCAGGCCGCAGGCCCTGGACAGGCGGGAGGCGGGCCACTAGCCCCTAGGACCTGCAGACAGGCCGACCGTGAGGGGCCCTCTGGGAGGGGGCTCCGGGGATGGACGGCAGAGGTGCCAGGCAGCCTGACCACAGCTGTGTCACAGATTACGGCTGTGACGGCGATGAGGATGAAGCCTACTGAGGTCGACCTGGCAGTGGGGCCTAAGCACCGGACACAGCAAGAGGACAGCGCTGCCCGCTTACTGCAGCCCTGGCCACGCCATACGTGTTCCCCCGGCTCCTCTTGGGAGCATCGTAAGGAGGGCGCCCCAGCACGGGAAGCCAGTCTGGACGTCTGTGGGTCTGTCGGGCCCGGAAGCCCAGCGTGTGCAGGCGAGGGTGGTCCTGGGGACGTGCCTCATTCCTCAAGGGTGCTCCGCCGCTGCCTCCCGAGGTGCCCAGCCCCCTAGCCTGGAGTCTGGGGAAGGTGGCAGGACGGCTCCAGCGTGGGATCAGTGGCCATGTTGGTCCAGCGCTGGTCCTTGGCTCCCAGTGGCAGCCCCAGCCCATCTGAGGTGGGCATGTGTCCCACTACCCTCGGCCACCTGTGCCCGCACCGCCAGGAGTGGCACCTCGTGGGCCAGCACACGGCTCCTCATGCCTGCGCGGCAGCATCCTGGGCACACAGCGCGCCTCTGCTCGGAGAGCAGGGCCCGTCCAGAGGGCCGCGGAGCTCCCCAAGCTGGCATTGCGGGGAGGGCAGGGCCCGCAGAGCTGGGTGCCCAGGCTGGAGCACCGCCATGGACACGACCCGAGGAGGAGGGCTCAAAGCCCAGCTCCACCCGTCTCTTCAGGAGAAGGTGGCTGTGGTGGCCCAGCCGCACCGTGCTGCCCCCCGGGGCCCTGCCCCCAGCCTCTGCTGCTGCTCAGCCCCCAGAGGGCCGGAGCTCCTGCGGAGTACGGAGTGGCAGCCAGGTCAGGAGCTGGGTCCCGCGCCATGCCCCTGGGCCTCCTGCACCCCACGGCCAACCGGGCTGGGAGGACCCAGTGAAACAGGAAGATGTTACTGGAGCGGAAACGCTGAGGCTGTTGTCTGTGCTTCCACGTCTGCTCTGCGGCCTGCCCTGGACACGCTGGGCCTTGGGCGCCCCACGGTGGGCAGCCCTGGCTGGGGTGTGCCTAACTGGTCTGTCCCTAGTCCTGGACACCTGGGCTCAACTCCATGTCCCAGCTGGGGCTGCTGCTCCCCCATGGCCCCAGACCCTGGAAGCGCCCCGCGGCCCTGAGTGGGAGGGGAACCCGCGCTATAGGGTCGTGAGCCACCCCACATCCCAGCCTGGGCCCAGTGTTGCATGGACATTGAGGGCCAGGACATGGCTGCCTCGCAGGACCGAGGGGGCACATGGCCCACAGGCCTGAGCCACAGCTCAGTGTGGCCCTGGGCAGCCTCGCAGGTGAGGGCAGGGCAGGAGCCAGGCTCTGAGGGGGAGGGCAGCCCTACAGGGAAGCGAGAGCCGCAGCCAGCTGCTGCCCACCAGAGTGGACCCTGGTGGAGATGGGGAGGCCACGACGCTGGGCCGAGTAGGCTGGGCCGTGGTGCCGCTGTCAGCCTGCTGCAGGCCTCCAGGCCATTGGACGCCCAGAAGGTGGTGAGCACGGGCTGCCGTCCCTGGGGAGGAGTTCCCGAGAACACCGCCTCGTGGCAGCTGGGATTTCGGGAAGATGTTTTTACTGGAGACCGGGTTGGAGGCTGAGGGCCATGTAGCGGGGGGCTCCCCAGCTGTGCTTAGTCCATCCCTCTGGGACAGGGGTCACACGTGCCACACGGACACGGGTCACTGCAGCGTGAGGACAGCCTGAGAGGGCGGGCCTGGGCTGTGGCAGGCAGCCCAGAGGACACAGCATGCAAGCACGTAGGGCTCCTGACGCATGTGGAGAGATGCATGAACGCAGATTCCCCGTGCGCTGGTGTGTGCCTGCCTGTGTGTGCACAGGGGCCCTCCTGGAGGCATGTGGGGAGCCTGTGAAGTTCTCTCAGAGCTCTCCCCAGGGGGGTGCTCCCTGCCAGGCCCTCTGCCTCTGGGCTGGGCCCCCCACTGAGGTGCACCTGCACCGAGCTCAGCAGCGGCTGTCCTGAGCAGGGCCCAGTAGAGGGGGAGGCTCACCTGTGACCCGTGGACACCTCCAGGTGTCCCGCGGGGGTCTGTGGTTGGTCCACCTCCTGCTGGGCAGCATGGGGCCACAGGCAGGTAGGGCTCCCGGACCCGGCTGGGGCTGGAGCTAACACCCTCAGGCCTCCCTCCTGCAACACAGGCCTTGTGGAAGCCCCTGGCCATGCCTGCTCTGTGTACCTGTGGGGCTGGTGAGGGCTGCGAGGAGTGGCTCCGGGCCTGCTTGGTAAGGGTGGGGACTGCTCTGCACTCCTCCCCGGCAGGCCACATTGGGGTCCAGTTTGGACCTGGGGGTGCTGAGCCTTGCACTGCGAAGCTGAACGCCCTGGTGGCCACATGGAGCCTGCCCCCAAGGCAGGTAGACGGGGCAGGATGTCCTGGAGACGCCAGGGGACACCCATGTGGGTGGGGTATCTGCGAGGCCTTCCTTGAGGCGGCCTGCCCCGCACCCACCCTCCCTGATCTCAGGCCCCCAGGCCCACTCCACTCCAGCCCTGGCTCAGGTGCTGCGGGGGCCGCAGTCAGCCTTCCACCCCCACCCTCCACCCACCACTGCTGGTGACCCGCCCCCAGGACCTCTGGGACATGAGGACAGGTGCCCGGGGGTCTCGGGCCCTCCGCCACCCCTGCGGGGTCCCCAGTGACTGCAGGAGGAGCTATGCACCCTTGCTGAGCTTGCCCGGGGTTGGCCCTGCCCCTGCTCAAGGGCAGGCATCCTTGGGGAGGGCCCGAGACCCGTGCCAAGGCCGCAGTCAGCACCCAGGCCCTGCAGAGGAGGCTCTTCACCCTTCCCTGCCCCAGAGGAGTCCAGTTCAGGAAGCCATTGTCCCCACCCAACAGCCCATGCATGGCTGGGACCTGCGCAGCTGAGGCCCCACCCTGACCTTGACTTTGCTCACCGATACCCCTAATGCCAGCCCTGTGGGCCCTGGGGGAGGGGGCAGGGAGGGGCCCCGGGCAGCCCAGTACCGCTGCAGGCTGCCCCGGCTGCGAGGTCGGGGCAGAAGCCTGGGTGCCAGTGGCAGCACTTCCCAGTGGAGCGGCTGCACTCCACCCCTGGAGGTTGCCCAGCAGTGATGCCATCTGCCAGGGACCTGCCTTGGTGGGCCCGGGAGATGCTGGCCTGGCCACCTGGCATAGCTCTGGGCAGCCACGTGTGCACGCTGCATCCCGGGTGGGGACATGGGGAAAGGTCCCAATTCCCATCTCAGCCCCTCTTCTGTGGTTCCTGGACTACGGCTAGGGGCGTGGGGCTGCCACCCCTCCCCACACACCCCGTCCCGAGCCCTCCCCTGTCCTGTCCCCTCCAAGCCCAGGTGGGACCGGAAACGACACTCGCCTTGCCCTCTGTTCACGAGGCCGGCCCAGCCCCGTGACCCAGCGCTCTCAGTCCTGCGGGAACAGGTGCCTGCCCTGGGCGCTGACATCCGCACAGGCCGCCAGAGAGGGCACCTGTGAGCCGGCAGGCCCAGCTAGGGAGGAAGGGCTGGCGGCCAGGGCACGGCCCGCTGGTGGTGCTTCCCGGAGCTCCACTCCTGCCAGGGAGAGGGCCACAGGAGGGAGGCCAGAGCCACGTGGGGGCTCCGGAGGGCTGGGGGGAGGCACAGGCTGCTGGGGCCTCAGCAGGGCTGCCACGGGAGACGGTTTCAGCCCCCAGGTGCTGGCTCCCACAGTGAGGTGGTGGTCACAGCCATCACACGGGAGCTGGGGGGCGGAGGGCCCTGTGGACAGCCAGAGAGGCAGTGTGGCCCTCCTGCAATTCCATGTGTGGCCATTGTCACCGTCACTGGGAGGGTGGGAGCCTGGCTGGGGATGGGCACCTCTAGGAGGAGCCCTCTGGTTTCCCACCTGCAGGGCGGTCCCCGGGTGCAGGTGGGTGCCTGTGCCATCCAACCGAGGAGATTGGCCGAGTGTCGCCGGGGCCTGCTCTGCCCTCCCCAACTTGGGTCCCTGTCTATTCCCAGTGTGTCCCCAGGCATGTGGGCGAGAGGGGTGCTGGGGTGGATGACTGGTCCCACCAGGAGCCCAGCGAGGCGAGGCCTGTGGAGTGGCGACACCCGTAAGGGGCCGGGTGGGGACCTGGGAGACGGAGCTGTGTGGAAGACTTCCTGGACGAGGAAGGGTCCACCCTGACCCAGAAGTGGAGTCGGCCAGGCTGAAAGCGGACCCAGGAGTAGGTAGCCTGCAGACCCTGGGCCAGGGACGGGCCGCGGGGGGTGGAGAGGAAGGCGGCCGAGCGGAGGCTCAGTGCCCAGTGGGCATCTGCTCATACAGACCCAGGCGTCCTCGGCAGGCCTGGACAGCTCACGGGGCAGAAGTGAGCTTGACCTGTGACCTCCCTGGCTGCACTTGGGCAGGAGGGGTGGGCTGTGCCGCCACTGGGCTCAGGGGTGCCCAGGAACGAAGGGCCTACTGGCCCCTGGGACAGCGTGACCCCAGGCCAGGCAGCCCTGAGCCGTGGAGGCTCCACCCAATGGCTGCAGCTCTCTGCACCCCTGCATGTGTGCCAGGCCTGTGCCACACCCCCGGCCCGCCAGCAGGGGCACTGCCTCCTGGTACCCCATTGCAGTCACCCCACCCCTGACTCAGCTCCCGAAGACCCTGGTATTAGTCCCTTCAGGACACTCCCCCACCAGAGCTGGCCTCTGCTCAGGTGCCACCTTCGCAGTTGCCGCTACTGCCTCCAGCGCGTGCCCTACTGCCCTCCTCTCCTGGCAGTTTCAACTCAAATGTCACCTTTGTCCCCCTGCCCCATGGCTGGGTCAGACCCCTTTCTGGGCCCTGTGCGCAGGCTGGACCACCTGGGGGACAGGGCCTGCCTGCTTCCCTGAACCTCCACCTCCCCAGCTTAGCCAGCGGCCCGGCCAGCCCCTCCAGGCTGCCGCACTCGTCCTGGGCAGCCAGGCACTGGTCCCCTCCCGAAGACACCTGCCAGAACGACCTGCCAGCACCCCTTGCCCTGAGAGAGCTCCAGGCCCCCCTTGCTCATACAGCGGCCCCAGGTAGGGGTGGGGCACCCCCACGGGAGCCAGTCCATCTGACCCGACAGCAGCTCTGGCTCAGGCCGGTGGAAGGGGAGCCGGCTCCCCTGTGGGGCAGTGCGGAGCACCGGGTCGTCCTGCGGAGTCCAGGGGCAGCGGGAGTGCGGCCTGTCCTTCCCTGGGGTGTGGGGAGGGGGGTTCTTTGTCCCGCCTCCTCGGGCCACAGCTCCTTCCGTGCAGAGGCAGGAGGACGGGGGACAGCCAGGGACCGCTGTTTGGCCACAGCTGCTCTCCCGGCTCCTTCCACCCGAACGACGCGAAGGGCGAGCGGCAGAGCGCGACGTTTCCGGGCATCGCGACGTCTGATGCTTTTCGGGACAAATAGTCACGTCCTCTTCAAAGCGAGCCATTGGTCGCAGCCCAGGGAAGGTCGGGACCGCTGGGGTCCGCGCTGGTGGCCCAGGGGCGGGGCCTGGCCCCGCTGCGCTACCGGGATTGGTCCCGGGCAGACGGCTGCTGGGCGGGCCGAGCCTCCTCTCCGCAGCCAGGGTCCCAGAGCCCGCGACCCGCCTTATCAGCGCGGGCAGCTGGCGGCCGGTCCCTGCGCGAGCGCCCCGGCCAATTCAATGGCCATTGTCTGCCGGTCCCTTTGTTCAGGAGGCGGCCACTTCCTGCAGGGCCGAGCTGGGGGCGGGCGGGCAGGAAACGCCACGAGCCCGGGCCAGACGCGGAGGCCAGCCTAGCCCGGGATCAGAGGCCACAGCCGACCGCCTGGGGTTCCCTGGGGTTGGGGTGTGAGTCCGGAGGCGGGGCCCTCTGCCCACTCCTCTGGGCCTGCCAGCTGGGGGGATGTCCCTCCTAGGAAGCACTGGTGGGGACAGACGAATGAACGGGAGGGCGGGGCGGGCAGACGAAGGAGCAGGAAGGCCCTCAGACAGGGCCACCGCTCCCGGGTCTGCTGAGTTCCGGTGACCCCCACTGCCAGTCCAGAAGTGCACTGGGCGTCTCTGGTCGGGGCTCCTTCCTGGGTCCGAGCTGCTCCTGTGCCTGCAGTCTGCCTGAGGACAGCCATCTCCTGCCCGTGGGGACGTGTGGGCCAGACCTGCTGAGAGTCCAGCCCTCCCCTGGCCAGTGCCCTGCCGTCCCTCAGCTCCTCCTCTGCCTCCCCTGACCCGCGCCCAGCCGCAGCGGGGGTCACTACAGGGAGCTGTGACAACAGGGAAGGGCCACCACAGTGCCAGATGTGGTTGCAGGGGCTGCCCTCAGCGAGGCTGCAAGGAGAGGGGTACCAGACCCCGCCTCCATCCTCCTGCCCAGGCTGGAACCTGCAAGGAGGTGACCGGCACGGGGCCTGGGCCGTGGGGGCCGTGGGGGCAGGCCTACCCGCAGTCCGCGTCCCACAGCCGGCAGTGTCTGCAGGGGCCTGGGCACCCCAGGAAGAGCTGGAGGGCTGTGTGCCTGTCAGCTGGGGAAGAAGCCGTTGGCCTGAGGACCCCGAGGTCACAGGGCCCAGAGAGGGTGAGGCCTGCGTTTGTGCGGGTCCCCAGACATCCGAATTCCCGGGAGGAACTTGGGGGGCAAAGGGGAGAAGCCTGGGGGTAGGGGGAGGCTGGAGGGAGGCCCTCACGCCTGGGCAGCCTCCACACCTGTGGCTAGTGGGCCAGAGCTGGAAGCAGGGCCCGGCTGGGTCTGGCAGGATGCCGCCCAGGGCCTCCTCGGGGCATCACACGGTGACCACGTCTGAGGGCAGTGACGTGGGGGCACTGCCCCAGGGTGCTACAGGGCCTTAAGGAACTGCGGTGAGAACCCAGCACCCGAGGGAGGAGGGCAGTTGGCTATGGCTTACCCGGGACACCAAGAGGTGGGTGGCCCCAGGAGGGACAGTGACTGGGCAGTGCCTGAGTCCCCAGCCTGGGACTGCGCACAGGGGGATACGGAATCACAGCCACAGCCTGAGGCAGTGACCACCCAGGGCACTGAGAGGGCCTGGAGCGTCAGGTGACCAAAGCTGGGCCCCTGTGCCAGCACTCGGGTCCCCTGACTGTCCTTGCAGCCTTGGTCTGGTGACGCCCCCAGCAGATCTCCTTCCTGGGGGGCTCCGCCCTTGCTCAGAGATAGGATCCTGGAGGTGACATCAAGGTCCCTCCAGCATGAGGGACTGTCCCCACTCCCCACGTGCAGGTCAGATGTCCTGTGGGCCTGGGGTGCACCAGGGCTCCCTGCCTTCCAGAAGCCACACGGCAGCCCTCAGCAGCCTCTCCGCGTTCAGGGACACTCCTGGGCTGCCCAATATCACATGGTCCCCACGCCCTCCCCTCAGGCAGCCCTGTTCCTGTCACCACAGCCCCTGTACTTAGGAGCAGGGACCCACTGGCCACTCTGCCCCAGTCCCCCTGTCCCCCAAGAAGTGCTCCCCCACTGGCTCCACACAGCAGTCAGCATTCTGACCTGAGCCCCCTCCTCCAGGAAGCCCCATGCTGCCTGCCAGCCCGGTGATGCCCGCGCCCAGCTCTGGGAGGAAGGGCCTCCCCGGGGACGTCTGTGAGTCACCCCTCCGGGCCAGCACAAACGCAGGAAGCTGCGCTCCACGCAGACCGTTTTCTGTCCCAGGCAAAGTCTGGCGTGGAGGCCATTGTCCCGTGGCGCTCTCCGGGTGGCTCCCCAGGCCCTGGGCTGGGCTGCTTCCCTCCGAGACCTGGGGGCGCCTGGTTGGGAATGGAGCCTCAGCACAGTGGCCTGGGACACACAGCGGCCAACGGGGACACTGCACAGGCAGGGCTGGGCCTGCCCGAGGGGCCAGGGGCCAAAGCACAGGAGGGCGAGTTCGCCACCTTCTGCTCACCCCACCAGGAGGCCATCTCCTCCTCCTCCCTGCAACCTCCAGGACCTGGCTGGGGCCACGTCCACCCGGTCCACAGGCCTGCCCAGCCCCCCACCATCCCCGCCGGCAAGGCTTCCCCATGCCAGGCTCTCGGCATCTGGGGAGACGGCCAACCTGCCCCAGGGGCCTAACACCAAGCCCCACCTGGGCTGAGTGGGCACACGCAGACAGGCCTCCTCTGTGAGGGGCTGGGTGGCAGGCACCCCTGCCCACATCCTCAGGGCGATGCGCTGGGGTTGGGGGTGGGAGATCCCTGCCCACACTGCCTCACCCAGCTCCACACGCACCGCAGGAGCCCAGCCCTGGGGGCCTGGTGGGCCCGGGGAGACCCAGGAAGCCGGGTGGGTCTCCGGCGCACAGAAGAGGCGTGCAGAGGTGGCTGCCGGGTCAAGTGTGGGGTGACGGAGCAGCATCGGCTCTGTGGACGAGGGCGGGGGAGGCGAGGACAGGACCTCTGAGAAGGCCCCAGCGTAAGGGTGGGCGCCTTCAGGGGACGGCCCTGGGGGCCCAAGGAGCTGCCTGAGGGGGAGAGAGCCCAGGTGCCACGGGGTGGCCCACCCACGGGCCTTCCCACCTTGGCCTGCCAGGTCTGCCCAGGGCCCTTTCCTGAGAGCCCCCATGTCCTCACCCACGGAGCCCATGGGGCGTGGGCCAGCAGCCGCCCCTGGAGCCCTCCCGGGCAGCCCCGCAGCGCCCATCTCCCCTGCGGTCCCGTGTTACAGTGGAGCGCGGCGGTTACCCTCCGGGCGCTGGCTGGCCTGTGGAGGGCGCTCCTCTCCCCTACGCTCTTGATGAATGAAGAACACAATCTCAGCTGAACCACGTTTTAGAATTTGCTATGAGGCATGTGCGCTTGCCAGAGAGACAGAGACAGGGAAGGTGAGAACCGCCTCCCAGAGAGGACGCACCAGCTTGTCCTCCACTCTCCTCCGGGTTTCAAGCACGCACGCACATGCGTCCGGTGTGGTTCTCAAGCCACCGGGTACAGGACCCGACCTGTACAGCTGGCCAGGGGAACCAGCTGCTTTAACCTCACACCACCTGCTGGCCCCTCCTCTGTTCTTTTCCTTTTTTTTTTTTTTTTAAGGTTTTCAGCATAGGGTGCACTGCGCTCACCAGAGAAAGAGAGAAGGAAAGTGAGAAACCACCCCCTGGGGGGCAGGCAGTGGCCACACCACAATCCCTTCTCCATTCTCCTCTCTGGATTTTGGGCACGTAGGCACGTGTGCCTGGGGTGATTTTCAAGCAAGCTGCTGGGTCCGGGACTCAAACTGTGGTCAGCCATGTAGGAATCTAGTGCCTTAACCTCCATGTCACCTGCTGGCCCCAGGACCCTCATTTTTTTTAAGGTGGGTTTTTTTTTGTTTTGTTTTTCCTCAAAAGAGAGAGATGGAGAGAGGGGGAGACGGAGAAAGCACCCCCAATGGGACAGTCACACTGCTTCCCTTCTCCTCCATTTCTCCATCGCACCGGGGTCGGAGCCACACACGGATGTGCCCTGTGTGTGTGTGTGTGTGTATTTTTATTTTACTTATTATCATTATTCTTCAGTTTTGCCCAGAGACAGACAGAGAGAAAGGGAGAGTGAAAAGGCAAGCTGCCAGGTCCAGGACCTGAGCCACCGTGTCCAGCACTTGAACCGCGGGGGGCCCTGTGAGAGGCCAGCGCCTCAGCCATCGCGCCCCTGCTGGCCCCATCCTGGGGTGTTTTCTGAGTCGCTAAAGTCAGGATTTGAACAATGGCTGGCCGTGTGGGATCCAGCCCCCTTTACCACTAGGCTATGAGGCTGCCCCCAATTTGTTTCTTTCCCTCTTTTTTTTTTTTTTTAAATTAAAAGAAAAACATATGCCATGATAAAATTCAAATAGTACTTAAAGAGATGCAGTGAAAAGAACGTTTTCTTAACCAGAATCCACCCGTTAACCTCTAGGGTGTTCTCCTCTATTGTAAAAGTGGCCGCAGTCCAGCCGTGGCGGTGCCCAGGACTGGGCTGACCTGAGCACCGGGCCGGCTGTGTGAGCATCAGGAGGCCAGGGACCAAGCCACAGGGACGCTGGCAGAGACCCCCGCACCTCTCTCCGCCTTCTCCTTTCCTTTTAGAGAGGAGAGACAAACCAGTGACATCCGCCATCGCAGTCACCCTCCAGTGAGCAGCTCTGGCGTAAACCCAGTCACACGCGGATGGCCACCACCATCCACCTCCGCTTCTCTTTTCACCCTGCAAAACCCAGACTGGCTCCACTAAAGGCTCGCGTTCTCCCCCAGCCCTGGGGCCACCACTCCTTTCTGCCTCTGGGTCTGACGCCGTAGGGACTCATCCTTCGGGCGTCCTCGAGGTCCGTCCACACGGCAGCACGTGACAGAATGGCCTTCACTTGTCAGTCTGAGTGACAACCCATCATGTGGACAGTTTGCCTCACCCACTTGTCATCCATCTTTAGATGCCTTAAAGTTGTGATTTTTTAAGTATTTAATTTTATTACTATTATTATTTTAAAATTTGCTAGCTTTCTATTTCTCTGTCCCTCTCTGTCTCTCCAGTGAGCATATGCACCCTATAGGAAGAAATCGCTCTTAAAAAAACATTGCAGGACTAGCAAAATTGGAATAATGGCTATGTCACTGGACTCCCATGTAGTCAACTATGGTTCAAGTCCCGGACCGGTGGCTTAAACTCACGCTGGGTGCGTATGAGTGTGTGCCCAAGATCCCAAGAGGAGCATGGAGGAGAAGGATTGCAGCATGGCCATCCCCCGGGGGATGATGTCTCTCTCTCTGTCTGTCTCTGTCTTTCTGTAGAGCACATGTGCCCTACAGCAAAAACCTCTCAAAAAAAAAAAACTGCAATAAGGCATGTGTGCTCACTAGAGCACACAGAGACAGGGGAAGTGGGAAAGCAAGCCACCGGTTTCAAGACTCAAACCACGATTAGCCATGTGGGAGCCGAGTGCCCTAACCACCACACCACCTGCTGGCCCCAAAAGCTTATTTTATTTTTTTTTAAAGATAAGGTTTTTGCCATAGAGTGCATGTACTTCCTCGAGACAGAGAAAATGAGAAATTGCCCCCCAGGTGGGTGGCCACACTGCAATCCCTCCCCCTCCATTCTCTTCTCAGGATCTTGGGCATTCATGCACACATAGCTTGCATGAGTTTCAAGCCACCAGGTCTGGGATTCAAACTGCAGTCAGCTATGTGGGAGTCCAGCACCTTAACCACTACGCTACCTGCTGGCCCCCGAAAGCTGTGATTTGTAAAAGAGTTTATTTCTTCCATAAGTGAGGAGACAGACCCCAGGTCAGTCAGCCTGGACCAGGGCACTAGTGTGCCGTGCGTATT
>JAKSZU010000419.1:0-129467 GCA_026018925.1 Tupaia tana | reverse complement strand
TGAGGTCTCTGTCTCTCTCTGCTCCTGTCTCCTCATTATATTTTTGGTAATTTTTCCTTTGTACGATTTTTTTAAAGGTAGAATATCTCTCTGGCTCTCAGCTCCATCTTTTGTTTTGTTAGTAAGCCTTCTGCTCCTTTCTCCCAGGCAGGAGAGTTGAGCCCATTCTCTGAGAAGAATCCACATGGATACTGGGAACTAGATATCTTCAGGCACAGGAGAAATGAAGATTTTCTACTCATAATTCAGCCTCCAGCAAGCAAAGCTAGTGTGCTATGGAGCCCCTCTGCCTTCTCTCCCGTGTCCCCTGTGTGTCTCTGAGGTCTCTGTCTCTCTCTGATCCTGTCTCCTCATTTTTTTTTGGTAATTTTTCCTTTGTACGATTTTTTAAAGGGTAGAATTTCTCTCTGGCTCTCAGCTCCATCTTTTGTTTTGTTAATAAGCCCTTCTGCTCCTTTCTCCCAGGCAGGAGAGTTGAGCCATTCTCTGAGAAGAATCCACATGGATACTGGGAACTAGATATTTCAGGCACAGGAGAAATGATTTTCTACTCATAATTCAGCCTCCAGCAAGCAAAGCTCGTGTTTTAGGGAGCCCCTCTGGCCTTCTATCCCTGTCCCTGTGTCTCTGAGGTCTCTGTCTCTCTCTGCTCCTGTCTCCTCATTTTTTTTGGTAATTTTTCCTTTGTACGATTTTTTTTAAAGGTAGAATTTCTCTCTGGCTCTCAGCTCCTTCTTTTGTTTTGTTAATAAGCCCTTCTGCTCCTTTCTCCCAGGCAGGAGAGTTGAGCCATTCTCTGAGAAGTATCCACATGGATACTGGGAACTAGATATTTCAGGCACAGGAGAAATGAAGATTTTCTACTCATAATTCAGCCTCCAGCAAGCAGAGCTAGTGTGCTAGGGAGCCCCTCTGGCATTCTATCCCTGTCCCTGTGTCTCTGAGGTCTCTGTCTCTCTCTCTGCTCCTGTCTCCTCATTTTTTTTTGGTAATTTTTCCTTTGTACGATTTTTTTAAAGGTAGAATTTCTATCTGGCTCACAGCTCCATCTTTTGATTTGTTAATAAGCCCTTCTGCTCCTTTCTCCCAGGCAGGAGAGTTGAGCCATTCTCTGAGAAGAATCCACATGGATACTGGGAACTGGATATTTCAGGCACAGGAGAAATGAAGATTTTCTACTCATAATTCAGCCTCCAGCAAGCAAAGCTAGTGTGGTAGGGAGCCCCTCTGGCCTTCTATCCCTGTCCCTGTGTCTCTGAGGTCTCTGTCTCTCTCAGATCCTGTCTCCTTTTTTTTTGGTAATTTTTCCTTTTTATGATTTTTTTAAAGGTAGAATTTCTCTCTGGCTCTCAGCTCCATCTTTTGTTTTGTTAATAAGCCCTTCTGCTCCTTTCTCCCAGGCAGGAGAGTTGAGCCATTCTCTGAGAAGAATCCACATGGATACTGGAAACTAGATATTTCAGGCACAGGAGAAATGAAGATTTTTTACTCATAATTCAGCTCCTCCAGCATGCAAAGCTAGTGTGCTAGGGAGCCCCTCTGGCCTTCTATCCCTGTCCCTGTGTCTCTGAGGTCTCTGTCTCTCTCTGCTCCTGTCTCCTCAAATTTTTTTGGTAATTTTTCCTTTGTACGATTTTTTTAAACGTAGAATTACTCTCTGGCTCTCAGCTCCATCTTTGTTTTGTAAGTAAGCCCCTTCTGCTCCTTTCTCCCAGGCAGAAGAGTTGAGCCATTCTCTGAGAAGAATCCACATGGATACTGGGAACTAGATATTTCAGGCACAGGAGAAATGAAGATTTTCTACACATAATTCAGCCTCCAGCAAGCAAAGCTAGTGTGGTAGGGAAGCCCCTCTGGCCTTCTATCCCTGTCCCTGTGTCTCTGAGGTCTCTGTCTCTCTCTGCTCCTGTCTCCTCAATTTTTTTGGTAATTTTTCCTTTTTACGATTTTTTTAAAGGTAGAATTTCTCTCTGGCTCTCAGCTCCATCTTTTGTTTTGTTAATAAGCCCTTCTGCTCCTTTCTCCCAGGCAGGAGAGTTGAGCCATTCTCTGAGAAGTGTCCACATGGATACTGGGAACTAGATATTTCAGGCACAGGAGAAATGAAGATTTTTCTACTCATAATTCAGCCTCCAGCAAGCAAAGCTAGTGTGCTAGGGAGCCCCTCTGGCCTTCTATCCCTGTCCCTGTGTCTCTGAGGTCTCTGTCTCTCTCTGCTCCGGTCTCCTCATTTTTTTTTGGTAATTTTTCATTTTTACGATTTTTTTATAGGTAGAATTTCTCTCTGGGCTCTCAGCTCCATCTTTTGTTTTGTTAATAAGCCCCTTCCTGCTCCTTTCTCCCAGGCAGGAGAGTTGAGCCATTCTCTGAGAAGAATCCACATGGATACTGGGAACTAGATATTTCAGGCACAGGAGAAATGAAGGTTTTCTACTAATAATTCAGCCTCCAGCAAGAAAAGCTAGTGTGGTAGGGAGCCCCTCTGGCCTTCTCTCCCTGTCCCTGTGTCTCTGAGGTCTCTGTCTCTCTCTGCTCCTGTCTCCTCATTTTTTTTTTGGTAATTTTTCCTTTGTACGATTTTTATAAAGGTAGAATTACTCTCTGTCTCTCAGCTCCATCTTTTGTTTTGTAAATAAGCCCTTCTGCTCCTTTCTCCCAGGCAGGAGAGTTGAGCCATTCTCTGAGAAGAATCCACATGGATACTGGGAACTAGATATTTCAGGCACAGGAGAAATGAAGATTTTCTACTCATAATTCAGCCTCCAGCAAGCAAAGCTAGTGTGGTAGGGAGCCCCTCTGGCCTTCTATCCCTGTCCCTGTGTCTCCGAGGTCTCTGTCTCTCTCTGCTCCTGTCTCCTCATATTTTTTTGGTAATTTTTCCTTTGTACGATTTTTTTAAAGGTAGAATTTCTCTCTGGCTCTCAGCTCCATCTTTTGTTTTGTTAATAAGCCCCTTCTGCTCCTTTCTCCCAGGCAGGAGAGTTTAGCCATTCTCTGAGAAGTATCCACATGGATACTGGGAAATAGATACTTCAGGCACAGGAGAAATGAAGATTTTCTACTCATAATTCAGCCTCCAGCAAGCAAATCTACTGTGGTAGGGAGCCCCCTCTGGCCTTCTATCCCTGTCCCTGTTTCTCTGAGGTCTCTGTCTCTCTCTGCTCCTGTCTCCTCATTTTTTTTGGTAATTTTTCCTTTGTACGATTTTTTTAAAGGTAGAATTTCTCTCTGGCTCTCAGCTCCATCTTTTGTTTTGTTAATAAGCCCTTCTGCTCCTTTCTCCCAGCAGGAGAGTTGAGCCATTCTCTGAGAAGAATCCACATGGATACTGGGAACTAGATATTTCAGGCACAGCAGAAATGAAGATTTTCTACTCATAATTCAGCCTCCAGCAAGCAAAGCTAGTGTGCTAGGGAGCCCCTCTGGCCTTCTATCCCTGTCCCTGTGTCTCTGAGGTCTCTGTCTCTCTCTGCTCCTGTCTCCTCATTTTTTTTTGGTAATTTTTCTTTTTTACGATTTTTTTAAAGTTAGAATTTCTCTCTGGCTCTCAGCTCCATCTTTTGTTTTGTTAATAAGCCCTTCTGATCCTTTCTCCCAGGCAGGAGAGTTGAGCCATTCTCTGAGAAGAATCCACATGGATACTGGGAACTAGATATTTCAGGCACAGGAGAAATGAAGATTTTCTACTCATAATTCAGTCTCCAGCAAGCAAATCTAGTGTGGTAGGGAGACCCTCTGGCCATCTACCCCTGTCCCTGTGTCTCTGAGGTCTCTGTCTCTCTCTGCTCCTGTCTCCTCATTTTTTTTGGTAATTTTTCCTTTGTACGATTTTTTTAAAGGTAGAATTTCTCTCTGGCTCTCAGCTCCATCTTTTGTTTTGTTAATAAGCCCTTCTGCTCCTTTATCCCAGGCAGGAGAGTTGAGCCATTCTCTGAGAAGAATCCACATGGATACTGGGAACTAGATATTTCAGGCACAGGAGAAATGACGATTTTCTACTCATAATTCAACCTCCAGCAAGCAAATCTAGTGTGGTAGGGAGCCCCTCTGGCCTTCTATCCCTGTCCCTGTGTCTCTGAGGTCTCTGTCTCTCTCTGCTCCTGTCTCCTCATTTTTTTTGGTAATTTTTCCTTTTTACGATTTTTTTAAAGGTAGAATTTCTCTCTGGCTCTCAGCTCCATCTTTTGTGTTGTTAATAAGCCCTTCTGCTCCTTTCTCCCAGGCAGGAGTGTTGAGCCATTCTCTGAGAAGAATCCACATGGATACTGGGAACTAGATATTTCAGGCACAGGAGAAATGACGATTTTCTACTCATAATTGAGCCTCCAGAAGCAAAGCTAGTGTGCTAGGTAGCCCATCTGGCATTCTATCCCTGTCCCTGTGTCTCTGAGGTCTCTGTCTCTCTCTGCTCCTGTCTCCTCATTTTTTTTGGTAATTTTTCCTTTGTACGATTTTTTTAAAGGTAGAATTTCTCTCTGGCTCTCAGCTCCATCTTTTGTTTTGTTAGTAAGCCCTTCTGCTCCTTTCTCCCAGGCAGGAGAGTTGAGCCATTCTCTGAGAAGAATCCACATGGATACTGGGAACTGGATATTTCAGGCACAGGAGAAATGAAGATTTTCTACTCATAATTCAGCCTCCAGCAAGCAAAGCTAGTGTGGTAGGGAGCCCCTCTGGCCTTCTATCCCTGTCCCTGTGTCTCTGAGGTCTCTGTCTCTCTCTGCTCCTGTCTCCTCAATTTTTTTGGTAATTTTTTCTTTGTACGATTTTTTAAAGGTAGAATTTCTCTCTGGCTCTCAGCTCCATCTTTTGTTTTGTTAATAAGACCTTCTGCTCCTTTCTCCCAGGCAGGAGAGTTGAGCCATTCTCTGAGAAGAATCCACATGGATACTGGGAACTAGATATTTCAGGCACAGGAGAAATGAAGGTTTTCTACTAATAATTCAGCCTCCAGCAAGCAAAGCTAGTGTGGTAGGGAGCCCCTCTGGCCTTCTCTCCCTGTCCCTGTGTCTCTGAGGTCTCTGTCTCTCTCTGCTCCTGTCTCCTCATTTTTTTTGGTAATTTTTCCTTTGAACGATTTTTTTAAAGTTAGAATTACTCTCTGGCTCTCAGCTCCATCTTTTGTTTTGTAAATAAGCCCTTCTGCTCCTTTCTCCCAGGCAGGAGAGTTGAGCCATTCTCTGAGAAGAATCCACATGGATACTGGGAACTAGATATTTCAGGCACAGGAGAAATGAAGATTTTCTACTCATAATTCAGCCTCCAGCAAGCAAAGCTAGTGTGGTAGGGAGCCCCTCTGGCCTTCTATCCCTGTCCCTGTGTCTCCGAGGTCTCTGTCTCTCTCTGCTCCTGTCTCCTCATATTTTTTTGGTAATTTTTCCTTTGTACGATTTTTTTAAAGGTAGAATTTCTCTCTGGCTCTCAGCTCCATCTTTTGTTTTGTTAATAAGCCCTTCTGCTCCTTTCTCCCAGGCAGGAGAGTTGAGCCATTCTCTGAGAAGAATCCACACGGATACTGGGAAATAGATACTTCAGGCACAGGAGAAATGAAGATTTTCTACTCATAATTCAGCCTCCAGCAAGCAAATCTACTGTGGTAGGGAGCCCCTCTGGCCTTCTATCCCTGTCCCTGTGTCTCTGAGGTCTCTGTCTCTCTCTGCTCCTGTCTCCTCATTTTTTTTTTGGTAATTTTTCTTTTTTACGATTTTTTTAAAGGTAGAATTTCTCTCTGGCTCTCAGCTCCATCTTTTGTTTTGTTAATAAACCCTTCTGATCCTTTCTCCCAGGCAGGAGAGTTGAGCCATTCTCTGAGAAGAATCCACATGGATACTGGGAACTAGATATTTCAGGCACAGGAGAAATGAAGATTTTCTACTCATAATTCAGCCTCCAGCAAGCAAATCTACTGTGGTAGGGAGCCCCTCTGGCCTTCTATCCCTGTCCCTGTGTCTCTGAGGTCTCTGTCTCCCTCTGCTACTGTCTCCTCATTTTTTTTTGGTAATTTTTCCTTTGTACGATTTTTTTAAAGGTAGAATTTCTCTCTGGCTCTCAGCTCCATCTTTTGTTTTGTTAATAAGCCCTTCTGCTCCTTTCTCCCAGGCAGGAGAGTTGAGCCATTCTCTGAGAAGTATCCACATGGATACTGGGAACTAGATATTTCAGGCACAGGAGAAATGAAGATTTTCTACTCATAATTCAGCCTCCAGCAAGCAAAGCTAGTGCGGTAGGGAGCCCCTCTGACCTTCTATTCCTGTCCCTGTGTCTCTGAGGTCTCTGTCTCTCTCTGCTCCTGTCTCCTCATTTTTTTTTGGTAATTTTTCCTTTGTACGATTTTTTTAAAGGTAGAATTTCTCTCTGGCTCTCAGCTCCATCTTTTGTTTTGTTAATAAGCCCTTCTGCTCCTTTCTCCCAGGCAGGAGAGTTGAGCCATTCTCTGAGAAAAATCCACATGGATACTGGGAACTAGATATTTCAGGCACAGGAGAAATCAAGATTTTCTACTCATAATTCAGCCTCCAGCAAACAAAGCTAGTGTGGTAGGGAGCCCTTCTGGCCTTCTATCCCTGTCCCTGTGTCTCTGAGGTCTCTGTCTCTCTCTGCTCCTGTCTCCTCATTTTTTTTGGTAATTTTTCCTTTGTACGATTTTTTTAAAGGTAGAATTTCTCTCTGGCTCTCAGCTCCATCTTTTGTTTTGTTAATAAGCCCTTCTGCTCCTTTCTCCCAGGCAGGAGAGTTGAGCCATTCTCTGAGAAGAATCCACATGGATACTGGGAACTAGATATTTCAGGCACAGGAGAAATGACGATTTTCTACTCATAATTCAACCTCCAGCAAGCAAATCTAGTGTGGTAGGGAGCCCCTCTGGCCTTCTATCCCTGTCCCTGTGTCTCTGAGGTCTCTGTCTCTCTCTGCTCCTGTCTCCTCAATTTTTTGGTAATTTTTCCTTTGTACGATTTTTTAAAGGTAGAATTTCTCTCTGGCTCTCAGCTCCATCTTTTGTTTTGTTAATAAGACCTTCTGCTCCTTTCTCCCAGGCAGGAGAGTTGAGCCATTCTCTGAGAAGAATCCACATGGATACTGGGAACTAGATATTTCAGGCACAGGAGAAATGAAGGGTTTCTACTAATAATTCAGCCTCCAGCAAGCAAAGCTAGTGTGGTAGGGAGCCCCTCTGGCCTTCTCTCCCTGTCCCTGTGTCTCTGAGGTCTCTGTCTCTCTCTGCTCCTGTCTCCTCATTTTTTTTTGGTAATTTTTCCTTTGTACGATTTTTTTAAAGTTAGAATTACTCTCTGGCTCTCAGCTCCATCTTTTGTTTTGTAAATAAGCCCTTCTGCTCCTTTCTCCCAGGCAGGAGAGTTGAGCCATTCTCTGAGAAGAAACCACATGGATACTGGGAACTAGATATTTCAGGCACAGGAGAAATGAAGATTTTCTACTCATAATTCAGCCTCCAGCAAGCAAAGCTAGTGTGGTAGGGAGCCCCTCTGGCCTTCTATCCCTGTCCCTGTGTCTCCGAGGTCTCTGTCTCTCTCTGCTCCTGTCTCCTCATATTTTTTTGGTAATTTTTCCTTTGTACGATTTTTTTAAAGGTAGAATTTCTCTCTGGCTCTCAGCTCCATCTTTTGTTTTGTTAATAAGCCCTTCTGCTCCTTTCTCCCAGGCAGGAGAGTTGAGCCATTCTCTGAGAAGAATCCACACGGATACTGGGAAATAGATACTTCAGGCACAGGAGAAATGAAGATTTTCTCCTCATAATTCAGCCTCCAGCAAGCAAATCTACTGTGGTAGGGAGCCCCTCTGGCCTTCTATCCCTGTCCCTGTGTCTCTGAGGTCTCTGTCTCTCTATGCTCCTGTCTCCTCATTTTTTTTTGGTAATTTTTCTTTTTTACGATTTTTTTAAAGGTAAAATTTCTCTCTGGCTCTCAGCTCCATCTTTTGTTTTGTTAATAAGCCCTTCTGATCCTTTCTCCCAGGCAGGAGAGTTGAGCCATTCTCTGAGAAGAATCCACATGGATACTGGGAACTAGATATTTCAGGCACAGGAGAAATGAAGATTTTCTACTCATAATTCAGCCTCCAGCAAGCAAAGCTAGTGTGGTAGGGAGCCCCTCTGGCCTTCTATCCCTGTCCCTGTGTCTCTGAGGTCTCTGTCTCCCTCTGCTACTGTCTCCTCATTTTTTTTTGGTAATTTTTCCTTTGTACGATTTTTTTAAAGGTAGAATTTCTCTCTGGCTCTCAGCTCCATCTTTTGTTTTGTTAATAAGCCCTTCTGCTCCTTTCTCCCAGGCAGGAGAGTTGAGCCATTCTCTGAGAAGTATCCACATGGATACTGGGAACTAGATATTTCAGGCACAGGAGAAATGAAGATTTTCTACTCATAATTCAGACTCCAGCAAGCAAAGCTAGTGCGGTAGGGAGCCCCTCTGACCTTCTATTCCTGTCCCTGTGTCTCTGAGGTCTCTGTCTCTCTCTGCTCCTGTCTCCTCATTTTTTTTTGGTAATTTTTCCTTTGTACGATTTTTTTAAAGGTAGAATTTCTCTCTGGCTCTCAGCTCCATCTTTTGTTTTGTTAATAAGCCCTTCTGCTCCTTTCTCCCAGGCAGGAGAGTTGAGCCATTCTCTGAGAAGAATCCACATGGATACTGGGAACTAGATATTTCAGGCACAGGAGAAATCAAGATTTTCTACTCATAATTCAGCCTCCAGCAAACAAAGCTAGTGTGGTAGGGAGCCCTTTTGGCCTTCTATCCCTGTCCCTGTGTCTCTGAGGTCTCTGTCTCTCTCTGCTCCTGTCTCCTCATTTTTTTTGGTAATTTTTCCTTTGTACGATTTTTTTAAAGGTAGAATTTCTATCTGGCTCTCAGCTCCATCTTTTGTTTTGTTAATAAGCCCTTCTGCTCCTTTCTCCTAGGCAGGAGTGTTGAGCCATTCTCTGAGAAGAATCCACATGGATACTGGGAACTAGATACTTCAGGCATAGGAGAAATGACGATTTTGTACTCATAATTCAGCCTCCAGCAAGCAAAGCTAGTGTGCTAGGGAGCCCACCTGGCATTCTATCCCTGTCCCTGTGTCTCTGAGGTCTCTGTCTCTCTCTGCTCCTGTCTCCTCATTTTTTTTTGGTAATTTTTACTTTGTACGATTTTTTTAAAGGTAGAATTTCTCTCTGGCTCTCAGCTCCATCTTTTGTTTTGTTAATAAGCCCTTCTGCTCCTTTCTCCCAGGCAGGAGAGTTGAACCATTCTCTGAGAAGAATCCACATGGATACTGGGAACTGGATATTTCAGGCACAGGAGAAATGAAGATTTTCTACTCATAATTCAGCCTCCAGCAAGCAAAGCTAGTGTGGTAGGGAGCCCCTCTGGCCTTCTATCCCTGTCCCTGTGTCTCTGAGGTCTCTGTCTCTCTCTGCTTCTGTCTCCTCAATTTTTTTGGTAATTTTTCCTTTGTACCATTTTTTTAAAGGTAGAATTTCTCTCTGGCTCTCAGCTCCATCTTTTGTTTTGTTAAAAAGCCCTTCTGCTTCTTTCTCCCAGGCAGGAGAGTTGAGCCATTCTCTGAGAAGAATCCACATGGATACTGGGAACTAGATATTTCAGGCACAGGAGAAATGAAGGTTTTCTACTAATAATTCAGCCTCCAGCAAGCAAAGCTAGTGTGGTAGGGAGCCCCTCTGGCCTTCTCTCCCTGTCCCTGTGTCTCTGAGGTCTCTGTCTCTCTCTGCTCCTGTCTCCTCATTTTTTTTTGGTAATTTTTCCTTTGTACGATTTTTTTAAAGGTAGAATTGCTCTCTGGCTCTCAGCTCCATCTTTTGTTTTGTAAATAACCCCTTCTGCTCCTTTCTCCCAGGCAGGAGAGTTGAGCCATTCTCTGAGAAGAATCCACATGGATACTGGGAACTAGATATTTCAGGCACAGGAGAAATGAAGATTTTCTACTCATATTTCAGCCTCCAGCAAGCAAAGCTAGTGTGGTAGGGAGCCCCTCTGGCCTTCTATCCCTGTCCCTGTGTCTCTGAGGTCTCTGTCTCCCTCTGCTACTGTCTCCTCATTTTTTTTGGTAATTTTTCCTTTGTACGATTTTTTTAAAGGTAGAATTTCTCTCTGGCTCTCAGCTCCATCTTTTGTTTTGTTAATAAGCCCTTCTGCTCCTTTCTCCCAGGCAGGAGAGTTGAGCCATTCTCTGAGAAGGATCCACATGGATACTGGGAACTAGATATTTCAGGCACAGGAGAAATCAAGATTTTCTACTCATAATTCAGCCTCCAGCAAACAATGCTAGTGTTGTAGGGAGCCCCTCTGGCCTTCTATCCCTGTCCCTGTGTCTCTGAGGTCTCTGTCTCTCTCTGCTCCTGTCTCCTCATTTTTTTTGGTAATTTTTCCTTTGTACGATTTTTTTAAAGGTAGAATTTCTCTCTGGCTCTCAGCTCCATCTTTTGTTTTGTTAATAAGCCCTTGTGCTCCTTTCTCCCAGGCAGGAGAGTTGAGCCATTCTCTGAGAAGAATCCACATGGATACTGGGAACTAGATATTTCAGGCACAGGAGAAATGACGATTTTCTACTCATAATTCAACCTCCAGCAAGCAAATCTAGTGTGGTAGGGAGCCCCTCTGGCCTTCTATCCCTGTCCCTGTGTCTCTGAGGTCTCTGTCTCTCTCTGCTCCGGTCTCCTCATTTTTTTTGGTAATTTTACCTTTTTACGATTTTTTTAAAGGTAGAATTTCTCTCTGGCTCTCAGCTCCATCTTTTGTTTTGTTAATAAGCCCTTCTGCTCCTTTCTCCCAGGCAGGAGTGTTGAGCCATTCTCTGAGAAGAATCCACATGGATACTGGGAACTAGATATTTCAGGCACAGGAGAAATGACGATTTTCTACTCATAATTCAGCCTCCAGCAAGCAAAGCTAGTGTGCTAAGTAGCCCATCTGGCATTCTATCCCTGTCCCTGTGTCTCTGAGGTCTCTGTCTCTCTCTGTTCCTCTCTCCTCATTTTTTTTGGTAATTTTTCCTTTGTACGATTTTTTTAAAGGTAGAATTTCTCTCTGGCTCTCAGCTCCATCTTTTGTTTTGTTAATAAGCCCTTCTGCTCCTTTCTCCCAGGCAGGAGAGTTGAGCCATTCTCTGAGAAGAATCCACATGGATACTGGGAACTGGATATTTCAGGCAAAGGAGAAATGAAGATTTTCTACTCATAATTCAGCCTCCAGCAAGCAAAGCTAGTGTGGTAGGGAGCCCCTCTGGGCTTCTATCCCTGTCCCTGTGTCTCTGAGGTCTCTGTCTCTCTCTGCTCCTGTCTCCTCAATTTTTTTGGTAATTTTTCCTTTGTACGATTTTTTAAAGGTAGAATTTCTCTCTGGCGCTCAGCTCCATCTTTTGTTTTGTTAATAAGACCTTCTGCTCCTTTCTCCCAGGCAGGAGAGTTGAGCCATTCTCTGAGAAGAATCCACATGGATACAGGGAACTAGATATTTCAGGCACAGGAGAAATGAAGGTTTTCTACTAATAATTCAGCCTCCAGCAAGCAAAGCTAGTGTGGTAGGGAGCCCCTCTGGCCTTCTATCCCTGTCCCTGTGTCTCTGAGGTCTCTGTCTCTCTCTGCTCCTGTCTCCTCATTATTTTTTGGTAATTTTTCCTTTGTACGATTTTTTTAAAGGTAGAATTACTCTCTGGCTCTCAGCTCCATCTTTTGTTTTGTAAATAAGCCCTTCTGCTCCTTTCTCCCAGGCAGGAGAGTTGAGCCATTCTCTGAGAAGAATCCACATGGATACTGGGAACTAGATATTTCAGGCACAGTAGAAATCAAGATTTTCTACTCATAATTCAGCCTCCAGCAAGCAAAGCTAGTGTGGTAGGGAGCCCTTCTGGCCTTCTCTCCTTGTCCCTGTGTCTCTGAGTTCTCTGTCTCTCTCTGCTCCTGTCTCCTCATTTTTTTTTGGTAATTTTTCCTTTGTACGATTTTTTTAAAGGTAGAATTTCTCTCTGGCTCTCAGCTCCATCTTTTGTTTGTTAATAAGCCCTTCTGCTCCTTTCTCCCAGGCAGGAGAGTTGAGCCATTCTCTGAGAAGTATCCACATGGATACTGGGAACTAGATATTTCAGGCACAGGAGAAATGAAGATTTTCTACTCATAATTCAGCCTCCAGCAAGCAAAGCTAGTGTGGTAGGGAGCCCCTCTGGCCTTCTATCCCTGTCCCTGTGTCTCTGAGGTCTCTGTCTCTCTCAGCTCCTGTCTCCTCATTTTTTTTTGGTAATTTTTCCTTTGTACGATTTTTTTAAAGGTAGAATTTCTCTCTGGCTCTCAGCTCCATCTTTTGTTTTATTAATAAGCCCTTCTGCTCCTTTCTCCCAGGCAGTAGAGTTGAGCCATTCTCTGAGAAGAATCCACATGGATACTGGGAACTGGATATTTCAGGCACAGGAGAAATGAAGATTTTCTACTCATAATTCAGCCTCCAGCAAGCAAAGCTAGTGTGGTAGGGAGCCTCTCTGGCCTTCTATCCCTGTCCCTGTGTCTCTGAGGTCTCTGTCTCTCTCTGCTACAGTCTCCTCATTTTATTTTTGGTAATTTTTACTTTTTATGATTTTTTAAAGGTAGAATTTCTCTCTGACTCTCAGCTCCATCTTTTGTTTTGTTAATAAGCCCTTCTGCTCCTATCTCCCAGGCAGGAGAGTTGAGCCATTCTCTGAGAAGAATCCACATGGATACTGGGAACTAGATATTTCAGGCACAGGAGAAATGAAGATTTTCTACTCATAATTCAGCCTCCAGCAAGCAAAGCTAGTGTGTTAGGGAGCCCCTCTGGCCTTCTATCCCTGTCCCTGTGTCTCTGAGGTCTCTGTCTCTCTGCTCCTGTCTCCTCATTTTTTTTTGGTAATTTTTCCTTTGTACGATCTTTTTAAATGTAGAATTTCTCTCTGGCTATCAGCTCCATCTTTTGTTTTCTTAATAAGCCCTTCTGATCCTTTCTCCCAGGCAGGAGAGTTGAGCCATTCTCTGAGAAGAATCCACATGGATACTGGGAACTAGATATTTCAGGCACAGGAGAAATGAAGGTTGTCTACTCATAATTCAGCCTCCAGCAAGCAAAACTAGAGTGGTAGGGAGCCCCTCTGGCCTTCTCTCCCTGTGCCTGTGTCTCTGAGGTCTCTGTCTCTCTATGCTCCTGTCTCCTCATTTTTTTTGGTAATTTTTCCTTTCTACGGTTTTTTTTAAAGGTAGAATTTCTCTCTGGCTCTCAGCTCCATCTTTTGTTATGTTAATAAGCCCTTCTACTCCTTTCTCCCAGGCAGGAGAGTTGAGCCATTCTCTGAGAAGAATCCACATGGATACTGGGAACTAGATATTTCAGGCACAGGAGAAATGAAGGTTTTCTACTAATAATTCAGCCTCCAGCAAGCAAAGCTAGTGTGGTAGGGAGCCCCTCTGTCCTTCTCTCCCTGTCCCTGTGTCTCTGAGGTCTCTGTCTCTCTCTGCTCCTGTCTCCTCATTTTATTTTTGGTAATTTTTCCTTTTTACGATTTTTTGAAAGGTAGAATTTCTCTCTGGCTCTCAGCTCCATCTTTTGTTTTGTTAATAAGCCCTTCTGCTCCTTTCTCCCAGGCAGGAGAGTTGAGCCATTCTCTGAGAAGAATCCACATTGATACTGGGAAATAGATATTTCAGGCACAGGAGAAATGAAGATTTTCTACTCATAATTCAGCCTCCAGCAAGCAAAGCTAGTGTGGTAGGGAGCCCCTCTGGCCTTCTATCCCTGTCCCTGTGTCTCTGAGGTCTCTGTCTCTCTCTGCTCCTGTCTCCTCATTTTATTTTTGGTAATTTTTCCTTTTTACGATTTTTTTAAAGGTAGAATTTCTCTCTGGCTCTCAGCTCCATCTTTTGTTTTGTTAATAAGCCCTTCTGCTCCTTTCTCCCAGGCAGGAGAGTTGAGCCATTCTCTGAGAAGTATCCACATGGATACTGGGAACTTGATATTTCAGGCACAGGAGAAATGAAGATTTTCTACTCATAATTCAGCCTCCAGCAAGCAAAGCTAGTGTGGTAGGGAGCCCCTCTGGCCTTCTATCCCTGTCCCTGTGTCTCTGAGGTCTCTGTCTCTCTCTGCTCCTGTCTCCTCATTTTTTTTGGTAATTTTTCCTTTGTACGATTTTTTTAAAGGTAGAATTTCTCTCTGGCTCTCAGCTCCATCTTTTGTTTTGTTAATAAGCCCTTCTGCTCCTTTCTCCCAGGCAGGAGAGTTGAGCCTTTCTCTGAGAAGGATCCACATGCATACTGGGAACTAGATATTTCAGGCACAGGAGAAATGAAGATTTTCTACTCATAATTCAGCCTCCAGCAAACAAAGCTAGTGTGGTAGGGAGCCCCTCTGGCCTTCTATCCCTGTCCCTGTGTCTCTGAGGTCTCTGTCTCTCTCTGCTACTGTCTCCTCATTTTATTTTTGGTAATTTTTCCTTTTTATGATTTTTAAAGGTAGAATTTCTCTCTGACTCTCAGCTCCATCTTTTGTTTTGTTAATAAGCCCTTCTGCTCCTTTCTCCCAGGCAGGAGAGTTGAGCCATTCTCTGAGAAGAATCCACATGGATACTGGGAACTAGATATTTCAGGCACAGGAGAAATGAAGATTTTCTACTCATAATTCAGCCTCCAGGAAGCAAAGCTAGTGTGCTAGGAAGCCCTTCTGGCCTTCTCTCCTTGTCCCTGTGTCTCTGAGTTCTCTGTCTCTCTCTGCTCCTGTCTCCTCATTTTTTTTTGGTAATTTTTCCTTTGTACGATTTTTTTAAAGGTAGAATTTCTCTCTGGTTCTCAGCTCCATCTTTTGTTTGTTAATAAGCCCTTCTGCTCCTTTCTCCCAGGCAGGAGAGTTGAGCCATTCTCTGAGAAGAATCCACATGGATACTGGGAACTAGATATTTCAGGCACAGGAGAAATGAAGATTTTCTACTCATAATTCAGCCTCCAGCAAGCAAAGCTAGTGTGGTAGGGAGCCCCTCTGGCCTTCTATCCCTGTCCCTGTGTCTCTGAGGTCTCTGTCTCTCTCAGCTCCTGTCTCCTCATTTTTTTTTTGGTAATTTTTCCTTTGTACGATTTTTTTAAAGGTAGAATTTCTCTCTGGCTCTCAGCTCCATCTTTTGTTTTATTAATAAGCTCTTCTGCTCCTTTCTCCCAGGCAGGAGAGTTGAGCCATTCTCTGAGAAGAATCCACATGGATACTGGGAACTGGATATTTCAGGCACAGGAGATATGAAGATTTTCTACTCATAATTCAGCCTCCAGCAAGCAAAGCTAGTGTGTTAGGGAGCCCCTCTGGCCTTCTATCCCTGTCCCTGTGTCTCTGAGGTCTCTGTCTCTCTGCTCCTGTCTCCTCATTTTTTTTGGTAATTTTTCCTTTGTACGATCTTTTTAAATGTAGAATTTCTCTCTGGCTCTCAGCTCCATCTTTTGTTTTGTTAATAAGCCCTTCTGCTCCTTTCTCCCAGGCAGGAGAGTTGAGCCATTCTCTGAGAAGAATCCACATGGATACTGGGAACTAGATATTTCAGGCACAGGAGAAATGAAGGTTGTCTACTCATAATTCAGCCTCCAGCAAGCAAAACTAGAGTGGTAGGGAGCCCCTCTGGCCTTCTCTCCCTGTGCCTGTGTCTCTGAGGTCTCTGTCTCTCTATGCTCCTGTCTCCTCATTTTTTTTTTGGTAATTTTTCCTTTGTACGGTTTTTTTTAAAGGTAGAATTTCTCTCTGGCTCTCAGCTCCATCTTTTGTTATGTTAATAAGCCCTTCTGCTCCTTTCTCCCAGGCAGGAGAGTTGAGCCATTCTCTGAGAAGAATCCACATGGATACTGGGAACTAGATATTTCAGGCACAGGAGAAATAAAGGTTTTCTACTAATAATTCAGCCTCCAGCAAGCAAAGCTAGTGTGGTAGGGAGCCCCTCTGGCCTTCTCTCCCTGTCCCTGTGTCTCTGAGGTCTCTGTCTCTCTCTGCTCCTGTCTCCTCATTTTTTTTTGGTAATTTTTCCTTTGTACGATTTTTTTAAAGGTAGAATTACTCTCTGGCTCTCAGCTCCATCTTTTGCTTTGTAAATAAGCCCTTCTGCTCCTTTCTCCCAGGCAGGAGAGTTGAGCCATTCTCTGAGAAGAATCCACATGGATACTGGGAACTAGATATTTCAGGCACAGGAGAAATGAAGATTTTCTACTCATAATTCAGCCTCCAGCAAGCAAAGCTATTGTGGTACGGAGCCCCTCTGGCCTTCTATCCCTGTCCCTGTGTCTCCGAGGTCTCTGTCTCTCTCTGCTCCTGTCTCCTCATATTTTTTTGGTAATTTTACCTTTGTACGATTTTTTTAAAGGTAGAATTTCTCTCTGGCTCTCAGCTCCATCTTTTGTTTTGTTAATAAGCCCTTCTGCTCCTTTCTCCCAGGCAGGAGAGTTGAGCCATTCTCTGAGAAGAATCCTCATGGACACTGGGAACTAGATATTTCAGGCACAGGAGAAATGAAGATTTTCTACTCATAATTCAGCCTCCAGCACGCAAAGCTAGTGTGGTAGGGAGCCCCTCTGGCCTTCTATCCCTGTCCCTGTGTCTCTGAGGTCTCTGTCTCTCTCTGCTCCTGTCTCCTCATTTTATTTTTGGTAATTTTTCCTTTTTACGATTTTTTTAAAGGTAGAATTTCTCTCTGGCTCTCAGCTCCATCTTTTGTTTTGTTAATAAGCCCTTCTGCTCCTTTCTCCCAGGCAGGAGAGTTGAGCCATTCTCTGCGAAGAATCCACATGGATACTGGGAACTTGATATTTCAGGCACAGGAGAAATGAAGATTTTCTACTCATAATTCAGCCTCCAGCAAGCAAAGCTAGTGTGGTAGGGAGCCCCTCTGGCCTTCTATCCCTGTCCCTGTGTCTCTGAGGTCTCTGTCTCTCTCTGCTCCTGTCTCCTCATTTTTTTTGGTAATTTTTCCTTTGTACGATTTTTTTAAATGTAGAATTTCTCTCTGGCTCTCAGCTCCATCTTTTGTTTTGTTAATAAGCCCTTCTGCTCCTTTCTCCCAGGCAGGAGAGTTGAGCCATTCTCTGAGAAGAATCCACATGCATACTGGGAACTAGATATTTCAGGCACAGGAGAAATGAAGATTTTCTACTCATAATTCAGCCTCCAGCAAGCAAAGCTAGTGTGGTAGGGAGCCCCTCTGGCCTTCTATCCCTGTCCCTGTGTCTCTGAGGTCTCTGTCTCTCTCTGCTACTGTCTCCTCATTTTATTTTTGGTAATTTTTCCTTTTTATGTTTTTTAAAGGTAGAATTTCTCTCTGACTCTCAGCTCCATCTTTTGTTTTGTTAATAAGCCCTTCTGCTCCTTTCTCCCATGCAGGAGAGTTGAGCCATTCTCTGAGAAGAATCCACATGGATACTGGGAACTAGATATTTCAGGCACAGGAGAAATGAAGATTTTCTACTCATAATTCAGCCTCCAGGAAGCAAAGCTAGTGTGATAGGAAGCCCTTCTGGCCTTCTCTCCTTGTCCCTGTGTCTCTGAGTTCTCTGTCTCTCTCTGCTCCTGTCTCCTCATTTTTTTTTTGGTAATTTTTCCTTTGTACGATTTTTTTAAAGGTAGAATTTCTCTCTGGCTCTCAGCTCCATCTTTTGTTTGTTAATAAGCCCTTCTGCTCCTTTCTCCCAGGCAGGAGAGTTGAGCCATTCTCTGAGAAGAATCCACATGGATACTGGGAACTAGATATTTCAGGCACAGGAGAAATGAAGATTTTCTACTCATAATTCAGCCTCCAGCAAGCAAAGCTAGTGTGGTAAGGAGCCCCTCTGTCCTTCTATCCCTGTCCCTGTGGCTCTGAGGCCTCTGTCTCTCTCTGCTCCTGTCTCCTCATAATTTTTTTGTTAATTTTTGCTTTTTACGATATTTTTTAAAGGTAGAATTTCTCTCTGGCTCTCAGCTCCATCTTTTGTTTTGTTAATAAGCCCTTCTGCTCCTTTCTCCCAGGCAGGAGAGTTGAGCCATTCTCTGAGAAGAATCCACATGCACACTGGGAACTAGATATTTCAGGCACAGGAGAAATGAAGATTTTCTACTCATAATTCAGCCTCCAGCAAACAAAGCTAGTGTGGTAGGGAGCCCCTCTGGCCTTCTATCCCTGTCCCTGTGTCTCTGAGGTCTCTGTCTCTCTCTGCCTCTGTCTCCTCATTTTTTTGATAATTTTTTCTATTTACGATTTTTTCAAAGGTAGAATTTCTCTCTGGCTCTCAGCTCCATCTTTTGTTTTGTTAATAAGCACTTCTGCTCCTTTCTCCCAGGCAGGAGAGTTGAGCCATTCTCTGAGAAGAATCCACATGGATACTGGGAGCTAGATATTTCAGGCACAGGAGAAATGAAGATTTTCTACTCATAATTCAGCCTCCAGCAAGCAAATCTAGTGTGGTAGGGAGCCCCTCTGGCCTTCTCTCCCTTTCCCTGTGTCTCTGAGGTCTCTGTCTCTCTCTGCTCCTGTCTCCTCCCTTTTTTTGGTAATTTTTCCTTTTTACGATTTTTTTAAAGGTAGAATTTCTCTCTGGCTCTCAGCTCCATCTTTTGTTTTGTTAATAAGCCCTTCTGCTCCTTTCTCCCAGGCAGGAGAGTTGAGCCATTCTCTGAGAAGGATCCACATGGATACTGGGAACTAGATATTTCAGGCACAGGAGAAATGAAGATTTTCTACTCATAATTCAGCCTCCAGCAAGCAAAGCTAGTATGGTAAGGAGCCCCTCTGTCCTTCTATCCCTGTCCCTGGGGCTCTGAGGCCTCTGTCTCTATCTGCTCCTGTCTCCTCATAATTTTTTTGTTAATTTTTGCTTTTTACGATTTTTTTAAAGGTAGAATTTCTCTCTGGCTCTCAGCTCCATCTTTTGTTTTGTTAATAAGCCCTTCTGCTCCTTTCTCCCAGGCAGGAGAGTTGAGCCATTCTCTGAGAAGAATCCACATGCACACTGGGAACTAGATATTTCAGGCACAGGAGAAATGAAGATTTTCTACTCATAATTCAGCCTCCAGCAAGCAAAGCTAGTGTGGTAGGGAGCCCCTCTAGCCTTCTATCCCTGTCCCTGTGTCTCTGAGGTTTCTGTCTCTCTCAGCTCCTGTCTCCTCATTTTTTTTTGGTAATTTTTCCTTTGTACGATTTTTTGAAAGGTAGAATTTCTCTCTGGCTCTCAGCTCCATCTTTTGTTTTATTAATAAGCCCTTCTGCTCCTTTCTCCCAGTCAGGAGAGTTGAGCCATTCTCTGAGAAGAATCCACATGGATACTGGGAACTGGATATTTCAGGCACAGGAGATATGAAGATTTTCTACTCATAATTCAGCCTCCAGCAAGCAAAGCTAGTGTGTTAGGGAGCCCCTCTGGCCTTCTATCCCTGTCCCTGTGTCTCTGAGGTCTCTGTCTCTCTGCTCCTGTCTCCTCATTTTTTTTTGGTAATTTTTCCTTTGTACGATCTTTTTAAATGTAGAATTTCTCTCTGGCTATCAGCTCCATCTTTTGTTTTCTTAATAAGCCCTTCTGATCCTTTCTCCCAGGCAGGAGAGTTGAGCCATTCTCTGAGAAGAATCCACATGGATACTGGGAACTAGATATTTCAGGCACAGGAGAAATGAAGGTTGTCTACTCATAATTCAGCCTCCAGCAAGCAAAACTAGAGTGGTAGGGAGCCCCTCTGGCCTTCTCTCCCTGTGCCTGTGTCTCTGAGGTCTCTGTCTCTCTATGCTCCTGTCTCCTCATTTTTTTTTGGTAATTTTTCCTTTCTACGGTTTTTTTTAAAGGTAGAATTTCTCTCTGGCTCTCAGCTCCATCTTTTGTTATGTTAATAAGCCCTTCTACTCCTTTCTCCCAGGCAGGAGAGTTGAGCCATTCTCTGAGAAGAATCCACATGGATACTGGGAACTAGATATTTCAGGCACAGGAGAAATGAAGCTTTTCTACTAATAATTCAGCCTCCAGCAAGCAAAGCTAGTGTGGTAGGGAGCCCCTCTGTCCTTCTCTCCCTGTCCCTGTGTCTCTGAGGTCTCTGTCTCTCTCTGCTCCTGTCTCCTCATTTTATTTTTGGTAATTTTTCCTTTTTACGATTTTTTGAAAGGTAGAATTTCTCTCTGGCTCTCAGCTCCATCTTTTGTTTTGTTAATAAGCCCTTCTGCTCCTTTCTCCCAGGCAGGAGAGTTGAGCCATTCTCTGAGAAGAATCCACATTGATACTGGGAAATAGATATTTCAGGCACAGGAGAAATGAAGATTTTCTACTCATAATTCAGCCTCCAGCAAGCAAAGCTAGTGTGGTAGGGAGCCCCTCTGGCCTTCTATCCCTGTCCCTGTGTCTCTGAGGTCTCTGTCTCTCTCTGCTCCTGTCTCCTCATTTTATTTTTGGTAATTTTTCCTTTTTACGATTTTTTTAAAGGTAGAATTTCTCTCTGGCTCTCAGCTCCATCTTTTGTTTTGTTAATAAGCCCTTCTGCTCCTTTCTCCCAGGCAGGAGAGTTGAGCCATTCTCTGAGAAGAATCCACATGGATACTGGGAACTTGATATTTCAGGCACAGGAGAAATGAAGATTTTCTACTCATAATTCAGCCTCCAGCAAGCAAAGCTAGTGTGGTAGGGAGCCCCTCTGGCCTTCTATCCCTGTCCCTGTGTCTCTGAGGTCTCTGTCTCTCTCTGCTCCTGTCTCCTCATTTTTTTTGGTAATTTTTCCTTTGTACGATTTTTTTAAAGGTAGAATTTCTCTCTGGCTCTCAGCTCCATCTTTTGTTTTGTTAATAAGCCCTTCTGCTCCATTCTCCCAGGCAGGAGAGTTGAGCCTTTCTCTGAGAAGGATCCACATGCATACTGGGAACTAGATATTTCAGGCACAGGAGAAATGAAGATTTTCTACTCATAATTCAGCCTCCAGCAAACAAAGCTAGTGTGGTAGGGAGCCCCTCTGGCCTTCTATCCCTGTCCCTGTGTCTCTGAGGTCTCTGTCTCTCTCTGCTACTGTCTCCTCATTTTATTTTTGGTAATTTTTCCTTTTTATGATTTTTAAAGGTAGAATTTCTCTCTGACTCTCAGCTCCATCTTTTGTTTTGTTAATAAGCCCTTCTGCTCCTTTCTCCCAGGCAGGAGAGTTGAGCCATTCTCTGAGAAGAATCCACATGGATACTGGGAACTAGATATTTCAGGCACAGGAGAAATGAAGATTTTCTACTCATAATTCAGCCTCCAGGAAGCAAAGCTAGTGTGCTAGGAAGCCCTTCTGGCCTTCTCTCCTTGTCCCTGTGTCTCTGAGTTCTCTGTCTCTCTCTGCTCCTGTCTCCTCATTTTTTTTTGGTAATTTTTCCTTTGTACGATTTTTTTAAAGGTAGAATTTCTCTCTGGTTCTCAGCTCCATCTTTTGTTTGTTAATAAGCCCTTCTGCTCCTTTCTCCCAGGCAGGAGAGTTGAGCCATTCTCTGAGAAGAATCCACATGGATACTGGGAACTAGATATTTCAGGCACAGGAGAAATGAAGATTTTCTACTCATAATTCAGCCTCCAGCAAGCAAAGCTAGTGTGGTAGGGAGCCCCTCTGGCCTTCTATCCCTGTCCCTGTGTCTCTGAGGTCTCTGTCTCTCTCAGCTCCTGTCTCCTCATTTTTTTTTTGGTAATTTTTCCTTTGTACGATTTTTTTAAAGGTAGAATTTCTCTCTGGCTCTCAGCTCCATCTTTTGTTTTATTAATAAGCCCTTCTGCTCCTTTCTCCCAGGCAGGAGAGTTGAGCCATTCTCTGAGAAGAATCCACATGGATACTGGGAACTGGATATTTCAGGCACAGGAGATATGAAGATTTTCTACTCATAATTCAGCCTCCAGCAAGCAAAGCTAGTGTGTTAGGGAGCCCCTCTGGCCTTCTATCCCTGTCCCTGTGTCTCTGAGGTCTCTGTCTCTCTGCTCCTGTCTCCTCATTTTTTTTGGTAATTTTTCCTTTGTACGATCTTTTTAAATGTAGAATTTCTCTCTGGCTCTCAGCTCCATCTTTTGTTTTGTTAATAAGCCCTTCTGCTCCTTTCTCCCAGGCAGGAGAGTTGAGCCATTCTCTGAGAAGAATCCACATGGATACTGGGAACTAGATATTTCAGGCACAGGAGAAATGAAGGTTGTCTACTCATAATTCAGCCTCCAGCAAGCAAAACTAGAGTGGTAGGGAGCCCCTCTGGCCTTCTCTCCCTTTGCCTGTGTCTCTGAGGTCTCTGTCTCTCTATGCTCCTGTCTCCTCATTTTTTTTTTGGTAATTTTTCCTTTGTACGGTTTTTTTTAAAGGTAGAATTTCTCTCTGGCTCTCAGCTCCATCTTTTGTTATGTTAATAAGCCCTTCTGCTCCTTTCTCCCAGGCAGGAGAGTTGAGCCATTCTCTGAGAAGAATCCACATGGATACTGGGAACTAGATATTTCAGGCACAGGAGAAATAAAGGTTTTCTACTAATAATTCAGCCTCCAGCAAGCAAAGCTAGTGTGGTAGGGAGCCCCTCTGGCCTTCTCTCCCTGTCCCTGTGTCTCTGAGGTCTCTGTCTCTCTCTGCTCCTGTCTCCTCATTTTTTTTTGGTAATTTTTCCTTTGTACGATTTTTTTAAAGGTAGAATTACTCTCTGGCTCTCAGCTCCATCTTTTGCTTTGTAAATAAGCCCTTCTGCTCCTTTCTCCCAGGCAGGAGAGTTGAGCCATTCTCTGAGAAGAATCCACATGGATACTGGGAACTAGATATTTCAGGCACAGGAGAAATGAAGATTTTCTACTCATAATTCAGCCTCCAGCAAGCAAAGCTATTGTGGTACGGAGCCCCTCTGGCCTTCTATCCCTGTCCCTGTGTCTCCGAGGTCTCTGTCTCTCTCTGCTCCTGTCTCCTCATATTTTTTTGGTAATTTTACCTTTGTACGATTTTTTTAAAGGTAGAATTTCTCTCTGGCTCTCAGCTCCATCTTTTGTTTTGTTAATAAGCCCTTCTGCTCCTTTCTCCCAGGCAGGAGAGTTGAGCCATTCTCTGAGAAGAATCCTCATGGACACTGGGAACTAGATATTTCAGGCACAGGAGAAATGAAGATTTTCTACTCATAATTCAGCCTCCAGCACGCAAAGCTAGTGTGGTAGGGAGCCCCTCTGGCCTTCTATCCCTGTCCCTGTGTCTCTGAGGTCTCTGTCTCTCTCTGCTCCTGTCTCCTCATTTTATTTTTGGTAATTTTTCCTTTTTACGATTTTTTTAAAGGTAGAATTTCTCTCTGGCTCTCAGCTCCATCTTTTGTTTTGTTAATAAGCCCTTCTGCTCCTTTCTCCCAGGCAGGAGAGTTGAGCCATTCTCTGCGAAGAATCCACATGGATACTGGGAACTTGATATTTCAGGCACAGGAGAAATGAAGATTTTCTACTCATAATTCAGCCTCCAGCAAGCAAAGCTAGTGTGGTAGGGAGCCCCTCTGGCCTTCTATCCCTGTCCCTGTGTCTCTGAGGTCTCTGTCTCTCTCTGCTCCTGTCTCCTCATTTTTTTTGGTAATTTTTCCTTTGTACGATTTTTTTAAATGTAGAATTTCTCTCTGGCTCTCAGCTCCATCTTTTGTTTTGTTAATAAGCCCTTCTGCTCCTTTCTCCAAGGCAGGAGAGTTGAGCCATTCTCTGAGAAGAATCCACATGCATACTGGGAACTAGATATTTCAGGCACAGGAGAAATGAAGATTTTCTACTCATAATTCAGCCTCCAGCAAGCAAAGCTAGTGTGGTAGGGAGCCCCTCTGGCCTTCTATCCCTGTCCCTGTGTCTCTGAGGTCTCTGTCTCTCTCTGCTACTGTCTCCTCATTTTATTTTTGGTAATTTTTCCTTTTTATGTTTTTTAAAGGTAGAATTTCTCTCTGACTCTCAGCTCCATCTTTTGTTTTGTTAATAAGCCCTTCTGCTCCTTTCTCCCATGCAGGAGAGTTGAGCCATTCTCTGAGAAGAATCCACATGGATACTGGGAACTAGATATTTCAGGCACAGGAGAAATGAAGATTTTCTACTCATAATTCAGCCTCCAGGAAGCAAAGCTAGTGTGATAGGAAGCCCTTCTGGCCTTCTCTCCTTGTCCCTGTGTCTCTGAGTTCTCTGTCTCTCTCTGCTCCTGTCTCCTCATTTTTTTTTTGGTAATTTTTCCTTTGTACGATTTTTTTAAAGGTAGAATTTCTCTCTGGCTCTCAGCTCCATCTTTTGTTTGTTAATAAGCCCTTCTGCTCCTTTCTCCCAGGCAGGAGAGTTGAGCCATTCTCTGAGAAGAATCCACATGGATACTGGGAACTAGATATTTCAGGCACAGGAGAAATGAAGATTTTCTACTCATAATTCAGCCTCCAGCAAGCAAAGCTAGTGTGGTAAGGAGCCCCTCTGTCCTTCTATCCCTGTCCCTGTGGCTCTGAGGCCTCTGTCTCTCTCTGCTCCTGTCTCCTCATAATTTTTTTGTTAATTTTTGCTTTTTACGATATTTTTTAAAGGTAGAATTTCTCTCTGGCTCTCAGCTCCATCTTTTGTTTTGTTAATAAGCCCTTCTGCTCCTTTCTCCCAGGCAGGAGAGTTGAGCCATTCTCTGAGAAGAATCCACATGCACACTGGGAACTAGATATTTCAGGCACAGGAGAAATGAAGATTTTCTACTCATAATTCAGCCTCCAGCAAACAAAGCTAGTGTGGTAGGGAGCCCCTCTGGCCTTCTATCCCTGTCCCTGTGTCTCTGAGGTCTCTGTCTCTCTCTGCCTCTGTCTCCTCATTTTTTTGATAATTTTTTCTATTTACGATTTTTTCAAAGGTAGAATTTCTCTCTGGCTCTCAGCTCCATCTTTTGTTTTGTTAATAAGCACTTCTGCTCCTTTCTCCCAGGCAGGAGAGTTGAGCCATTCTCTGAGAAGAATCCACATGGATACTGGGAGCTAGATATTTCAGGCACAGGAGAAATGAAGATTTTCTACTCATAATTCAGCCTCCAGCAAGCAAATCTAGTGTGGTAGGGAGCCCCTCTGGCCTTCTCTCCCTTTCCCTGTGTCTCTGAGGTCTCTGTCTCTCTCTGCTCCTGTCTCCTCCTTTTTTTTGGTAATTTTTCCTTTTTACGATTTTTTTAAAGGTAGAATTTCTCTCTGGCTCTCAGCTCCATCTTTTGTTTTGTTAATAAGCCCTTCTGCTCCTTTCTCCCAGGCAGGAGAGTTGAGCCATTCTCTGAGAAGGATCCACATGGATACTGGGAACTAGATATTTCAGGCACAGGAGAAATGAAGATTTTCTACTCATAATTCAGCCTCCAGCAAGCAAAGCTAGTATGGTAAGGAGCCCCTCTGTCCTTCTATCCCTGTCCCTGGGGCTCTGAGGCCTCTGTCTCTATCTGCTCCTGTCTCCTCATAATTTTTTTGTTAATTTTTGCTTTTTACGATTTTTTTAAAGGTAGAATTTCTCTCTGGCTCTCAGCTCCATCTTTTGTTTTGTTAATAAGCCCTTCTGCTCCTTTCTCCCAGGCAGGAGAGTTGAGCCATTCTCTGAGAAGAATCCACATGCACACTGGGAACTAGATATTTCAGGCACAGGAGAAATGAAGATTTTCTACTCATAATTCAGCCTCCAGCAAGCAAAGCTAGTGTGGTAGGGAGCCCCTCTGGCCTTCTATCCCTGTCCCTGTGTCTCTGAGGTCTCTGTCTCTCTCTGCTCCTGTCTCCTCATTTTTTTTTGGTAATTTTTCCTTTGTACGATTTTTTTAAAGGTAGAATTTCTCTCTGGCTCTCAGCTCCATCTTTTGTTTTGTTAATAAGCCCTTCTGCTCCTTTCTCCCAGGCAGGAGAGTTGAGCCATTCTCTGAGAAGCATCCACATGGATACTGGGAACTAGATATTTCAGGCACAGGAGAAATGAAGATTTTCTACTCATAATTCAGCCTCCAGCAAGCAAAGCTAGTGTGGTAGGGAGCCCCTCTGGCCTTCTATCCCTGTCCCTGTGTCTTTGAGATCTCTGTCTCTCTCAGCTCCAGTCTCCTCATATTTTTTTGGTAATTTTTCCTTTGTACGATTTTTTTAAAGGTAGAATTTCTCTCTGGCTCTCAGCTCCATCTTTTGTTTTGTTAATAAGCCCTTCTGCTCCTTTCTCCCAGGCAGGAGAGTTGAGCCATTCTCTGATAAGAATCCACATGGATACTGGGAACTAGATATTTCAGGCACAGGAGAAATGAAGATTTTCTACTCATAATTCAGCCTCCAGCAAGCAAAGCTAGTGTGGTAGGGAGCCCCTCTGGCCTTCTATCCCTGTCCCTGTGTCTCTGAGGTCTCTGTCTCTCCCTGCTCCTGTCTCCTCATTTTTTTTTGTTAATTTTTGCTTTTTACGATTTTTTTAAAGGTAGAATTTCTCTCTGGCTCTCAGCTCCATCTTTTGTTTTGTTAATAAGCCCTTCTGCTCCTTTCTCCCAGGCAGGAGAGTTGAGCCATTCTCTGAGAAGAATTCACATGCATACTGGGAACTAGATATTTCAGGCACAGGAGAAATGAAGATTTTCTACTCATAATTCAGCCTCCAGCAAGCAAAGCTAGTGTGGTAGGGAGCCCCTCTGGCCTTCTATCCCTGTCCCTGTGTCTCTGAGGTCTCTGTCTCTCTCTGCTCCTGTCTCCTCATATTTTTTTGGTAATTTTTCCTTTTTACGATTTTTTTAAAGGTAGAATTTCTATCTGGCTCTCAGCTCCATCTTTTGTTTTGTTAATAAGCCCTTCTGCTCCTTTCTCCCAGGCAGGAGAGTAGAGCCATTCTCTGAGAAGAACCCACATGGATACTGGGAAATAGATATTTCAGGCACAGGAGAAATGACGATTTTCTACTCATAATTCAGCCTCCAGCAAGCAAACCTAGTGTGGTAGGGAGCCCCTCTGGCCTTCTATCCCTGTCCCTGTGTCTCTGAGGTCTCTGTCTCTCCCTGCTCCTTTATCCTCATATTTTTTGGGTAATTTTTCCTTTGTACGATTTTTTTAAAGGTAGAATTTCTCTCTGGCTCACAGCTCCATCTTTTATTTTGTTAATAAGCCCTTCTGCTCCTTTCTCCCAGGCAGGAGAGTTGAGTCATTCTCTGAGAAGTATCCACATGGATACTGGGAACTAGATATTTCAGACACAGGAGAAATGAAGATTTTCTACTCATAATTCAGCCTCCAGCAAGCAAAGCTAGTGTGGTAGGGAGCCCCTCTGGCCTTCTATCCCTGTCCCTGTGTCTCTGAGGTCTCTGTCTCTCTCTGCTCCTGTCTCCTCATTTTTTTTTCGTAATTTTTCTTTTTTACGATTTTTTTAAAGTAGAATTTCTCTCTGGCTCTCAGCTCCATCTTTTGTTTTGTTAATAAGACCTTCTGCTCCTTTCTCCCAGGCAGGAGAGTTGAGCCATTCTCTGAGAAGAATCCACATGGATACTGGGAACTAGATATTTCAGGCACAGGAGAAATGAAGATTTTCTACTCATAATTCAGCCTCCAGCAAGCAAAGCTAGTGTGGTAGGGAGCCCCTCTGGCCTTCTATCCCTGTCCCTGTGTCTCTGAGGTCTCTGTCTCTCCCTGCTCCTGTCTCCTCATTTTTTTTTGGTAATTTTTCCTTTGTACGATTTTTTTAAAGGTAGAATTTCTCTCTGGCTCTCAGCTCCATCTTTTGTTTTTTAATAAGCCCTTCTGCTCCTTTCTCCCAGGCAGGAGAGTTGAGCCATTCTCTGAGAAGTATCCATATGGATACTGGGAACTAGATATTTCAGACACAGGAGAAATGAAGATTTTTTACTCATAATTCAGCCTCCAGCAAGCAAAGCTAGTGTGGTAGGGAGCCCCTCTGGCCTTCTATCCCTGTCCCTGTGTCTCTGAGGTCTCTGTCTCTCTCTGCTCCTGTCTCCTCATATTTTTTTGGTAATTTTTCCTTTGTACGATTTTTTTAAAGGTAGAATTTCTCTCTGGCTCTCAGCTCCATCTTTTGTTTTGTTAATAAGCCCTTCTGCTCCTTTCTCCCAGGCAGGAGAGTTGAGCCATTCTCTGAGAAGAATCCACATGGATACTGGGAACTAGATATTTCAGGCACAGGAGAAATGTAGATTTTCTACTCATAATTCAGCCTCCAGCAAGCAAAGCTAGTGTGGTAGGGAGCCCCTCTGGCCTTCTATCCCTGTCCCTGTGTCTCTGAGGTCTCTTTCTCTCTCTGCTCCTGTCTCCTCATTTTTTTTTGGTAATTTTTCCTTTGTACGATTTTTTTAAAGGTAGAATTTCTCTCTGGCTCTCAGCTCCATCTTTTGGTTTGTTAATAAGCCCTTCTGCTCCTTTCTCCCAGGCAGGAGAGTTGAGCCATTCTCTGAGAAGTATCCACATGGATACTGGGAACTAGATATTTCAGGCACAGGAGAAATGAAGATTTTCTACCCATAATTCAGCCTCCAGCAAGCAAAGCTAGTGTGGTAGGGAGCCCCTCTGGCCTTCTATTCCTGTCCCTGTGTCTTTGAGATCTCTGTCTCTCTCAGCTCCTGTCTCCTCATATTTTTTTGGTAATTTTTCCTTTGTACTATTTTTTTAAAGGTAGAATTTCTCTCTGGCTCTCAGCTCCATCTTTTGTTTTGTTAATAAGCCCTTCTGCTCCTTTCTCCCAGGCAGGAGAGTTGAGCCATTCTCTGATAAGAATCCACATGGATACTGGGAACTAGATATTTCAGGCACAGGAGAAATGAAGATTTTCTACTCATAATTCAGCCTCCAGCAAGCAAAGCTAGTGTGGTAGGGAGCCCCTCTGGCCTTCTATCCCTGTCCCTGTGTCTCTGAGGTCTCTGTCTCTCCCTGCTCCTGTCTCCTCATATTATTTGGTAATTTTTCCTTTGTACGATTTTTTTAAAGGTAGAATTTCTCTCTGGCTCTCAGCTCCATCTTTTGTTTTGTTAATAAGCCCTTCTGCTCCTTTCTCCCAGGCAGGAGAGTTGAGCCATTCTCTGAGAAGAATCCACATGGATACTGGGAACTAGATATTTCAGGCACAGGAGAAATGAAGATTTTCTACTCATAATTCAGCCTCCAGCAAGCAAAGCTAGTGTGGTAGGGAGCCCCTCTGGCCTTCTATCCCTGTCCCTGTGTCTCTGAGGTCTCTGTCTCTCTCTGCCTCTGTCTCCTCATTTTTTTGATAATTTTTTCTTTTTACGATTTTTTCAAAGGTAGAATTTCTCTCTGGCTCTCAGCTCCATCTTTTGTTTTGTTAATAAGCCCTTCTGCTCCTTTCTCCCAGGCAGGAGAGTTGAGCCATTCTCTGAAAAGAATCCACATGGATACTGGGAACTAGATATTTCAGGCACAGGAGAAATGAAGATTTTCTACTCATAATTCAGCCTCCAGCAAGCAAATCTAGTGTGGTAGGGAGCCCCTCTGGCCTTCTCTCCCTGTCCCTGTGTCTCTGAGGTCTCTGTCTCTCTCTGCTCCTGTCTCCTCCTTTTTTTGGTAATTTTTCCTTTTTACGATTTTTTTAAAGGTAGAATTTCTCTCTGGCTCTCAGCTCCATCTTTTGTTTTGTTAATAAGCCCTTCTGCTCCTTTCTCCCAGGCAGGAGAGTTGAGCCATTCTCTGAGAAGGATCCACATGGATACTGGGAACTAGATATTTCAGGCACAGGAGAAACGAAGATTTTCTACTCATAATTCAGCCTCCAGCAAGCAAAGCTAGTATGGTAAGGAGCCCCTCTGGCCTTCTATCCCTGTCCCTGTGGCTCTGAGGCCTCTGTCTCTCTCTGCTCCTGTCTCCTCATAATTTTTTTGTTAATTTTTGCTTTTTACAATTTTTTTAAAGGTAGAATTTCTCTCTGGCTCTCAGCTCCATCTTTTGTTTTGTTAATAAGCCCTTCTGCTCCTTTCTCCCAGGCAGGAGAGTTGAGCCATTCTCTGAGAAGAATCCACATGCATACTGGGAACTAGATATTTCAGGCACAGGAGAAATGAAGATTTTCTACTCATAATTCAGCCTCCAGCAAGCAAAGCTAGTGTGGTAGGGAGCCCCTCTTGCCTTCTATCCCTGTCCCTGTGTCTCTGAGGTCTCTGGCTCTCTCTGTTCCTGTCTCCTCATATTTTTTTGGTAATTTTTCCTTTTTACGATTTTTTTAAAGGTAGAATTTCTATCTGGCTCTCAGCTCCATCTTTTGTTTTGTTAATAAGCCCTTCTGCTCCTTTCTCCCAGGCAGGAGAGTTGAGCCATTCTCTGAGAAGAACCCACATGGATACTGGGAACTAGATATTTCAGGCACAGGAGAAATGAAGATTTTCTACTCATAATTCAGCCTCCAGCAAGCAAAGCTAGTGTGGTAGGGAGCCCCTCTGGCCTTCTATCCCTGTCCCTGTGTCTCTGAGGTCTCTGTCTCTCTCTGCTCCTGTCTCCTCATTTTTTTTTGGTAATTTTTCCTTTGTACGATTTTTTTAAAGGTAGAATTTCTCTCTGGCTCTCAGCTCCATCTTTTGTTTTGTTAATAAGCCCTTCTGCTCCTTTCTCCCAGGCAGGAGAGTTGAGCCATTCTCTGAGAAGAATCCACATGGATACTGGGAACTAGATATTTCAGGCACAGGAGAAATGAAGATTTTCTACTCATAATTCAGCCTCCAGCAAGCAAAGCTAGTGTGGTAGGGAGCCTCTCTGGCCTTCTATCCCTGTCCCTGTGTCTCTGAGGTCTCTGTCTCTCCCTGCTCCTGTCTCCTCATATTTTTTTGGTAATTTTTCCTTTGTACGATTTTTTTAAAGGTAGAATTTCTCTCTGGCTCTCAGCTCCATCTTTTGTTTTGTTAATAAGCCCTTCTGCTCCTTTCTCCCAGGCAGGAGAGTTGAGCCATTCTCTGAGAAGAATCCACATGGATACTGGGAACTAGATATTTCAGGCACAGGAGAAATGAAGATTTTCTACTCATAATTCAGCCTCCAGCAAGCAAAGCTAGTGTGGTAGGGAGCCCCTCTGGCCTTCTATCCCTGTCCCTGTGTCTCTGAGGTCTCTGTCTCTCTCTGCTCCTGTCTCCTCATATTTTTTTGGTAATTTTTCCTTTGTACGATTTTTTTGAAGGTAGAATTTCTCTCTGGCTCTCAGCTCCATCTTTTGTTTTGTTAATAGGCCCTTCTGATCCTTTCTCCCAGACAGGAGAGTTGAGCCATTCTCTGAGAAGAATCCACATGGATACTGGGAACTAGATATTTCAGGCACAGGAGAAATGAAGATTTTCTACTCATAATTCAGCCTCCAGCAAGCAAAGCTAGTGTGGTAGGGAGCCCCTCTGGCCTTCTATCCCTGTCCCTGTGTCTCTGAGGTCTCTGTCTCTCTCTGCTCCTGTCTCCTCATTTTTTTTTGGAAATTTTTCCTTTGTACGATATTTTTAAAGGTAGAATTTCACTCTGGCTCTCAGCTCCATCTTTTGTTTTGTTAATAAGCCCTTCTGCTCCTTTCTCTCAGGCAGGAGAGTTGAGCCATTCTCTGAGAAGAATCCACATGGATACTGGGAAATAGATATTTCAGGCACAGGAGAAATGAAGATTTTCTACTCATAATTCAGCCTCCAGGAAGCAAAGCTAGTGTGGTAGGGAGCCCCTCTGGCCTTCTATCCCTGTCCCTGTGTCTCTGAGGTCTCTGTCTCTCTCTGCTCCTGTCTCCTCATTTTTTTGATAATTTTTTCTTTTTACGATTTTTTCAAAGGTAGAATTTCTCTCTGGCTCTCAGCTCCATCTTTTGTTTTGTTAATAAGCCCTTCTGCTCCTTTCTCCCAGGCAGGAGAGTTGAGCCATTCTCTGAGAAGAATCCACATGGATACTGGGAACTAGATATTTCAGGCACAGGAGAAATGAAGATTTTCTACTCATAATTCAGCCTCCAGCAAGCAAAGCTAGTGTGGTAGGGAGCCCCTCTGGCCTTCTATCCCTGTCCCTGTGTCTCTGAGTTCTTTGTCTCTCCCTGCTCCTGTCTCCTCATTTTTTTTTGGTAATTTTTCCTTTGTACGATTTTTTTAAAGGTAGAATTTCTCTCTGGCTCTCAGCTCCATCTTTTGTTTTGTTAATAAGCCCTTCTGCTCCTTTCTCCCAGGCAGGAGAGTTGAGCCATTCTCTGAGAAGAATCCACATGCATACTGGGAACTAGATATTTCAGGCACAGGAGAAATGAAGATTTTCTACTCATAATTCAGCCTCCAGCAAGCAAAGCTAGTGTGGTAGGGAGCCCCTCTGGCCTTCTATCCCTGTACCTGTGTCTCTGAGGTCTCTGTCTCTCCCTGCTCCTGTCTCCTCATATTTTTTGGGTAATTTTTCCTTTGTACGATTTTTTTAAAGGTAGAATTTCTCTCTGGCTCACAGCTCCATCTTTTGTTTTGTTAATAAGCCCTTCTGCTCCTTTCTCCCAGGCAGGAGAGTTGAGCCATTCTCTGAGAAGTATCCACATGGGTACTGGGAACTAGATATTTCAGACACAGGTGAAATGAAGATTTTCTACTCATAATTCAGCCTCCAGCAAGCAAAGCTAGTGTGGTAGGGAGCCCCTCTGGCCTTCTATCCCTGTCCCTGTGTCTCTGAGGCCTCTGTCTCTCTCTGCTCCTGTCTCCTCATTTTTTTTTGGTAATTTTTCTTTTTTAGGATTTTTTTAAAGGTAGAATTTCTCTCTGGCTCTCAGCTCCATCTTTTGTTTTGTTAATAAGCCCTTCTGCTCCTTTCTCCCAGGCAGGAGAGTTGAGCCATTCTCTGAGAAGAATCCACATGGATACTGGGAACTAGATATTTCAGGCACAGGAGAAATGAAGATTTTCTACTCATAATTCAGCCTCCAGCAAGCAAAGCTAGTGTGGTAGGGAGCCTCTCTGGCCTTCTATCCCTGTCCCTGTGTCTCTGAGGTCTCTGTCTCTCCCTGCTCCTGTCTCCTCATATTTTTTTGGTAATTTTTCCTTTGTACGATTTTTTTAAAGGTAGAATTTCTCTCTGGCTCTCAGCTCCATCTTTTGTTTTGTTAATAAGCCCTTCTGCTCCTTTCTCCCAGGCAGGAGAGTTGAGCCATTCTCTGAGAAGAATCCACATGGATACTGGGAACTAGATATTTCAGGCACAGGAGAAATGAAGATTTTCTACTCATAATTCAGCCTCCAGCAAGCAAAGCTAGTGTGGTAGGGAGCCCCTCTGGCCTTCTATCCCTGTCCCTGTGTCTCTGAGGTCTCTGTCTCTCTCTGCTCCTGTCTCCTCATATTTTTTTGGTAATTTTTCCTTTGTACGATTTTTTTGAAGGTAGAATTTCTCTCTGGCTCTCAGCTCCATCTTTTGTTTTGTTAATAGGCCCTTCTGATCCTTTCTCCCAGACAGGAGAGTTGAGCCATTCTCTGAGAAGAATCCACATGGATACTGGGAACTAGATATTTCAGGCACAGGAGAAATGAAGATTTTCTACTCATAATTCAGCCTCCAGCAAGCAAAGCTAGTGTGGTAGGGAGCCCCTCTGGCCTTCTATCCCTGTCCCTGTGTCTCTGAGGTCTCTGTCTCTCTCTGCTCCTGTCTCCTCATTTTTTTTTTGGAAATTTTTCCTTTGTACGATATTTTTAAAGGTAGAATTTCACTCTGGCTCTCAGCTCCATCTTTTGTTTTGTTAATAAGCCCTTCTGCTCCTTTCTCTCAGGCAGGAGAGTTGAGCCATTCTCTGAGAAGAATCCACATGGATACTGGGAAATAGATATTTCAGGCACAGGAGAAATGAAGATTTTCTACTCATAATTCAGCCTCCAGGAAGCAAAGCTAGTGTGGTAGGGAGCCCCTCTGGCCTTCTATCCCTGTCCCTGTGTCTCTGAGGTCTCTGTCTCTCTCTGCTCCTGTCTCCTCATTTTTTTGATAATTTTTTCTTTTTACGATTTTTTCAAAGGTAGAATTTCTCTCTGGCTCTCAGCTCCATCTTTTGTTTTGTTAATAAGCCCTTCTGCTCCTTTCTCCCAGGCAGGAGAGTTGAGCCATTCTCTGAGAAGAATCCACATGGATACTGGGAACTAGATATTTCAGGCACAGGAGAAATGAAGATTTTCTACTCATAATTCAGCCTCCAGCAAGCAAAGCTAGTGTGGTAGGGAGCCCCTCTGGCCTTCTATCCCTGTCCCTGTGTCTCTGAGGTCTCTGTCTCTCCCTGCTCCTGTCTCCTCATATTTTTTGGGTAATTTTTCCTTTGTACGATTTTTTTAAAGGTAGAATTTCTCTCTGGCTCACAGCTCCATCTTTTGTTTTGTTAATAAGCCCTTCTGCTCCTTTCTCCCAGGCAGGAGAGTTGAGCCATTCTCTGAGAAGTATCCACATGGGTACTGGGAACTAGATATTTCAGACACAGGTGAAATGAAGATTTTCTACTCATAATTCAGCCTCCAGCAAGCAAAGCTAGTGTGGTAGGGAGCCCCTCTGGCCTTCTATCCCTGTCCCTGTGTCTCTGAGGCCTCTGTCTCTCTCTGCTCCTGTCTCCTCATTTTTTTTTTGGTAATTTTTCTTTTTTAGGATTTTTTTAAAGGTAGAATTTCTCTCTGGCTCTCAGCTCCATCTTTTGTTTTGTTAATAAGCCCTTCTGCTCCTTTCTCCCAGGCAGGAGAGTTGAGCCATTCTCTGAGAAGAATCCACATGGATACTGGGAACTAGATATTTCAGGCACAGGAGAAATGAAGATTTTCTACTCATAATTCAGCCTCCAGCAAGCAAAGCTAGTGTGGTAGGGAGCCCCTCTGGCCTTCTATCCCTGTCCCTGTGTCTCTGAGGTCTCTGTCTCTCCCTGCTCCTGTCTCCTCATTTTTTTTTGGTAATTTTTCCTTTGTACGATTTTTTTAAAGGTAGAATTTCTCTCTGGCTCTCAGCTCCATCTTTTGTTTTGTTAATAAGCCCTTCTGCTCCTTTCTCCCAGGCAGGAGAGTTGAGCCATTCTCTGAGAAGTATCCACATGGGTACTGGGAACTAGATATTTCAGACACAGGAGAAATGAAGATTTTCTACTCATAATTCAGCCTCCAGCAAGCAAAGCTAGTGTGGTAGGGAGCCCCTCTGGCCTTCTATCCCTGTCCCTGTGTCTCTGAGGCCTCTGTCTCTCTCTGCTCCTGTCTCCTCATATTTTTTTGGTAATTTTTCTTTTTTACGATTTTTTTAAAGGTAGAATTTCTCTCTGGCTCTCAGCTCCATCTTTTGTTTTGTTAATAAGCCCTTCTGCTCCTTTCTCCCAGGCAGGAGAGTTGAGCCATTCTCTGAGAAGAATCCACATGGATACTGGGAACTAGATATTTCAGGCACAGGAGAAATGAAGATTTTCTACTCATAATTCAGCCTCCAGCAAGCAAAGCTAGTGTGGTAGGGAGCCCCTCTGGCCTTCTATCCCTGTCCCTGTGTCTCTGAGGTCTCTGTCTCTCCCTGCTCCTGTCTCCTCATTTTTTTTTGGTAATTTTTCCTTTGTACGATTTTTTTAAAGGTAGAATTTCTCTCTGGCTCTCAGCTCCATCTTTTGTTTTGTTAATAGGCCCTTCTGATCCTTTCTCCCAGACAGGAGAGTTGAGCCATTCTCTGAGAAGAATCCACATGGATACTGGGAACTAGATATTTCAGGCACAGGAGAAATGAAGATTTTCTACTCATAATTCAGCCTCCAGCAAGCAAAGCTAGTGTGGTAGGGAGCCCCTCTGGCCTTCTATCCCTGTCCCTGTGTCTCTGAGGTCTCTGTCTCTCTCTGCTCCTGTCTCCTCATTTTTTTTGGAAATTTTTCCTTTGTACGATATTTTTAAAGGTAGAATTTCACTCTGGCTATCAGCTCCATCTTTTGTTTTGTTAATAAGCCCTTCTGCTCCTTTCTCTCAGGCAGGAGAGTTGAGCCATTCTCTGAGAAGAATCCACATGGATACTGGGAAATAGATATTTCAGGCACAGGAGAAATGAAGATTTTCTACTCATAATTCAGCCTCCAGGAAGCAAAGCTAGTGTGGTAGGGAGCCCCTCTGGCCTTCTATCCCTGTCCCTGTGTCTCTGAGGTCTCTGTCTCTCTCTGCTCCTGTCTCCTCATTTTTTTGATAATTTTTTCTTTTTTCGATTTTTTCAAAGGTAGAATTTCTCTCTGGCTCTCAGCTCCATCTTTTGTTTTGTTAATAAGCCCTTCTGCTCCTTTCTCCCAGGCAGGAGAGTTGAGCCATTCTCTGAGAAGAATCCACATGGATACTGGGAACTAGATATTTCAGGCACAGGAGAAATGAAGATTTTCTACTCATAATTCAGCCTCCAGCAAGCAAAGCTAGTGTGGTAGGGAGCCCCTCTGGCCTTCTATCCCTGTCCCTGTGTCTCTGAGGTCTCTGTCTCTCCCTGCTCCTGTCTCCTCATTTTTTTTTGGTAATTTTTCCTTTGTACGATTTTTTTAAAGGTAGAATTTCTATCTGGCTCACAGCTCCATCTTTTGTTTTGTTAATAAGCCCTTCTGCTCCTTTCTCCCAGGCAGGAGAGTTGAGCCATTCTCTGAGAAGAACCCACATGGATACTGGGAACTAGATATTTCAGGCACAGGAGAAATGAAGATTTTCTACTCATAATTCAGCCTCCAGCAAGCAAAGCTAGTGTGGTAGGGAGCCCCTCTGGCCTTCTATCCCTGTACCTGTGTCTCTGAGGTCTCTGTCTCTCCCTGCTCCTGTCTCCTCATATTTTTTGGGTAATTTTTCCTTTGTACGATTTTTTTAAAGGTAGAATTTCTCTCTGGCTCACAGCTCCATCTTTTGTTTTGTTAATAAGCCCTTCTGCTCCTTTCTCCCAGGCAGGAGAGTTGAGCCATTCTCTGAAAAGTATCCACATGGGTACTGGGAACTAGATATTTCAGACACAGGTGAAATGAAGATTTTCTACTCATAATTCAGCCTCCAGCAAGCAAAGCTAGTGTGGTAGGGAGCCCCTCTGGCCTTCTATCCCTGTCCCTGTGTCTCTGAGGCCTCTGTCTCTCTCTGCTCCTGTCTCCTCATTTTTTTTTGGTAATTTTTCTTTTTTACGATTTTTTTAAAGGTAGAATTTCTCTCTGGCTCTCAGCTCCATCTTTTGTTTTGTTAATAAGCCCTTCTGCTCCTTTCTCCCAGGCAGGAGAGTTGAGCCATTCTCTGAGAAGAATCCACATGGATACTGGGAACTAGATATTTCAGGCACAGGAGAAATGAAGATTTTCTACTCATAATTCAGCCTCCAGCAAGCAAAGCTAGTTTTGTAGGGAGCCCCTCTGGCCTTCTATCACTGTCCCTGTGTCTCTGAGGTCTCTGTCTCTCCCTGCTCCTGTCTCCTCATTTTTTTTGGTAATTTTTCCTTTGTACGATTTTTTTAAAGGTAGAATTTCTCTCTGGCTCTCAGCTCCATCTTTTGTTTTGTTAATAAGCCCTTCTGCTCCTTTCTCCCAGGCAGGAGAGTTGAGCCATTCTCTGAGAAGTATCCACATGGATACTGGGAACGAGATATTTCAGACACAGGAGAAATGAAGATTTTCTACTCATAATTCAGCCTCCAGCAAGCAAAGCTAGTGTGGTAGGGAGCCCCTCTGGCCTTCTATCCCTGTCCCTGTGTCTCTGAGGTCTCTGTCTCTCTCTGCTCCTGTCTCCTCATTTTTTTTTGGTAATTTTTCCTTTGTACGATTTTTTTAAAGGTAGAATTTCTCTCTGGCTCTCAGCTCCATCTTTTGTTTTGTTAATAAGCCCTTCTGCTCCTTTCTCCCAGGCAGGAGAGTTGAGCCATTCTCTGAGAAGAATCCACATGCATACTGGGAACTAGATATTTCAGGCACAGGAGAAATGAAGATTTTCTACTCATAATTCAGCCTCCAGGAAGCAAAGCTAGTGTGGTAGGGAGCCCCTCTGGCCTTCTATCCCTGTCCCTGTGTCTCTGAGGTCTCTGTCTCTCTCTGCTCCTGTCTCCTCATATTTTTTTGGTAATTTTTCCTTTTTACGATTTTTTTAAAGGTAGAATTTCTCTCTGGCTCTCAGCTCCATCTTTTGTTTTGTTAATAAGCCCTTCTGCTCCTTTCTCCCAGGCAGGAGAGTTGAGCCATTCTCTGAGAAGGACCCACATGGATACTGGGAACTAGATATTTCAGGCACAGGAGAAATGAAGATTTTCTACTCATAATTCAGCCTCCAGCAAGCAAAGCTAGTGTGGTAGGGAGCCCCTCTGTCCTTCTATCCCTGTACCTGTGTCTCTGAGGTCTCTGTCTCTCCCTGCTCCTGTCTCCTCATATTTTTTGGGTAATTTTTCCTTTGTACGATTTTTTTAAAGGTAGAATTTCTCTCTGGCTCACAGCTCCATCTTTTGTTTTGTTAATAAGCCCTTCTGCTCCTTTCTCCCAGGCAGGAGAGTTGAGCCATTCTCTGAGAAGTATCCACATGGGTACTGGGAACTAGATATTTCAGACACAGGTGAAATGAAGATTTTCTACTCATAATTCAGCCTCCAGCAAGCAAAGCTAGTGTGGTTGGGAGCCCCGCTGGCCTTCTATCCCTGTCCCTGTGTCTCTGAGGTCTCTGTCTCTCTCTGCTCCTGTCTCCTCATTTTTTTTGGTAATTTTTCCTTTGTACGATTTTTTTAAAGGTAGAATTTCTCTCTGGCTCTCAGCTCCATCTTTTGTTTTGTTAATAAGCCCTTCTGCTCCTTTCTCCCAGGCAGGAGAGTTGAGCCATTCTCTGAGAAGAATCCACATGGACACTGGGAAGTAGATATTTCAGACACAGGAGAAATGAAGATTTTCTACTCATAATTCAGCCTCCAGGAAGCACAGCTAGTGTGGTAGGGAGCCCCTCTGGCCTTCTATCCCTGTCCCTGTGTCTCTGAGGTCTCTGTCTCTCTCTGCTCCTGTCTCCTCATTTTTTTGATAATTTTTTCTTTTTACGATTTTTTCAAAGGTAGAATTTCTCTCTGTCTGTCAGCTCCATCTTTTGTTTTGTTACTAAGCCCTTCTGCTCCTTTCTCCCAGGCAGGAGAGTTGAGCCATTCTCTGAGAAGAATCGACATGGATACTGGGAACTAGATATTTCAGGCACAGGAGAAATGAAGATTTTCTACTCATAATTCAGCCTCCAGCAAGCAAAGCTAGTGTGGTAAGGAGCCCCTCTGGCCTTCTATCCCTGTCCCTGTGGCTCTGAGGACTCTGTCTCTCTCTGCTCCTGTCTCCTCATAATTTTTTTGTTAATTTTTCCTTTTTACGATTTTTTTAAAGGTAGAATTTCTCTCTGGCTCTCAGCTCCATCTTTTGTTTAGTTAATAAGCCCTTCTGCTCCTTTCTCCCAGGCAGGAGAGTTGAACCATTCTCTGAGAAGTATCCACATGGATACTGGGAACTAGTTATTTCAGGCACAGGAGAAATGAAGATTTTCTACTCATTATTTAGCCTCCAGCAAGCAAAGCTAGTGTGGTAGGGAGTCCCTCTGGCCTTCTATCCCTGTCCCTGTGTCTCTGAGGTCTCTGTCTCTCTCTGCTCCTGTCTCCTCATTTTTTTTTAATTTTTCCTTTGTACGATTTTTTTAAAGGTAGAATTTCTCTCTGACTCTCAGCTCCATCTTTTGTTTTGTTAATAAGCCCTTCTGCTCCTTTCTCCCAGGCAGGAGAGTTGAGCCATTCTCTGAGAAGAATCCACATGGATACTGGGAACTAGATATTTCAGGCACAGGAGAAATGAAGATTTTATGCTCATAATTCAGGTTCCACCAAGCAAATCTAGTGTGGTAGGGAGCCCCTCTGGCCTTCTCTCCCTGTCCCTGTGTCTCTGAGGTTTCTGTCTCTCTCTGCTCCTGTCTCCTCATTTTTTTTGGTAATTTTCCCTTTTTACGATTTTTTTAAAGGTAGAATTTCTCTCTGGCTCTGAGCTCCATCTTTTGTTTTGTTAATAAGCCCTTCTGCTCCTTTCTCCCAGGCAGGAGAGTTGAACCATTCTCTGAGACGAATCCACATGGATACTGGGAACTAGATATTTCAGGCACAGGAGAAATGAAGATTTTCTACTCATAATTCAGCCTCCAGCAAGCAAAGCTAGTGTGGTAGGGAGCCCCTCTGGCCTTCTATCCCTGTCCCTGTGTCTCTGAGGTCTCTGTCTCTCTCTGCTCCTGTCTCCTAAATTTTTTTTTAATTTTTCCTTTCTACGATTTTTTTAAAGGTAGAATTTCTCTCTGGCTCTCAGCTCCATCTTTTGTTTTGTTAATAAGCCCTTCTGATCCTTTCTCCCAGGCAGGAGATTTGAGCCATTCTGTGAGAAGAATCCACATGGATACTGGGAACTAGATATTTCAGGCACAGGAGAAATGAAGATTTTCTACTCATAATTCAGCCTCCAGCAAGCAAAGCTAGTGTGGTAGGGAGCCCCTCTGGCCTTCTATCCCTGTCCCTGTGTCTCTGAGGCCTCTTTCTCTCTCTCCTCCTGTCTCCTCATTTTTTTTGGTAATTTTTCCCTCTTACGATTTTTTTAAATGTAGAATTTCTCTCTGGCTCTAAGCTCCATCTTTTGTTTTGTTACTCAGCCCTTCTGCTCCTTTCTCCCAGGCAGGAGAGTTGAGCCATTCTCTGAGAAGAATCCACATGGATACTGGGAACTAGATATTTCAGGCACAGGAGAAATGAAGATTTTCTACTCATAATTCCGCCTCCAGCAAGCAAATCTAGTGTGGTAGGGAGCCCCTCTGGCCTTCTATACCTGTCCCTGTGTCTCTGAGGTCTCTGTCTCTCTCTGCTCCTGTCTCCTCATATTTTTTTGGTAATTTTTCCTTTGTACGATTTTTTTGAAGGTAGAATTTCTCTCTGGCTGTCAGCTCCATCTTTTGTTTTGTTACTAAGCCCTTCTGCTCCTTTCTCCCAGGCAGGAGAGTTGAGCCATTCTCTGAGAAGAATCGACATGGATACTGGGAACTAGATATTTCAGGCACAGGAGAAATGAAGATTTTCTACTCATAATTCAGCCTCCAGCAAGCAAAGCTAGTGTGGTAAGGAGCCCCTCTGGCCTTCTATCCCTGTCCCTGTGGCTCTGAGGCCTCTGTCTCTCTCTGCTCCTGTCTCCTCATAATTTTTTTGTTAATTTTTCCTTTTTACGATTTTTTTAAAGGTAGAATTTCTCTCTGGCTCTCAGCTCCATCTTTTGTTTTGTTAATAAGCCCTTCTGCTCCTTTCTCCCAGGCAGGAGAGTTGAACCATTCTCTGAGAAGTATCCACATGGATACTGGGAACTAGATATTTCAGGCACAGGAGAAATGAAGATTTTCTACTCATTATTTAGCCTCCAGCAAGCAAAGCTAGTGTGGTAGGGAGCCCCTCTGGCCTTCTATCCCTGTCCCTGTGTCTCTGAGGTCTCTGTCTCTCTCTGCTCCTGTCTCCTCATTTTTTTTTAATTTTTCCTTTGTACGATTTTTTTAAAGGTAGAATTTCTCTCTGACTCTCAGCTCCATCTTTTGTTTTGTTAATAAGCCCTTCTGCTCCTTTCTCCCAGGCAGGAGAGTTGAGCCATTCTCTGAGAAGAATCCACATGGATACTGGGAAAAAGATATTTCAGGCACAGGAGAAATGAAGATTTTCTACTCATAATTCAGCCTCCAGCAAGCAAAGCTAGTGTGGTAGGGAGCCCCTCTGGCCTTCTATCCCTGTCCCTGTGTCTCTGAGGTCTCTGTCTCTCTCTGCTCTTGTCTCCTCATATTTTTGGTAATTTTTCCTTTGTACGATTTTTTTAAAGGTAGAAATTCTCTCTGGCTGTCAGCTCCATCTTTTGTTTTGCTAATAAGCCCTTCTGCTCCTTTCTCCCAGGCAGGAGAGTTGAGCCATTCTCTGAGAAGAATCCACATGGATACTGGGAACTAGATATTACAGGCACAGGAGAAATGAAGATTTTGTACTCATAATTCAGCCTCCAGGAAGCAAAGCTAGTGTGGTAGGGGCCCCTCTGGCCTTCTATCCCTGTCCCTGTGTCTCTGAGGTCTCTGTCTCTCTCTGCTCCTGTCTCCTCATTTTTTTGATAATTTTTTCTTTTTACGATTTTTTCAAAGGTAGAATTTCTCTCTGGCTCTCAGTTCCATCTTTTGTTTTGTTAATAAGCCCTTCTGCTCCTTTCTCCCAGGCAGGAGAGTTGAGCCATTCTCTGAGAAGAATCCACATGGATACTGGGAACTAGATATTTCAGGCACAGGAGAAATGAAGATTTTCTACTCATAATTCAGGTTCCAGCAAGCAAATCTAGTGTGGTAGGGAGCCCCTCTGGCCTTCTCTCCCTGTCCCTGTGTCTCTGAGGTCTCTGTCTCTCTCTGCTCCTGTCTCCTCATTTTTTTTCGTAATTTTTCCTTTTTACGATTTTTTTAAAGGTAGAATTTCTCTCTGGCTCTGAGCTCCATCTTTTGTTTTGTTAATAAGCCCTTCTGCTCCTTTCTCCCAGGCAGGAGAGTTGAACCATTCTCTGAGAAGAATCCACATGGATACTGGGAACTAGATATTTCAGGCACAGGAGAAATGAAGGTTTTCTACTCATAATTCAGCCTCCAGCAAGCAAAGCTAGTGTGGTAGGGAGCCCCTCTGGCCTTCTCTCCCTGTCCCTGTGTCTCTGAGTTCTCTGTCTCTTTCTGCTCCTGTCTCCTCATTTTTTTTTGGTAATTTTTCCTTTGTACGATTTTTTTAAAGGTAGAATTTCTCTCTGGCTCTCAGCTCCATCTTTTGTTTTGTTACTAAGCCTTTCTGCTCCTTTCTCCCAGGCAGGAGAGTTGAGCCATTCTCTGAGAAGAATCCACATGGACACTGGTAACTAGATATTTCAGGCACAGGAAAAATGAAGATTTTCTACTCATAATTCAGCCTCCAGCAAGCAAAGCTAGTGTGGTAGGGAGCCCCTCTGGCCTTCTATCCCTGTCCCTGTGGCTCTGAGGCCTCTGTCTCTCTCTGCTCCTGTCTCCTCATTAATTTTTTGTTAATTTTTCCTTTTTACGATTTTTTTAAAGGTAGAATTTCTCTCTGGCTCTCAGCTCCATCTTTTGTTTTGTTACTAAGCCCTTCTGCTCCTTTCTCCCAGGCAGGAGAGTTGAACCATTCTCTGAGAAGAATCCACATGGATACTGGGAACTAGATATTTCAGGCACAGGAGAAATGAAGATTTTCTACTCATAATTCAGCCTCCAGCAAGCAAAGCTAGTGTGGTAGGGAGCCCCTCTGGCCTTCTCTCCTTGTCCCTGTGTCTCTGAGTTCTCTGTCTTTCTCTGCTCCTGTCTCCTCATTTTTTTTTGGTAATTTTTCCTTTGTACGATTTTTTTTAAAGGTAGAATTTCTCTCTGGCTCTCAGCTCCATCTTTTGTTTGTTAATAAGCCCTTCTGCTCCTTTCTCCCAGGCAGGAGAGTTGAGCCATTCTCTGAGAAGTATCCACATGGATACTGGGAACTAGATATTTCAGGCACAGGAGAAATGAAGACTTTCTACTCATAATTCAGCCTCCAGCAATCAAAGCTAGTGTGGTAGGGAGCCCCTCTGGCCTTCTATCCCTGTCCCTGTGGCTCTGAGGCCTCTGGCTCTCTCTGCTCCTGTCTCCTCATTATTTTTTTGTTAATTTTTCTTTTTTACGATTTTTTTAAATGTAGAATTTCTCTCTGGCTCTCAGCTCCATCTTTTGTTTTGTTACTAAGCCCTTCTGCTCCTTTCTCCCAGGCAGGAGAGTGGAACAATTCTCTGAGAAGTATCCACATGGATACTGGGAACTAGATATTTCAGGCACAGGAGAAATGAAGATTTTCTACTCATAATTCAGCCTCCAGCAAGCAAATCTAGTGTGGTAGGGAGCCCCTCTGGCCTTCTCTCCCTGTCCATGTGTCTCTGAGGTCTCCGTCTCTCTCTGCTCCTGTCTCCTCATATTTTTTTGGTAATTTTTCCTTTTTACGATTGTTTTAAAGGTAGAATTTCTCTCTGGCTCTCAGCTCCATCTTTTGTTTTGTTAATAAGCCCTTCTGCTCCTTTCTCCCAGGCAGGAGAGTTGAGCCATTCTCTGAGAAGAATCCACATGGATACTGGGAACTAAATATTTCAGGCACAGGAGAAATGAAGATTTTCTACTCATAATTCAGCCTCCAGCAAGCAAAGCTAGTGTGGTAGGGAGCCTCTCTGGCCTTCTATCCCTGTCCCTGTGTCTCTGAGTCCTCTGTCCCTCTCTGCTCCTTTCTCCTCAATTTTTTTGTTAATTTTTCCTTTTTACGATTTTTTTAAAGGTAGAATTTCTCTCTGGCTCTCAGCTCCATCTTTTGTTTTGTTAATAAGCCCTTCTGCTCCTTTCTCCCAGGCAGGAGAGTTGAGCCATTCTCTGCGAAGAATCCACATGGATACTGGAAACTAGATATTTCAGGCACAGGAGAAATGAAGATTTTCTACTCATAATTGAGCCTCCAGCAAGCAAAGCTAGTGTGGTAGGGATCCCCTCTGGCCTTCTATCCCTGTTCCTGTGTCTCTGAGGCCTCTGTCTCTCTCTGCTCCTGTCTCCTCATTTTTTTTTTGTTAATTTTTCCTTTTTACGATTTTTTGAAAGGTAGAATTTCTCTCTGGCGCTCAGCTCCATCTTTTGTTTTGTTAATAAACCCTTCTGCTCCTTTTTCCCAGGCAGGAGAGTTGAGCCATTCTCTGAGAAGAATCCACATGGATACTGGGAACTAGATATTTCAGGCACAGGAGAAATGAAGATTTTCTACTCATAATTCAGACTCCAGCAAGCAAAGCTAGTGTGGTAGGGAGCCCCTCTGGCCTTCTATCCCTGTCCCTGTGTCTCTGAGGTCTCTGTCTCTCTCTGCTCATGTCTCCTCATTTTTTTTTGGTAATTTTTCCTTTGTACGATTTTTTTAAAGGTAGAATTTCTCTCTGGCTCTCAGCTCCATCTTTTGTTTTGTTAATAAGCCCTTCTGCTCCTTTCTCCCAGGCAGGAGAGTTGAGCCATTCTCTGAGAAGAATCCACATGGATACTGGGAACTAGATATTTCAGGCACAGGAGAAATAAAGAATTTCTACTCATAATTCAGTCTCCAGCAAGCAAAGCTAGTGTGGTTGGGAGCCCCTCTGGCCTTCTATCCCTGTCCCTGTCTCTCTGAGGCCTCTGGCTCTCTCTGCTCCTGTCTCCTCATTTTTTTCGTTAATTTTTCCTTTTTACGATTTTTTAAAGGTAGCATTTCTCTCTGGCTCTCAGCTCCATCTTTTGTTTTGTTAATAAGCCCTTCTGCTCCTTTCTCCCAGGCAGGAGAGTTGAGCCATTCTCTGAGAAGAATCCACATGGATACTGGGAACTAGATATTTCAGGCACAGGAGAAATGAAGATTTTCTACTCATAATTCAGCCTCCAGCAAGCAAAGCTAGTGTGGTAGGGAGCCCCTCTGGCCTTCTCTCCCTGTCCCTGTGTCTCTGAGGTCTCTGTCTCTCTCTGCTCCAGTCTCCTCATTTTTTTGGTAATTTGTCCTTTTTACGATTTTTTTAAAGGTAGAATTACTCTCTGGCTCTCAGCTCCACCTTTTGTTTTGTTAATAAGCCCTTCTGCTCCTTTCTCCAAGGCAGGAGAGTTGAGCCATTCTCTGAGAAGGATCCACATGGATATTGGGAACTAGATATTTCAGGCACAGGAGAAATGAAGATTTTCTACTCATAATTCAGCCTACAGCAAGCAAAGCTGGTGTGGTAGTGAGCCCCTCTGGCCTTCTATCCCTGTCCCTGTGTCTCTGAGGCCTCTGTCTCTCTCTGCTCCTGTCTCCTCATTATTTTTTTGTTAATTTTTACTTTTTACGATTTTTTTAAAAGGTAGAATTTCTCTCTGGCTCTCAGCTCCATCTTTTGTTTTGTTAATAAGCCCTTCTGCTCCTTTCTCCCAGGCAGGAGAGTTGAGTCATTCTCTGAGAAGAATCCACATGGATACTGGGAACGAGATATTTCAGGCACAGGAGAAATGAAGATTTTCTACTCATAATTCAGCCTCCAGCAAGCAAAGCTGGTGTGGTAGTGAGCCCCTCTGGCCTTCTATCCCTGTCCCTGTGTCTCTGAATCCTCTGTCTCTCTCTGCTCCTGTCTCCTCATTATTTTTTTGTTAATTTTTACTTTTTACGATTTTTTTAAAAGGTAGAATTTCTCTCTGGCTCTCAGCTCCATCTTTTGTTTTGTTAATAAGCCCTTCTGCTCCTTTCTCCCAGGCAGGAGAGTTGAGTCATTCTCTGAGAAGAATCCACATGGATACTGGGAACGAGATATTTCAGGCACAGGAGAAATGAAGTTTTTCTACTCATAATTCAGCCTCCAGCAAGCAAAGCTAGTGTGGAAGGGAGCCCCTCTGGCCTTCTATCCCTGTCCATGTGACTCCGAGGACTCTGTCTCTCTCTGCTCCTGTCTCCTCATATTTTTTTGGTAATTTTTCCTTTTTACGATTTTTTTAAAGGTAGAATTTCTCTCTGGCTCTCAGCTCCATCTTTTGTTTTGTTACTAAGCCCTTCTGCTCCTTTCTCCCCGGCAGGAGAGTTGAGCCATTCTCTGAGAAGAATCCACATGGATACTGGGAACTAGATATTTCAGGCACAGGAGAAATGAAGTTTTTCTACTCATAATTCTTCCTCCAGCAAGCATAGCTAGTGTGGTAGGGAGCCCCTCTGGCCTTCTCTCCCTGTCCCTGTGTCTCTGAGGTCTCTGTCTCTCTCTGCTCCTGTCTCCTCATATTTTTTTGGTAATTTTTCCTTTGTACGATTTTTTTAAAGGTAGAATTTCTCTCTGGCCCTCAGCTCCATCTTTTGTTTTGTTAATAAGCCCTTCTGCTCCTTTCTCCCAGGCAGGAGAGTTGAGCCATTCTCTGAGAAGAATCCACATGGACACTGGGAACTAGATATTTCAGGCACAGGAGAAATGAAGATTTTCTACTCATAATTCAGCCTCCAGCAAGCAAAGCTGGTGTGGTAGTGAGCCCCTCTGGCCTTCTATCCCTGTCCCTGTGTCTCTGAGGCCTCTGTCTCTCTCTGCTCCTGTCTCATTATTTTTTTGTTAATTTTTACTTTTTACAATTTTTTTAAAAGGTAGAATTTCTCTCTGGCTCTCAGCTCCATCTTTTGTTTTGTTAATAAGCCCTTCTGCTCCTTTCTCCCAGGCAGGAGAGTTGAGTCATTCTCTGAGAAGAATCCACATGGATACTGGGAACGAGATATTTCAGGCACAGGAGAAATGAAGTTTTTCTACTCATAATTCAGCCTCCAGCAAGCAAAGCTAGTGTGGTAGGGAGACCCTCTGGCCTTCTATCCCTGTCCATGTGTCTCCGAGGACTCTGTCTCTCTCTGCTCCTGTCTCCTCATATTTTTTTGGTAATTTTTCCTTTTTACGATTTTTTTAAAGGTAGAATTTCTCTCTGGCTCTCAGCTCCATCTTTTGTTTTGTAACTAAGCCCTTCTGCTCCTTTCTCCCCGGCAGGAGAGTTGAGCCATTCTCTGAGAAGAATCCACATGGATACTGGGAACTAGATATTTCAGGCACAGGAGAAATGAAGTTTTTCTACTCATAATTCTTCCTCCAGCAAGCATAGCTAGTGTGGTAGGGAGCCCCTCTGGCTTTCTCTCCCTGTCCCTGTGTCTCTGAGGTCTCTGTCTCTCTCTGCTCCTGTCTCCTCATTTTTTTTGGTAATTTTTCCTTTGTACGATTTTTTTAAAGGTAGAATTTCTCTCTGGCTCTCAGCTCCATCTTTTGTTTTGTTAATAGGCCCTTCTGCTCCTTTCTCCCAGGCAGGAGAGTTGAGCCATTCTCTGAGAAGAATCCACATGGATACTGGGAACTAGATATTTCAGGCACAGGAGAAATGAAGATTTTCTACTCATAATTCAGCCTCCAGCAAGCAAAGCTAGTGTGGTAGGGAGCCCCTCTGGCCTTCTATCCCTGTCCCTGTGTCAGTGAGGTCTCTGTCTCTCTCTGCTCCTGTCTCCTCCTATTTTTTTGGTAATTTTTTCTTTTTACGATTTTTTTAAAGGGAGAATTTCTCTCTGGCTCTCAGCTCCATCTTTTGTTTTGTTAATAAGCCCTTCTGCTCCTTTCTCCCAGGCAGGAGAGTTGAGCCATTCTCTGAGAAGAATCCACATGGATACTGGGAAATAGATATTTCAGGCACAGGAGAAATGAAGTTTTTCTACTCATAATTCAGCCTCCAGCAAGCAAAGCTAGTGTGGTAGGGAGCCCCTCTGGCCTTCTATCCCTGTCCCTGTGTCTCTGTGGTCTCTGTCTCTCTCTGCTCCTGTCTCCTCATTTTTTTTTGGTAATTTTTCCTTTGTACGATTTTTTTAAAGGTAGAATTTCTCTCTGGCTCTCAGCTCCATCTTTTGTTTTGTTAATAAGCCCTTCTGCTCCTTTCTCCCAGGCAGGAGAGTTGAGCCATTCTCTGAGAAGAATCCACATGGATACTGGGAACGAGATATTTCAGGCACAGGAGAAATGAAGTTTTTCTACTCAAAATTCAGCCTCCAGCAAGCAAAGCTAGTGTGGTAGGGAGACCATCTGGCCTTCTCTCCCTGTCCCTGTGTCTCCGAGGACTCTGTCTCTCTCTGCTCCTGTCTCCTCATATTTTTTTGGTAATTTTTCCGTTTTACGATTTTTTTAAAGGTAGAATTTCTCTCTGGCTCTCAGCTCCATCTTTTGTTTTGTTAATAAGCCCTTCTGCTCCTTTCTCCCAGGCAGGAGATTTGAGCCATTCTCTGAGAAGAATCCGCATGGATACTGGGAACTAGATATTTCAGGCACAGGAGAAATGAAGTTTTTCTACTCATAATTCAGCCTCCAGCAAGCAAAGCTAGTGTGGTAGGGAGCCCCTCTGGCCTTCTATCCCTGTCCCTGTGTCTCTGAGGCTTCTGTCTCTCTCTGCTCCTGTATCCTCATTTTTTTTTGTTAATTTTTCTTTTTTACGATTTTTTTAAAGGTAGCATTTCTCTCTGGCTCTCAGCTCCATCTTTTGTTTTGTTAATAAGCCCTTCTGCTCCTTTCTCCCAGGCAGGAGAGTTGAGCCATTCTCTGAGAAGAATCCACATGGATACTGGGAACTAGATATTTCAGGCACAGGAGAAATGCAGATTTTCTACTCATAATTCAGCCTCCAGCAAGCAAAGCTAGTGTGGTAGGGAGCCCCTTTGGCCTTTTCTCCCTGTCCCTGTGTCTCTGAGGTCTCTGTCTCTCTCTGATCCTGTCTCCTCATATTTTTGATAATTTTTTCTTTTTACGATTTTTTCAAAGGTAGAATTTCTCTCTGGCTCTCAGCTCCATCTTTTGTTTTGTTAATAAGCCCTTCTGCTCCTTTCTCCCAGGCAGGAGAGTTGAGCCATTCTCTGAGAAGAAACCACATGGATACTGGGAACTAGATATTTCAGGCACAGGAGAAATGAAGATTTTCTACTCATAATTCAGGTTCCAGCAAGCAAATCTAGTGTGGTAGGGAGCCCCTCTGGCCTTCTCTCCCTGTCCCTGTGTCTCTGAGGTCTCTGTCTCTCTCTGCTCCTGTCTCCTCATTTTTTTTGGTAATTTTTCCTTTTTACGATTTTTTTAAATGTAGAATTTCTCTCTGGCTCTGAGCTCCATCTTTTGTTTTGTTAATAAGCCCTTCTGCTCCTTTCTCCCAGGCAGGAGAGTTGAACCATTCTCTGAGAAGAATCCACATGGATACTGGGAACTAGATATTTCAGGCACAGGAGAAATGAAGATTTTCTACTCATAATTCAGCCTCCAGCAAGCAAAGCTAGTGTGGTAGGGAGCCCCTCTGGCCTTCTCTCCCTGTCCCTGTGTCTCTGAGTTCTCTGTCTCTCTCTGCTCCTGTCTCCTCATTTTTTTTTGGTAATTTTTCCTTTGTACGATTTTTTTAAAGGTAGAATTTCTCTCTGGCTCTCAGCTCCATCTTTTGTTTGTTAATAAGCCCTTCTGCTCCTTTCTACCAGGCAGGAGAGTTGAGCCATTCTCTGAGAAGAATCCACATGGATACTGGGAAGTAGATATTTCAGGCATAGGAGAAATGAAGATTTTCTACTCATAATTCAGCCTCCAGCAAGCAAAGCTAGTGTGGTAGGGAGCCCCTCTGGCCTTCTCTCCCTGTCCCTGTGTCTCTGAGGTCTCTGTCTCTCTCTCCTCCTGTCTCCTCATTTTTTTTTGGTAATTTTTCCCTCTTACGATTTTTTTAAATGTAGAATTTCTCTCTGGCTCTAAGCTCCATCTTTTGTTTTGTTACTCAGCCCTTCTGCTCCTTTCTCCCAGGCAGGAGAGTTGAGCCATTCTCTGAGAAGAATCCACATGGATACTGGGAAATAGATATTTCAGGCACAGGAGAAATGAAGATTTTCTACTCATAATTCAGCCTCCAGCAAGCAAATCTAGTGTGGTAGGGAGCCCCTCTAGCCTTCTATCCCTGTCCCTGTGTCTCTGAGGTTTCTGTCTCTCTCTGCTCCTGTCTCCTCATATTTTTTTGGTAATTTTTCATTGTACGATTTTTTTAAAGGTAGAATTTCTCTCTGGCTGTCAGCTCCATCTTTTGTTTTGTTACTAAGCCCTTCTGCTCCTTTCTCCCAGGCAGGAGAGTTGAGCCATTCTCTGAGAAGAATCCACATGGATACTGGGAACTAGATATTTCAGTCACAGGAGAAATGAAGATTTTCTACTCATAATTCAGCCTCCAGCAAGCAAAGCTAGTGTGGTAAGGAGCCCCTCTGGCCTTCTATCCCTGTCCCTGTGGCTCTGAGGCCTCTGTCTCTCTCTGCTCCTGACTCCTCATAATTTTTTTGTTAATTTTTCCTTTTTACGATTTTTTTAAAGGTAGAATTTCTCTCTGGCTCTCAGCTCCATCTTTTGTTTTGTTAATAAGCCCTTCTGCTTCTTTCTCCCAGGCAGGAGAGTTGAACCATTCTCTGAGAAGTATCCATATGGATACTGGGAAATAGATATTTCAGGCACAGGAGAAATGAAGATTTTCTACTCATAATTTAGCCTCCAGCAATCAAAGCTAGTGTGGTAGGGAGCCCCTCTGGCCTTCTATCCCTGTCCCTGTGTCTCTGAGGTCTCTGTCTCTCTCTGCTCCTGTCTCCGAATTTTTTTTTAATTTTTCCTTTGTACGATTTTTTTAAAGGTAGAATTTCTCTCTGGCTCTCAGCTCCATCTTTTGTTTTGTTAATAAGCCCTTCTGGTCCTTTCTCCCAGGCAGGAGAGTTGAGCCATTCTCTGAGAAGAATCCACATGGATACTGGGAACTAGATATTTCAGGCACAGGAGAAATTAAGATTTTCTACTCATAATTCAGGTTCCAACAAGCAAATCTAGTGTGGTAGGGAGCACCTCTGGCCTTCTCTCCGTGTCCCAGTGTCTCTGAGGTCTCTGTCTCTCTCTGCTCCTGTCTCCTCATTTTTTTTGGTAATTTTTCCTTTTTACGATTTTTTTAAAGGTAGAATTTCTCTCTGGCTCTGAGCTCCATCTTTTGTTTTGTTAATAAGCCCTTCTGCTCCTTTCTCCCAGGCAGGAGAGTTGAACCATTCTCTGAGAAGAATCCACATGGATACTGGGAACTAGATATTTCAGGCACAGGAGAAATGAAGGTTTTCTACTCATAATTCAGCCTCCAGCAAGCAAAGCTAGTGTGGTAGGGAGCCCCTCTGGCCTTCTCTCCCTGTCCCTGTGTCTCTGAGTTCTCTGTCTCTTTCTGCTCCTGTCTCCTCATTTTTTTTTTGGTAATTTTTCCTTTGTACGATTTTTTTAAAGGTAGAATTTTTCTCTGGCTCTCAGCTCCATCTTCTGTTTTGTTAATAAGCCCTTCTGCTCCTTTCTCCCAGGCAGGAGAGTTGAGCCATTCTCTGAGAAGAATCCACATGGATAAAGGGAACTAGATATTTCAGGCACAGGAGAAATGAAGATTTTATACTCATAATTCAGCCTCCAGCAAGCAAAGCTGGTGTGGTAGGGAGCCACTCTGGCCTTCTATCCTTGTCCCTGTGTCTCTGAGGCCACTGTCTTTCTCTGCTCCTGTCTCCTCATTATTTTTTTGTTAATTTTTACTTTTTATGATTTTTTTAAAAGGTAGAATTTCTCTCTGGCTCTCAGCTCCATCTTTTGTTTTGTTAATAAGCCCTTCTGCTCCTTTCTCCCAGGCAGGAGAGTTGAGCCATTCTCTGAGAAGAATCCACATGGATACTGGGAACGAGATATTTCAGGCAGAGGATAAATGAAGTTTTTCTACTCATAATTCAGCCTCCAGCAAGCAAAGCTAGTGTGGTAGGGAGACCATCTGGCCTTCTCTCCCTGTCCCTGTGTCTCCGAGGACTCTGTCTCTCTCTGCTCCTGTCTCCTCATATTTTTGATAATTTTTTCTTTTTACGATTTTTTCAAAGGTAGAATTTCTCTCTGGCTCTCAGCTCAATCTTTTGTTTTGTTAATAAGCCCTTCTGCTCCTTTCTCCCAGGCAGGAGAGTTGAGCCATTCTCTGAGAAGAATCCACATGGATACTGGGAACTAGATATTTCAGGCACAGGAGAAATGAAGATTTTCTACTCATAATTCAGGTTCCAGCAAGCAAATCTAGTGTGGTAGGGAGCCCCTCTGGCCTTCTCTCCCTGTCCCTGTGTCTCTGAGGTCTCTGTCTCTCTCTGCTCCTGTCTCCTCATTTTTTTTGGTAATTTTTCCTTTTTACGATTTTTTTAAATGTAGAATTTCTCTCTGGCTCTGAGCTCCATCTTTTGTTTTGTTAATAAGCCCTTCTGCTCCTTTCTCCCAGGCAGGAGAGTTGAACCATTCTCTGAGAAGAATCCACATGGATACTGGGAACTAGATATTTCAGGCACAGGAGAAATGAAGATTTTCTACTCATAATTCAGCCTCCAGCAAGCAAAGCTAGTGTGGTAGGGAGCCCCTCTGGCCTTCTCTCCCTGTCCCTGTGTCTCTGAGTTCTCTGTCTCTCTCTGCTCCTGTCTCCTCATTTTTTTTTGGTAATTTTTCCTTTGTACGATTTTTTTAAAGGTAGAATTTCTCTCTGGCTCTCAGCTCCATCTTTTGTTTGTTAATAAGCCCTTCTGCTCCTTTCTACCAGGCAGGAGAGTTGAGCCATTCTCTGAGAAGAATCCACATGGATACTGGGAAGTAGATATTTCAGGCACAGGAGAAATGAAGATTTTCTACTCATAATTCAGCCTCCAGCAAGCAAAGCTAGTGTGGTAGGGAGCCCCTCTGGCCTTCTCTCCCTGTCCCTGTGTCTCTGAGGTCTCTGTCTCTCTCTCCTCCTGTCTCCTCATTTTTTTTTGGTAATTTTTCCCTCTTACGATTTTTTAAATGTAGAATTTCTCTCTGGCTCTAAGCTCCATCTTTTGTTTTGTTACTCAGCATTTCTGCTCCTTTCTCCCAGGCAGGAGAGTTGAGCCATTCTCTGAGAAGAATCCACATGGATACTGGGAACTAGATATTTCAGGCACAGGAGAAATGAAGATTTTCTACTCATAATTCAGCCTCCAGCAAGCAAATCTAGTGTGGTAGGGAGCCCCTCTGGCCTTCTATCCCTGTCCCTGTGTCTCTGAGGTCTCTGTCTCTCTCTGCTCCTGTCTCCTCATATTTTTTTGGTAATTTTTCATTGTACGATTTTTTTAAAGGTAGAATTTCTCTCTGGCTGTCAGCTCCATCTTTTGTTTTGTTACTAAGCCCTTCTGCTCCTTTCTCCCAGGCAGGAGAGTTGAGCCATTCTCTGAGAAGAATCCACATGGATACTGGGAACTAGATATTTCAGTCACAGGAGAAATGAAGATTTTCTACTCATAATTCAGCCTCCAGCAAGCAAAGCTAGTGTGGTAAGGAGCCCCTCTGGCCTTCTATCCCTGTCCCTGTGGCTCTGAGGCCTCTGTCTCTCTCTGCTCCTGTCTCCTCATAATTTTTTTGTTAATTTTTCCTTTTTACGATTTTTTTAAAGGTAGAATTTCTCTCTGGCTCTCAGCTCCATCTTTTGTTTTGTTAATAAGCCCTTCTGCTTCTTTCTCCCAGGCAGGAGAGTTGAACCATTCTCTGAGAAGTATCCATATGGATACTGGGAACTAGATATTTCAGGCACAGGAGAAATGAAGATTTTCTACTCATAATTTAGCCTCCAGCAAGCAAAGCTAGTGTGGTAGGGAGCCCCTCTGGCCTTCTATCCCTGTCCCTGTGTCTCTGAGGTCTCTGTCTCTCTCTGCTCCTGTCTCCGAATTTTTTTTTAATTTTTCCTTTGTACGATTTTTTTAAAGGTAGAATTTCTCTCTGGCTCTCAGCTCCATCTTTTGTTTTGTTAATAAGCCCTTCTGGTCCTTTCTCCCAGGCAGGAGAGTTGAGCCATTCTCTGAGAAGAATCCACATGGATACTGGGAACTAGATATTTCAGGCACAGGAGAAATTAAGATTTTCTACTCATAATTCAGGTTCCAGCAAGCAAATCTAGTGTGGTAGGGAGCCCCTCTGGCCTTCTCTCCCTGTCCCTCTGTCTCTGAGGTCTCTGTCTCTCTCTGCTCCTGTCTCCTCATTTTTTTTGGTAATTTTTCCTTTGTACGATTTTTTTAAATGTAGAATTTCTCTCTGGCTCTGAGCTCCATCTTTTGTTTTGTTAATAAGCCCTTCTGCTCCTTTCTCCCAGGCAGGAGAGTTGAACCATTCTCTGAGAAGAATCCACATGGATACTGGGAACTAGATATTTCAGGCACAGGGGAAATGAAGATTTTCTACTCATAATTCAGCCTCCAGCAAGCAAAGCTAGTGTGGTAGGGAGCCCCTCTGGCCTTCTCTCCCTGTCCCTGTGTCTCTGAGTTCTCTGTCTCTTTCTGCTCCTGTCTCCTCATTTTTTTTTTGGTAATTTTTCCTTTGTACGATTTTTTTAAAGGTAGAATTTTTCTCTGGCTCTCAGCTCCATCTTTTGTTTTGTTAATAAGCCCTTCTGCTCCTTTCTCCCAGGCAGGAGAGTTGAGCCATTCTCTGAGAAGAATCCACATGGATACTGGGAACTAGATATTTCAGGCACAGGAGAAATGAAGTTTTTCTACTCATAATTCAGCCTCCAGCAAGCAAAGCTAGTGTGGTAGGGAGCCCCTCGGGCCTTCTATCCCTGTCCCTGTGTCTCTGAGGCTTCTGTCTCTCTCTGCTCCTGTCTCCTCATATTTTTTTGTTAATTTTTCCTTTTTACGATTTTTTTAAAGGTAGCATTTCTCTCTGGCTCTCAGCTCCATCTTTTGTTTTGTTAATAAGCCCTTCTGCTCCTTTCTCCCAGGCAGGAGAGTTGAGCCATTCTCTGAGAAGAATCCACATGGATACTGGGAACTAGATATTTCAGGCACAGGAGAAATGAAGATTTTCTACTCATAATTCAGGTTCCAGCAAGCAAATCTAGTGTGGTAGGGAGCCCCTCTGGCCTTCTCTCCCTGTCCCTGTGTCTCTGAGGTCTCTGTCTCTCTCTGCTCCTGTCTCCTCATTTTTTTTGGTAATTTTTCCTTTTTTACGATTTTTTTAAAGGTAGAATTTCTCTCTGGCTCTGAGCTCCATCTTTTGTTTTGTTAATAAGCCCTTCTGCTCCTTTCTCCCAGGCAGGAGAGTTGAACCATTCTCTGAGAAGAATCCACATGGATACTGGGAACTAGATATTTCAGGCACAGGAGAAATGAAGGTTTTCTACTCATAATTCAGCCTCCAGCAAGCAAAGCTAGTGTGGTAGGGAGCCCCTCTGGCCTTCTCTCCCTGTCCCTGTGTCTCTGAGTTCTCTGTCTCTTTCTGCTCCTGTCTCCTCATTTTTTTTGGTAGTTTTTCCTTTGTACGATTTTTTCAAAGGTAGAATTTCTCTCTGGCTCTCAGCTCCATCTTTTGTTTTGTTAATAAGCCCTTCTGCTCCTTTCTCCCAGGCAGGAGAGTTGAGCCATTCTCTGAGAAGAATCCACATGGATACTGGTAACTAGATATTTCAGGCACAGGCGAAATGAAGATTTTCTACTCATAATTCAGCCTCCAGCAAGCAAAGCTAGTGTGGTAGGGAGCCCCTCTGGCCTTCTATCCCTGTCCCTGTGGCTCTGAGGCCTCTGTCTCTCTTTGCTCCTGTCTCCTCATTATTTTTTTGTTAATTTTTCCTTTTTACGATTTTTTTAAAGGTAGAATTTCTCTCTGGCTCTCAGCTCCATCTTTTGTTTTGTTACTAAGCCCTTCTGCTCCTTTCTCCCAGGCAGGAGAGTTGAACCATTCTCTGAGAAGAATCCACATGGATACTGGGAACTAGACATTTCAGGCACAGGAGAAATGAAGATTTTCTACTCATAATTCAGCCTCCAGCAAGCAAAGCTAGTGTGGTAGGGAGCCCCTCTGGCCTTCTCTCCTTGTCCCTGTGTTTCTGAGTTCTCTGTCTCTCTCTGCTCCTGTCTCCTCATTTTTTTTTGGTAATTTTTCCTTTGTACGATTTTTTTAAAGGAAGAATTTCTCTCTGGCTCTCAGCTCCATCTTTTGTTTGTTAATAAGCCCTTCTGCTCCTTTCTCCCAGGCAGGAGAGTTGAGCCATTCTCTGAGAAGAATCCACATGGATACTGGTAACTAGATATTTCAGGCACAGGAGAAATGAAGATTTTCTACTCATAATTCAGCCTCCAGCAAGCAAAGCTAGTGTTGTAGGGAGCCCCTCTGGCCTTCTATCCCTGTCCCTTTGGCTCTGAGGCCTCTGTCTGTCTCTGCTCCTGTCTCCTCATTATTTTTTTGTTAATTTTTCTTTTTTACGATTTTTTTAAATGTAGAATTTCTCTCTGGCTCTCAGCTCCATCTTTTGTTTTGTTACTAAGCCCTTCTGCTCCTTTCTCCCAGGCAGGAGAGTTGAACAATTCTCTGAGAAGAATCCACATGGATACTGGGAACTAGATATTTCAGGCACAGGAGAAATGAAGATTTTCTACTCATAATTCAGCCTCCAGCAAGCAAAGCTAGTGTGGTAGGGAGGCCCTCTGGCCTTCTATCCCTGTCCCTGTGTCTCTGAGGTCTCTGTCTCTCTCTGCTCCTGTCTCCTCATTTTTTTTTGTTAATTTTTCCTTTTTACGATTTTTTTAAAGGTAGAATTTCTCTCTGGCTCTCAGGTCCATCTTTTGTTTTGTTAAAGAGCCCTTCTGTTCCTTTCTCCCAGGCAGGAGAGTTGAGCCATTCTCTGAGAAGAATCCACATGGATACTGGGAACTAGATATTTCAGGCACAGGAGAAATGAAGATTTTCTACTCATAATTCAGACTCCAGCAAGCAAAGCTAGTGTGGTAGGGAGCCCCTCTGGCCTTCTATCCCTGTCCCTGTGTCTCTGAGGTCTCTGTCTCTATCTGCTCCTGTCTCCTCATTTTTTTTTGGTAATTTTTCCTTTTTACGATTTTTTTAAAGGTAGAATTTCTCTCTGGCTATCAGCTCCATCTTTTGTTTTGTTACTAAGCCCTTCTGCTCCTTTCTCCCAGGCAGGAGAGTTGAACCATTCTCTGAGAAGAATCCACATGGATACTGGGAACTAGATATTTCAGGCACAGGAGAAATGAAGATTTTCTACTCATAATTCAGCCTCCAGCAAGCAAAGCTAGTGTGGAAGGGAGCCCCTCTGGCATTCTATCCCTGTCCTTGTGTCTCTGAGGTCTCTGTCTCTCTCTGCTCCTGTCTCCTCATATTTTTTGGTAATTTTTCCTTTTTACGATTTTTTTAAAGGTAGAATTTCTCTCTGGCTCTCAGCTCCATCTTTTGTTTTGTTAATAAGCCCTTCTGCTCCTTTCTCCCAGGCAGGAGAGTAGAGCCATTCTCTGAGAAGAATCCACATGGATACTGGGAACTAAATATTTCAGGCAGAGGAGAAATGAAGATTTTCTACTCATAATTCAGCCTCCAGCAAGCAAAGCTAGTGTGGTAGTTAGCCCCTCTGGCCTTCTATCCCTGTCCCTGTGTCTCTGAGGCCTCTGTCTCTCTCTGCTCCTTTCTCCTCATTTTTTTTGTTAATTCTTCCTTTTTACGATTTTTTTAAAGGTAGAATTTCTCTCTGGCTCTCAGCTCCATCTTTTGTTTTGTTACTAAGCCCTTCTGCTCCTTTCTCCCAGGCAGGAGAGTTGAGCCATTCTCTGAGAAGAAACCACATGGATACTGGGAACTAGATATTTCAGGCACAGGAGAAATGAAGATTTTTTACTCATAATTCAGCCTCCAGCAAGCAAAGCTAGTGTGGTAGGGAGCCCCTCTGGACTTCTATCCCTGTCCCTGTGTCTCTGAGGTCTCTGTCTCTCTCTGCTCCTGTCTCCTCCTATTTTTTTTGGTAAGTTTTCCTTTTTACGATTTTTTTAAAGGGAGAATTTCTCTCTGACTCTCAGCTCCATCTTTTGTTTTGTTAATAAGCCCTTCTGCTCCTTTCTCCCAGGCAGGAGAGTTGAGCCATTCTCTGAGAAGAATCCACATGGATACTGGGAACTGGATATTTCAGGCACAGGAGAAATGAAGATTTTCTACTCATAATTCAGCCTCCAGCAAGCAAAGCTAGTGTGGTAGGGAGCCCCTCTGGCCTTCTATCCCTGTCCCAGTGTCTCTGAGGTCTCTGTCACTCTCTGCTCCTGTCTCCTCATTTTTTTTTGGTAATTTTTCATTTTTACGATTTTTTTAAAGGTAGAATTACTCTCTGGCTCTCAGCTCCATCTTTTGTTTTGTTATTAAGCCCTTCTGCTCCTTTCTCCCAGGCAGGAGAGTTGAGCCATTCTCTTAGAAGAATCCACATGGATACTGGGAACTAGATATTTCAGGCACAGGAGAAATGAAGATTTTCTACTCATAATTCAGCCTCCAGCAAGCAAAGCTAGTGTAGTAGGGAGCCCCTCTGGCCTTCTCTACCTGTCCCTGTGTCTCTGAGGTCTCTGTCTCTCTCTGCTCCTGTCTCATCATATTTTTTTGATAATTTTTGCTTTTTACGATTTTTTTAAAGGTCGAATTTCTCTCTGGCTCTCAGCTCCATCTTTTCTTTTGTTATTAAGCCCTTCTGCTCCTTTCTCCCAGGCAGGAGAGTTGAGCCATTCTCTGAGAGGGATCCACATGGATACTGGGAACTAGATATTTCAGGCACAGGAGAAATGAAGAATTTCTACTCATAATTCAGCCTCCAGCAGGCAAAGCTAGTGTGGTAGGGAGCCCCTCTGGCCTTCTATCCCTGTCCCTGTGTCTCTGAGGTCTCTGTCTCTCTCTGCTCCTGTCTCCTCATTTTTTTTGGTAATTTTTCCTTTTTACGATATTTTTAAAGGTAGAATTTCTCTCTGGCTCTCAGCTCCATCTTTTGTTTTGTTAATAAGCCCTTCTGCTCCTTTCTCCCAGGCAGGAGAGTTGAGCCATTCTCTGAGAAGAATCCACATGGATACTGGGAACTAGATATTTCAGGCACAGGAGAAATGAAGATTTTCTACTCATAATTCAGCCTCCAGCAAGCAAAGCTAGTGTGGTAGGGAGCCCCTCTTGCCTTCTATCCCTGTCCCTGTGTCTCTGTGGTCTCTGTCTCTCTCTGCTCCTGTCTCCTCATTTTTTTGGTAATTTTTCCTTTGTACGATTTTTTTAAAGGTAGAATTTCTCTCTGGCTCTCAGCTCCATCTTTGTTTTGTTAATAAGCCCTTCTGCACCTTTCTCCCAGGCAGGAGAGTTGAGCCATTCTCTGAGAAGAATCCACATTGATACTGGGAACTAGATATTCAGGCACAGGAGAAATGAAGAATTTCTACTCATAATTCAGCCTCCAGCAAGCAAAGCTAGTGTGGTAGGGAGCCCCTCTGGCCTTCTATCCCTGTCCCTGTGTCTCTGAGGTCTCTGTCTCTCTCTGCTCCTGTCTCCTCAATTTTTTTGGTAATTTTTCCTTTTTACGATATTTTTAAAGGTAGAATTTCTCTCTGGCTCTCAGCTCCATCTTTTGTTTTGTTAATAAGCCCTTCTGCTCCTTTCTCCCAGGCAGGAGAGTTGAGCCATTCTCTGAGAAGAATCCACATGGATACTGGGAACTAGATATTTCAGGCACAGGAGAAATGAAGAATTTCTACTCATAATTCAGCCTCCAGCAAGCAAAGCTGGTGTGGTAGGGAGCCCCTCTGGCCTTCTATCCCTGTCCCTGTGTCTCTGAGGCCTCTGTCTCTCTCTGCTCCTGTCTCCTCATTATTTTTTCGTTAATTTTTACTTTTTACGATTTTTTTAAAAGGTAGAATTTCTCTCTGGCTCTCAGCTCCATCTTTTGTTTTGTTAATAAGCCCTTCTGCTCCTTTCTCCCAGGCAGGAGAGTTGAGCCATTCTCTGAGAAGAATCCACATGGATACTGGGAACGAGATATTTCAGGCACAGGAGAAATGAAGTTTTTCTACTCATAATTCAGCCTCCAGCAAGCAAAGCTAGTGTGGTAGGGAGACCCTCTGGCCTTCTATCCCTGTCCCTGTGTCTACGAGGACTCTGTCTCTCTCTGCTCCTGTCTGCTCATATTTTTTTGGTAATTTTTCCTTTTTACGATTTTTTTAAAGGTAGAATTTCTCTCTGGCTCTCAGCTCCATCTTTTGTTTTGTTACTAAGCCCTTCTGCTCCTTTCTCCCAGGCAGAAGAGTTGAGCCATTCTCTGAGAAGAATCCACATGGATACTGGGAACTAGATATTTCAGGCACAGGAGAAATGAAGTTTTTCTACTTATAATTCAGCCTCCAGCAAGCAAAGCTAGTGTGGTAGGGAGCCCCTCTGGCCTTCTATCCCTGTCCCTGTGTCTTTGAGGTCTCTGTTTCTCTCTGCTCCTGTCTCCTCATTTTTTTTTTGGTAATTTTTCCTTTGTATGATTTTTTTAAAGGTAGAATTTCTCTCTGGCTCTCAGCTCCATCTTTTGTTTTGTTAATAAGCCCTTCTGCTCCTTTCTCCCAGGCAGGAGAGTTGAGCCATTCTCTGAGAAGAATCCACATGGATACTGGGAACTAGATATTTCAGGCACAGGAGAAATGAAGATTTTCTACTCATAATTCAGCCTCCAGCAAGCAAAGCTAGTGTGGTAGGGAGCCCCTCTGGCCTTCTATCCCTGTCCCTGTGTCTCTGTGGCCTCTGTCTCTCTCTGCTCCTGTCTCCTCATTTTTTTTGTTAATTTTTCCTTTTTACGATTTTTTTAAAGGTAGCATTTCTCTCTGGCTCTCAGCTCCGTCTTTTGTTTTGTTAATAAGCCCTTCTGCTCCTTTCTCCCAGGCAGGAGAGTTGAGCAATTATCTGAGAAGAATCCACATGGATACTGGGAACTAGATATTTCAGACACAGGAGAAATGAAGATTTTCTACTCATAATTCAGCCTCCAGCAAGCAAAGCTAGTGTGGTAGGGAGCCCCTCTGGCCTTCTATCCCTGTCCCTGTGTCTCTGAGGCCTCTGTCTCTCTCTGCTCCTGTCTCCTCATTTTTTTTTGTTAATTTTTCCTTTTTACAATTTTTTTAAAGGTAGCATTTCTCTCTGGCTCTCAGCTCCATCTTTTGTTTTGTTAATAAGCCCTTCTGCTCCTTTCTCCCAGGCAGGAGAGTTGAGCCATTCTCTGAGAAGAATCCACATGGATACTGGGAACTAGATATTTCAGGCACAGGAGAAATGAAGATTTTCTACTCATAATTCAGCCTCCAGCAAGCAAAGCTAGTGTGGTAGGGAGCCCCTCTGGCCTTCTCTCCCTGTCCCTGTGTCTCTGAGGTCTCTGTCTCTCTCTGCTCCTGTCTCATCATTTTTTTTGGTAATTTTTCCTTTTTACGATTTTTTTAAAGGTAGAATTTCTCTCTGGCTCTCAGCTCCATCTTTTGTTTTGTTATTAAGCCCTTCTGTTCCTATCTCCCAGGCAGGAGAGTTGAGCCATTCTCTGAGAAGAATCCACATGGATACTGGGAACTAGATATTTCAGGCACAGGAGAAATGAAGTTTTTCTACTTATAATTCAGCCTCCAGCAAGCAAAGCTAGTGTGGTAGGGAGCCCCTCTGGCTTTCTATACCTGTCCCTGTTTCTCTGAGGTCTCTGTCTCTCTCTGCTCCTGTCTCCTCATTTTTTTTTGATAATTTTTCCTTTCTACGATTTTTTTAAAGGTAGAATTTCTCTCTGGCTCTCAGCTCCATCTTTTGTTTTGTTAATAAGCCCTTCTGCTCCTTTCTCCCAGGCAGGAGAGTTGAGCCATTCTCTGAGAAGAATCCACATGGATACTGGGAACTAGATATTTCAGGCACAGGAGAAATGAAGATTTTCTACTCATAATTCAGCCTCCAGCAAGCAAAGCTAGTGTGGTAGGGAGCCCCTCTGGCCTTCTATCCCTGTCCCTGTGTCTCTGAGGCCTCTGTCTCTCTCTGCCCTTGTCTCCTCATATTTTTTTGTTAATTTTTCCTTTTTACGATTTTTTTAAAGGTAGCATTTCTCTCTGGCTCTCAGCTCCATCTTTTGTTTTGTTAATAAGGCCTTCTATTCCTTTCTCCCAGGCAGGAGAGTTGAGCCATTCTCTGAGAAGTATCCACATGGATACTGGGAACTAGATATTTCAGGCACAGGAGAAATGAAGATTTTCTACTCATAATTCAGCCTCCAGCAAGCAAAGCTAGTGTGGTAGGGAGCCCCTCTGTCCTTCTATCCCTGTCCCTGTGTCTCTGTGGTCTCTGTCTCTCTCTGCTCCTGTCTCCTCATTTTTTTTTGGTAATTTTTCCTTTGTAAGATTTTTTTAAAGGTAGAATTTCTCTCTGGCTCTCAGCTCCATCTTTTGTTTTGTTAATAAGCCCTTCTGCTCCTTTCTCCCAGGCAGGAGAGTTGAGCCATTCTCTGAGAAGAATCCACATGGATACTGGGAACTAGATATTTCAGGCACAGGAGAAATGAAGATTTTCTACTCATAATTCAGCCTCCAGCAAGCAAAGCTGGTGTGGTAGGGAGCCCCTCTGGCCTTCTATCCCTGTCCCTGTGTCTCTGAGGCCTCTGTCTCTCTCTGCTCCTGTCTCCTCATTATTTTTTCGTTAATTTTTACTTTTTACGATTTTTTTAAAAGGTAGAATTTCTCTCTGGCTCTCAGCTCCATCTTTTGTTTTGTTAATAAGCCCTTCTGCTCCTTTCTCCCAGGCAGGAGAGTTGAGCCATTCTCTGAGAAGAATCCACATGGATACTGGGAACGAGATATTTCAGGCACAGGAGAAATGAAGTTTTTCTACTCATAATTCAGCCTCCAGCAAGCAAAGCTAGTGTGGTAGGGAGACCCTCTGGCCTTCTATCCCTGTCCCTGTGTCTACGAGGACTCTGTCTCTCTCTGCTCCTGTCTGCTCATATTTTTTTGGTAATTTTTCCTTTTTACGATTTTTTTAAAGGTAGAATTTCTCTCTGGCTCTCAGCTCCATCTTTTGTTTTGTTACTAAGCCCTTCTGCTCCTTTCTCCCAGGCAGGAGAGTTGAGCCATTCTCTGAGAAGAATCCACATGGATACTGGGAACTAGATATTTCAGGCACAGGAGAAATGAAGTTTTTCTACTTATATTTCAGCCTCCAGCAAGCAAAGCTAGTGTGGTAGGGAGCCCCTCTGGCCTTCTATCCCTGTCCCTGTGTCTTTGAGGTCTCTGTCTCTCTCTGCTCCTGTCTCCTAATTTTTTTTTGGTAATTTTTACTTTGTACGATTTTTTTAAAGGTAGAATTTCTCTCTGGCTCTCAGCTCCATCTTTTGTTTTGTTAATAAGCCCTTCTGCTCCTTTCTCCTAGGCAGGAGAGTTGAGCCATTCTCTGAGAAGAATCTACATGGATACTGGGAACTAGATATTTCAGGCACAGGAGAAATGAAGATTTTCTACTCATAATTCAGCCTCCAGCAAGCAAAGCTAGTGTGGTAGGGAGCCCCTCTGGCCTTCTATCCCTGTCCCTGTGTCTCTGAGGCCTCTGTCTCTCTCTGCTCCTGTCTCCTCATATTTTTTTGTTAATTTTTCCTTTTTACGATTTTTTTAAAGGTAGCATTTCTCTCTGGCTCTCAAATCCATCTTTTGTTTTGTTAATAAGCCCTTCTGATCCTTTCTCCCAGGCAGGAGAGTTGAGCCATTATCTGAGAAGAATCCACATGGATACTGGGAACTAGATATTTCAGACACAGGAGAAATGAAGATTTTCTACTCATAATTCAGCCTCCAGCAAGCAAAGCTAGTGTGGTAGGGAGCCCCTCTGGCCTTCTCTCCCTGTCCCTGTGTCTCTGAGGTCTCTGTCTCTCTCTGCTCCTGTCTCATCATATTTTTTTGGTAATTTTTCCTTTTTACGATTTTTTTAAAGGTAGAATTTCTCTCTGGCTCTCAGCTCCATCTTTTGTTTTGTTATTAAGCCCTTCTGCTCCTTTCTCCCAGGCAGGAGAGTTGAGCCATTCTCTGAGAAGAATCCACATGGATACTGGGATCGAGATATTTCAGGCACAGGACAAATGAAGTTTTTCTACTCATAATTCAGCCTCCAGCAAGCAAAGCTAGTGTGGTAGGGAGACCCTCTGGCCTTCTATCCCTGTCCCTGTGTCTCCGAGGACTCTGTCTCTCTCTGCTCCTGTCTGCTCATATTTTTTTGGTAATTTTTCCTTTTTACGATTTTTTTAAAGGTAGAATTTCTCTCTGGCTCTCAGCTCCATCTTTTGTTTTGTTACTAAGCCATTCTGCTCCTTTCTCCCAGGCAGGAGAGTTGAGCCATTCTCTGAGAAGAATCCACATGGATACTGGGAATTAGATATTTCAGGCACAGGAGAAATGAAGATTTTCTACTCATAATTCAGCCTCCAGCAAGCAAAGCTAGTGTGGTAGGGAGCCCCTCTGGCCTTCTATCCCTGTCCCTGTGTCTCTGAGGTCTCTGTCTCTCTCTGCTCCTGTCTCCTCCTATTTTTTTTGGTAATTTTTCATTTTACGATTTTTTTAAAGGGAGAATTTCTCTCTGACTCTCAGCTCCATCTTTTGTTTTGTTAATAAGCCCTTCTGCTCCTTTCTCCCAGGCAGGAGAGTTGAGCCATTCTCTGAGAAGAATCCACATGGATACTGGGAACTGGATATTTCAGGCACAGGAGAAATGAAGATTTTCTACTCATAATTCAGCCTCCAGCAAGCAAAGCTAGTGTGGTAGGGAGCCCCTCTGGCCTTCTATCCCTGTCCCAGTGTCTCTGAGGCCTCTGTCTCTCTCTGCTCCTGTCTCCTCATTTTTTTTGTTAATTTTTCCTTTTTACGATTTTTTTAAAGGTAGCATTTCTCTCTGGCTCTCAGCTCCATCTTTTGTTTTGTTAATAAGCCCTTCTGCTCCTTTCTCCCAGGCAGGAGAGTTGAGCCATTCTCTGAGAAGAATCCACATGGATACTGGGAACTAGATATTTCAGGCACAGGAGAAATGAAGATTTTCTACTCATAATTCAGCCTCCATCAAGCAAAGCTAGTGGGGTAGGGAGCCCCTCTGGCCTTCTCTCCCTGTCCCTGTTTCTCTGAGGCCTCTGTCTCTCTCTACTCCTGTCTCCTCATTATTTTTTTGTTAATTTTTACTTTTTACGATATTTTTAAAAGGTAGAATTTCTCTCTGGCTCTCAGCTCCATCTTTTGTTTTGTTAATAAGCCCTTCTGCTCCTTTCTCCCAGGCAGGAGAGTTGAGCCATTCTCTGAGAAGTATCCACATGGATACTGGGAACGAGATATTTCAGGCACAGGAGAAATGAAGTTTTTCTACTCATAATTCAGCCTCCAGCAAGCAAAGCTAGTGTGGTAGGGAGCCCCTCTGGCCTTCTCTCCCTGTCCCTGTGTCTCTGAGGTCTCTGTCTCTCTCTGCTCCAGTCTCCTCATATTTTTTTGGTAATTTTTGCTTTGTACGATTTTTTTAAAGGTAGAATTTCTCTCTGGCTCTCAGCTCCATCTTTTGTTTTGTTAATAAGCCCTTCTGCTCCTTTCTCCCAGGCAGGAGAGTTGAGCCATTCTCTGAGAAGATTCCACATGGATACTGGGAACGAGATATTTCAGGCACAGGAGAAATGAAGTTTTTCTACTCATAATTCAGCCTCCAGCAAGCAAAGCTAGTGTGGTAGGGAGACCCTCTGGCCTTCTATCCCTGTCCCTGTGTCTACGAGGACTCTGTCTCTCTCTGCTCCTGTCTGCTCATATTTTTTTGGTAATTTTTCCTTTTTACGATTTTTTTAAAGGTAGAATTTCTCTCTGGCTCTCAGCTCCATCTTTTGTTTTGTTACTAAGCCCTTCTGCTCCTTTCTCCCAGGCAGGAGAGTTGAGCCATTCTCTGAGAAGAATCCACATGGATACTGGGAACTAGATATTTCAGGCACAGGAGAAATGAAGTTTTTCTACTTATAATTCAGCCTCCAGCAAGCAAAGCTAGTGTGGTAGGGAGCCCCTCTGGCCTTCTATCCCTGTCCCTGTGCCTTTGAGGTCTCTGTCTCTCTCTGCTCCTGTCTCCTCATTTTTTTTTGGTAATTTTTCCTTTGTACGATTTTTTTAAAGGTAGAATTTCTCTCTGGCTCTCAGCTCCATCTTTTCTTTTGTTAATAAGCCCTTCTGCTCCTTTCTCCCAGGCAGGAGAGTTGAGCCATTCTCTGAGAAGAATCCACATGGATACTGGGAACTAGATATTTCAGGCACAGGAGAAATGAAGATTTTCTACTCATAATTCAGCCTCCAGCAAGCAAAGCTAGTGTGGTAGGGAGCCCCTCTGGCCTTCTATCCCTGTCCCTGTGTCTCTGAGGCCTCTGTCTCTCTCTGCCCTTGTCTCCTCATATTTTTTTGTTAATTTTTCCTTTTTACGATTTTTTTAAAGGTAGCATTTCTCTCTGGCTCTCAGCTCCATCTTTTGTTTTGTTAATAAGGCCTTCTGTTCCTTTCTCCCAGGCAGGAGAGTTGAGCCATTCTCTGAGAAGTATCCACATGGATACTGGGAACTAGATATTTCAGGCACAGGAGAAATGAAGATTTTCTACTCATAATTCAGCCTCCAGCAAGCAAAGCTAGTGTGGTAGGGAGCCCCTCTGTCCTTCTATCCCTGTCCCTGTGTCTCTGTGGTCTCTGTCTCTCTCTGCTCCTGTCTCCTCATTTTTTTTTGGTAATTTTTCCTTTGTAAGATTTTTTTAAAGGTAGAATTTCTCTCTGGCTCTCAGCTCCATCTTTTGTTTTGTTAATAAGCCCTTCTGCTCCTTTCTCCCAGGCAGGAGAGTTGAGCCATTCTCTGAGAAGAATCCACATGGATACTGGGAACTAGATATTTCAGGCACAGGAGAAATGAAGATTTTCTACTCATAATTCAGCCTCCAGCAAGCAAAGCTGGTGTGGTAGGGAGCCCCTCTGGCCTTCTATCCCTGTCCCTGTGTCTCTGAGGCCTCTGTCTCTCTCTGCTCCTGTCTCCTCATTATTTTTTCGTTAATTTTTACTTTTTACGATTTTTTTAAAAGGTAGAATTTCTCTCTGGCTCTCAGCTCCATCTTTTGTTTTGTTAATAAGCCCTTCTGCTCCTTTCTCCCAGGCAGGAGAGTTGAGCCATTCTCTGAGAAGAATCCACATGGATACTGGGAACGAGATATTTCAGGCACAGGAGAAATGAAGTTTTTCTACTCATAATTCAGCCTCCAGCAAGCAAAGCTAGTGTGGTAGGGAGACCCTCTGGCCTTCTATCCCTGTCCCTGTGTCTACGAGGACTCTGTCTCTCTCTGCTCCTGTCTGCTCATATTTTTTTGGTAATTTTTCCTTTTTACGATTTTTTTAAAGGTAGAATTTCTCTCTGGCTCTCAGCTCCATCTTTTGTTTTGTTACTAAGCCCTTCTGCTCCTTTCTCCCAGGCAGGAGAGTTGAGCCATTCTCTGAGAAGAATCCACATGGATACTGGGAACTAGATATTTCAGGCACAGGAGAAATGAAGTTTTTCTACTTATATTTCAGCCTCCAGCAAGCAAAGCTAGTGTGGTAGGGAGCCCCTCTGGCCTTCTATCCCTGTCCCTGTGTCTTTGAGGTCTCTGTCTCTCTCTGCTCCTGTCTCCTAATTTTTTTTTGGTAATTTTTACTTTGTACGATTTTTTTAAAGGTAGAATTTCTCTCTGGCTCTCAGCTCCATCTTTTGTTTTGTTAATAAGCCCTTCTGCTCCTTTCTCCTAGGCAGGAGAGTTGAGCCATTCTCTGAGAAGAATCTACATGGATACTGGGAACTAGATATTTCAGGCACAGGAGAAATGAAGATTTTCTACTCATAATTCAGCCTCCAGCAAGCAAAGCTAGTGTGGTAGGGAGCCCCTCTGGCCTTCTATCCCTGTCCCTGTGTCTCTGAGGCCTCTGTCTCTCTCTGCTCCTGTCTCCTCATATTTTTTTGTTAATTTTTCCTTTTTACGATTTTTTTAAAGGTAGCATTTCTCTCTGGCTCTCAAATCCATCTTTTGTTTTGTTAATAAGCCCTTCTGATCCTTTCTCCCAGGCAGGAGAGTTGAGCCATTATCTGAGAAGAATCCACATGGATACTGGGAACTAGATATTTCAGACACAGGAGAAATGAAGATTTTCTACTCATAATTCAGCCTCCAGCAAGCAAAGCTAGTGTGGTAGGGAGCCCCTCTGGCCTTCTCTCCCTGTCCCTGTGTCTCTGAGGTCTCTGTCTCTCTCTGCTCCTGTCTCATCATATTTTTTTGGTAATTTTTCCTTTTTACGATTTTTTTAAAGGTAGAATTTCTCTCTGGCTCTCAGCTCCATCTTTTGTTTTGTTATTAAGCCCTTCTGCTCCTTTCTCCCAGGCAGGAGAGTTGAGCCATTCTCTGAGAAGAATCCACATGGATACTGGGATCGAGATATTTCAGGCACAGGACAAATGAAGTTTTTCTACTCATAATTCAGCCTCCAGCAAGCAAAGCTAGTGTGGTAGGGAGACCCTCTGGCCTTCTATCCCTGTCCCTGTGTCTCCGAGGACTCTGTCTCTCTCTGCTCCTGTCTGCTCATATTTTTTTGGTAATTTTTCCTTTTTACGATTTTTTTAAAGGTAGAATTTCTCTCTGGCTCTCAGCTCCATCTTTTGTTTTGTTACTAAGCCATTCTGCTCCTTTCTCCCAGGCAGGAGAGTTGAGCCATTCTCTGAGAAGAATCCACATGGATACTGGGAATTAGATATTTCAGGCACAGGAGAAATGAAGATTTTCTACTCATAATTCAGCCTCCAGCAAGCAAAGCTAGTGTGGTTGGGAGCCCCTCTGGCCTTCTATCCCTGTCCCTGTGTCTCTGAGGTCTCTGTCTCTCTCTGCTCCTGTCTCCTCCTATTTTTTTTGGTAATTTTTCATTTTACGATTTTTTTAAAGGGAGAATTTCTCTCTGACTCTCAGCTCCATCTTTTGTTTTGTTAATAAGCCCTTCTGCTCCTTTCTCCCAGGCAGGAGAGTTGAGCCATTCTCTGAGAAGAATCCACATGGATACTGGGAACTGGATATTTCAGGCACAGGAGAAATGAAGATTTTCTACTCATAATTCAGCCTCCAGCAAGCAAAGCTAGTGTGGTAGGGAGCCCCTCTGGCCTTCTATCCCTGTCCCAGTGTCTCTGAGGCCTCTGTCTCTCTCTGCTCCTGTCTCCTCATTTTTTTTGTTAATTTTTCCTTTTTACGATTTTTTTAAAGGTAGCATTTCTCTCTGGCTCTCAGCTCCATCTTTTGTTTTGTTAATAAGCCCTTCTGCTCCTTTCTCCCAGGCAGGAGAGTTGAGCCATTCTCTGAGAAGAATCCACATGGATACTGGGAACTAGATATTTCAGGCACAGGAGAAATGAAGATTTTCTACTCATAATTCAGCCTCCATCAAGCAAAGCTAGTGGGGTAGGGAGCCCCTCTGGCCTTCTCTCCCTGTCCCTGTTTCTCTGAGGCCTCTGTCTCTCTCTACTCCTGTCTCCTCATTATTTTTTTGTTAATTTTTACTTTTTACGATATTTTTAAAAGGTAGAATTTCTCTCTGGCTCTCAGCTCCATCTTTTGTTTTGTTAATAAGCCCTTCTGCTCCTTTCTCCCAGGCAGGAGAGTTGAGCCATTCTCTGAGAAGTATCCACATGGATACTGGGAACGAGATATTTCAGGCACAGGAGAAATGAAGTTTTTCTACTCATAATTCAGCCTCCAGCAAGCAAAGCTAGTGTGGTAGGGAGCCCCTCTGGCCTTCTCTCCCTGTCCCTGTGTCTCTGAGGTCTCTGTCTCTCTCTGCTCCAGTCTCCTCATATTTTTTTGGTAATTTTTGCTTTTTACGATTTTTTTAAAGGTAGAATTTCTCTCTGGCTCTCAGCTCCATCTTTTGTTTTGTTAATAAGCCCTTCTGCTCCTTTCTCCCAGGCAGGAGAGTTGAGCCATTCTCTGAGAAGATTCCACATGGATACTGGGAACGAGATATTTCAGGCACAGGAGAAATGAAGTTTTTCTACTCATAATTCAGCCTCCAGCAAGCAAAGCTAGTGTGGTAGGGAGACCCTCTGGCCTTCTATCCCTGTCCCTGTGTCTACGAGGACTCTGTCTCTCTCTGCTCCTGTCTGCTCATATTTTTTTGGTAATTTTTCCTTTTTACGATTTTTTTAAAGGTAGAATTTCTCTCTGGCTCTCAGCTCCATCTTTTGTTTTGTTACTAAGCCCTTCTGCTCCTTTCTCCCAGGCAGGAGAGTTGAGCCATTCTCTGAGAAGAATCCACATGGATACTGGGAACTAGATATTTCAGGCACAGGAGAAATGAAGTTTTTCTACTTATAATTCAGCCTCCAGCAAGCAAAGCTAGTGTGGTAGGGAGCCCCTCTGGCCTTCTATCCCTGTCCCTGTGCCTTTGAGGTCTCTGTCTCTCTCTGCTCCTGTCTCCTCATTTTTTTTTTGGTAATTTTTCCTTTGTACGATTTTTTTAAAGGTAGAATTTCTCTCTGGCTCTCAGCTCCATCTTTTCTTTTGTTAATAAGCCCTTCTGCTCCTTTCTCCCAGGCAGGAGAGTTGAGCCATTCTCTGAGAAGAATCCACATGGATACTGGGAACTAGATATTTCAGGCACAGGAGAAATGAAGATTTTCTACTCATAATTCAGCCTCCAGCAAGCAAAGCTAGTGTGGTAGGGAGCCCCTCTGGCCTTCTATCCCTGTCCCTGTGTCTCTGAGGCCTCTGTCTCTCTCTGCTCCTGTCTCCTCAATTTTTTTTGTTAATTTTTCCTTTTTACGATTTTTTTTAAAGGTAGAATTACTCTCTGGCTCTCAGCTCCATCTTTTGTTTTGTTATTAAGCCCTTCTGCTCCTTTCTCCCAGGCAGGAGAGTTGAGCCATTCTCTGAGAAGAATCCACATGGATACTGGGAACTAGATATTTCAGGCACAGGAGAAATGAAGATTTTCTACTCATAATTCAGCCTCCAGCAAGCAAAGCTAGTGTGGTAGGGAGCCCCTCTGGCCTTCTCTCCCTGTCCCTGTGTCTCTGAGGCCTCTGTCTCTCTCTGCTCCTGTCTCCTCATTTTTTTTGTTAATTTTTCCTTTTTATGATTTTTTTAAAGGTAGCATTTCTCTCTGGCTCTCAGCTCCATCTTTTGTTTTGTTAATAAGCCCTTCTGCTCCTTTCTCCCAGGCAGGAGAGTTGAGCCATTCTCTGAGAAGAATCCACATGGATACTGGGAACTAGATATTTCAGGCACAGGAGAAATGAAGATTTTCTACTCATAATTCAGCCTCCAGCAAGCAAAGCTAGTGGGGTAGGGAGCCCCTCTGGCCTTCTCTCCCTGTCCCTGTGTCTCTGAGGTCTCTGTCTCTCTCTGCTCCTGTCTCATCATTTTTTTTTGGTAATTTTTGCTTTTTACGATTTTTTTAAAGGTAGAATTTCTCTCTGGCTCTCAGGTCCATCTTTTGTTTTGTTATTAAGCCCTTCTGCTCCTTTCTTCCAGGCAAGAGAGTTGAGCCATTCTCTGAGAAGAATCCACATGGATACTGGGAACTAGATATTTCAGGCACAGGAGAAATGAAGATTTTCTACTCATAATTCAGCCTCCAGCAAGCAAAGCTGGTGTGGTAGTGAGCCCCTCTGGCCTTCTATCCCTGTCCCTGTGTCTCTGAGGCCTCTGTCTCTCTCTACTCCTGTCTCCTCATTATTTTTTTGTTAATTTTTACTTTTTACGATTTTTTTAAAAGGTAGAATTTCTCTCTGGCTCTCAGCTCCATCTTTTGTTTTGTTAATAAGCCCTTCTGCTCCTTTCTCCCAGGCAGGAGAGTTGAGCCATTCTCTGAGAAGTATCCACATGGATACTGGGAACGAGATATTTCAGGCACAGGAGAAATGAAGTTTTTCTACTCATAATTCAGCCTCCAGCAAGCAAAGCTAGTGTGGTACGGAGCCCCTCTGGCCTTCTCTCCCTGTCCCTGTGTCTCTGAGGTCTCTGTCTCTCTCTGCTCCAGTCTCATCATTTTTTTTGGTAATTTTTGCTTTTTACGATTTTTTTAAAGGTAGAATTTCTCTCTGGCTCTCAGCTCCATCTTTTGTTTTGTTATTAAGCCCTTCTGCTCCTTTCTCCCAGGCAGGAGAGTTGAGCCATTCTCTGAGAAGTATCCACATGGATACTGGGAACTAGATATTTCAGGCACAGGAGAAATGAAGTTTTTCTACTCATAATTCAGCCTCCAGCAAGCAAAGCTAGTGTGGTAGGGAGACCCTCTGGCCTTCTATCCCTGTCCCTGTGTCTACGAGGACTCTGTCTCTCTCTGCTCCTGTGTGCTCATATTTTTTTGGTAATTTTTCCTTTGTACGATTTTTTTAAAGGTAGAATTTCTCTCTGGCTCTCAGCTCCATCTTTTGTTTTGTTAATAAGCCCTTCTGCTCCTTTCTCCCAGGCAGGAGAGTTGAGCCATTCTCTGAGAAGAATCCACATGGATACTGGGAACGAGATATTTCAGGCACAGGAGAAATGAAGTTTTTCTACTCATAATTCAGCCTCCAGAAAGCAAACTAGTGTGGTAGGGAGACCCTCTGGCCTTCTATCCCTGTCCCTGTGTCTCCGAGGACTCTGTCTCTCTCTGCTCCTGTCTGCTCATATTTTTTTGGTAATTTTTCCTTTTTACGATTTTTTTAAAGGTAGAATTTCTCTCTGGCTCTCAGCTCCATCTTTTGTTTTGTTACTAAGCCATTCTGCTCCTTTCTCCCCGGCAGGAGAGTTGAGCCATTCTCTGAGAAGAATCCACATGGATACTGGGAACTAGATATTTCAGGCACAGGAGAAATGAAGATTTTCTACTCATAATTCAGCCTCCAGCAAGCAAAGCTAGTGTGGTAGGGAGCCCCTCTGGCCTTCTATCCCTGTCCCTGTGTCTCTGAGGTCTCTGTCTGTCTCTGCTCCTGTCTCCTCCTATTTTTTTGGTAATTTTTCCTTTTTACGATTTTTTTAAAGGGAGAATTTCTCTCTGACTCTCAGCTCCATCTTTTGTTTTGTTAATAAGCCCTTCTGCTCCTTTCTCCCAGGCAGGAGAGTTGAGCCATTCTCTGAGAAGAATCCACATGGATACTGGGAACTGGATATTTCAGGCACAGGAGAAATGAAGATTTTCTACTCATAATTCAGCCTCCAGCAAGCAAAGGTAGTGTGGTAGGGAGCCCCTCTGGCCTTCTATCCCTGTCCCAGTGTCTCTGAGGTCTCTGTCTCTCTCTGCTCCTGTCTCCTCATTTTTTTTTGGTAATTTTTCATTTTTACGATTTTTTTAAAGGTAGAATTACTCTCTGGCTCTCAGCTCCATCTTTTGTTTTGTTATTAAGCCCTTCTGCTCCTTTCTCCCAGGCAGGAGAGTTGAGCCATTCTCTGAGAAGAATCCACATGGATACTGGGAACTAGATATTTCAGGCACAGGAGAAATGAAGATTTTCTACTCATAATTCAGCCTCCAGCAAGCAAAGCTAGTGTAGTAGGGAGCCCCTCTGGCCTTCTCTCCCTGTCCCTGTGTCTGTGAGGTCTCTGTCTCTCTCTGCTCCTGTCTCATCCTATTTTTTTGGTAATTTTTGCTTTTTACGATTTTTTAAAGGTCGAATTTCTCTCTGGCTCTCAGCTCCATCTTTTGTTTTGTTATTAAGCCCTTCTGCTCCTTTCTCCCAGGCTGGAGAGTTGAGCCATTCTCTGAGAGGGATCCACATGGATACTGGGAACTAGATATTTCAGGCACAGGAGAAATGAAGATTTTCTACTCATAATTCAGCCTCCAGCAAGCAAAGCTAGTGTGGTAGGGAGCCCCTCTGACCTTCTATCCCTGTCCCAGTGTCTCTGAGGTCTCTGTCTCTCTCTGCTCCTGTGTCCTCATTTTTTTTGGTAATTTTTCATTTTTACGATTTTTTTAAAGGTAGAATTACTCTCTGGCTCTCAGCTCCATCTTTTGTTTTGTTAATAAGCCCTTCTCCTCCTTTCTTCCAGGCAGGAGAGTTGAGCAATTCTCTGAGAAGTATCCACATGGATACTGGGAACTAGATATTTCAGGCACAGGAGAAATGAAGATTTTCTACTCATAATTCAGCCTCCAGCAAGCAAAGCTGGTGTGGTAGGGAGCCCCTCTGGCCTTCTATCCTTGTCCCTGTGTCTCTGAGGCCTCTGTCTCTCTCTGCTCCTGTCTCCTCATTATTTTTTTGTTAATTTTTACATTTTACGATTTTTTTAAAAGGTAGAATTTCACTCTGGCTCTCAGCTCCATCTTTTGTTTTGTTAATAAGCCCTTCTGCTCCTTTCTCCCAGGCAGGAGAGTTGAGCCATTCTCTGAGAAGTATCCACATGGATACTGGGAACGAGATATTTCAGGCACAGGAGAAATGAAGTTTTTCTACTCATAATTCAGCCTCCAGCAAGCAAAGCTAGTGTGGTAGGGAGACCCTCTGGCCTTCTATCCCTGTCCCTGTGTCTCCGAGGACTCTGTCTCTGTCTGCTCCTGTCTCCTCATATTTTTTTGGTAATTTTTCCTTTTTACGATTTTTTTAAAGGTAGAATTTCTCTCTGGCTCTCAGCTCCATCTTTTGTTTTGTTACTAAGCCCTTCTGCTCCTTTCTCCCAGGCAGGAGAGTTGAGCCATTCTCTGAGAAGAATCCACATGGATCCTGGGAACTAGATATTTCAGGCACAGGAGAAATGAAGTTTTTCTACTCATAATTCAGCCTCCAGCAAGCAAAGCTAGTGTGGTAGGGAGCCCCTCTGGCTTTCTATCCCTGTCCCTGTGTCTCTGAGGTCTCTGTCTCTCTCTGCTCCTGTCTCCTCATTTTTTTTTTGATAATTTTTCCTTTGTACGATTTTTTTAAAGGTAGAATTTCTCTCTGGCTCTCAGCTCCATCTTTTGTTTTGTTAATAAGCCCTTCTGCTCCTTTCTCCCAGGCAGGAGAGTTGAGCCATTCTCTGAGAAGTATCCACATGGATACTAGGAACTAGATATTTCAGGCACAGGAGAAATGAAGATTTTCTACTCATAATTCAGCCTCCAGCAAGCAAAGCTAGTGTGGTAGGGAGCCCCTCTGGCCTTCTATCCCTGTCCCTGTGTCTCTGAGGCCTCTGTCTCTCTCTGCCCTTGTCTCCTCATATTTTTTTGTTAATTTTTCCTTTTTACGATTTTTTTAAATGTAGCATTTCTCTCTGGCTCTCAGCTCCATCTTTTGTTTTGTTAATAAGGCCTTCTGTTCCTTTCTCCCAGGCAGGAGAGTTGAGCCATTCTCTGAGAAGTATCCACATGGATACTGGGAACTAGATATTTCAGGCACAGGAGAAATGAAGATTTTCTACTCATAATTCAGCCTCCAGCAAGCAAAGCTAGTGTAGTAGGGAGCCCCTCTGGCCTTCTCTCCCTGTCCCTGTGTCTCTGAGGTCTCTGTCTCTCTCTGTTCCTGTCTCATCATTTTTTTTTGGAAATTTTTGCTTTTTACGATTTTTTTAAAGGTCGAATTTCTCTCTGGCTCTCAGCTCCATCTTTTGTTTTGTTATTAAGCCCTTCTGCTCCTTTCTCCCAGGCAGGAGAGTTGAGCCATTCTCTGAGAGGGATCCACATGGATACTGGGAACTAGATATTTCAGGCACAGGAGAAATGAAGATTTTCTACTCATAATTCAGCCTAAAGCAAGCAAAGCTAGTGTGGTAGGGAGCCCCTCTGGCCTTCTATCCCTGTCCCTGTGTCTCTGAGGTCTCTGTCTCTCTCTGCTCCTGTCTCCTCCTATTTTTTTGGTAATTTTTCCTTTTTACGATTTTTTTAAAAGGAGAATTTCTCTCTGGCTCTCAGCTCCATCTTTTGTTTTGTTAATAAGCCCTTCTGCTCCTTTCTCCCAGGCAGGAGAGTTGAGCCATTCTCTGAGAAGAATCCACATGTATACTGGGAACTGGATATTTCAGGCACAGGAGAAATGAAGATTTTCTACTCATAACTCAGCCTCCAGCAAGCAAAGCTAGTGTGGTAGGGAGCCCCTCTGGCCTTCTATCCCTGTCCCAGTGTCTCTGAGGTCTCTGTCTCTCTCTGTTCCTGTCTCCTCATTTTTTTTTGGTAATTTTTCATTTTTACGATTTTTTTAAAGGTAGAATTACTCTCTGGCTCTCAGCTCCATCTTTTGTTTTGTTAATAAGCACTTCTGCTCCTTTCTCCCAGGCAGGAGAGTTGAGCAATTCTCTGAGAAGAATCCACATGTATACGGGGAACTAGATATTTCAGGCACAGGAGAAATGAAGATTTTATACTCATAATTCAGCCTCCAGCAAGCAAAGCTGGTGTGGTAGGGAGCCCCTCTGGCCTTCTATCCTTGTCCCTGTGTCTCTGAGGCCTCTGTCTCTCTCTGCTCCTGTCTCCTCATTATTTTTTTGTTAATTTTTACTTTTTACGATTTTTTTAAAAGGTAGAATTTCTCTCTGGCTCTCAGCTCCATCTTTTGTTTTGTTAATAAGCCCTTCTTCTCCTTTCTCCCAGGCAGGAGAGTTGAGCCATTCTCTGAGAAGAATCCACATGGATACTGGGAACGAGATATTTCAGGCACAGGAGAAATGAAGTTTTTCTACTCATAATTCAGCCTCCAGCAAGCAAAGGTAGTGTGGTAGGGAGACCCTCTGGCCTTCTCTCCCTGTCCCTGTGTCTCCGAGGACTCTGTCTCTCTCTGCTCCTGTCTCCTCATATTTTTTTGGTAATTTTTCCTTTTTACGATTTTTTTAAAGGTAGAATTTCTCTCTGGCTCTCAGCTCCATCTTTTGTTTTGTTACTAAGCCCTTCTGCTCCTTTCTCCCAGGCAGGAGAGTTGAGCCATTCTCTGAGAAGAATCCACATGGATACTGGGAACTAGATATTTCAGGCACAGGAGAAATGAAGATTTTCTACTCATAATTCAGCCTCCAGCAAGCAAAGCTAGTGTGGTAGGGAGCCCCTCTGGCCTTCTATCCCTGTCCCTGTGTCTCTGAGGCCTCTGTCTCTCTCTGCCCTTGTCTCCTCATATTTTTTTGTTAATTTTTCCTTTTTACGATTTTTTTAAAGGTAGCATTTCTCTCTGGCTCTCAGCTCCATCTTTTGTTTTGTTACTAAGCCCTTCTGCTCCTTTCTCCCAGGCAGGAGAGTTGAGCCATTCTCTGAGAAGAATCCACATGGATACTGGGAACTAGATATTTCAGGCACAGGAGAAATGAAGTTTTTCTACTCATAATTCAGCCTCCAGCAAGCAAAGCTAGTGTGGTAGGGAGCCCCTCTGGCCTTCTATCCCTGTCCCTGTGTCTCTGAGGTCTCTGTCTCTCTCTGCTCCTGTCTCCTCATTTTTTTTGGTAATTTTTCCTTTGTACGATTTTTTTAAAGGTAGAATGTCTCTCTGGCTCTCAGCTCCATCTTTAGTTTTGTTAATAAGCCCTTCTGCTCCTTTCTCCCAGGCAGGAGAGTTGAGCCATTCTCTGAGAAGTATCCTCATGGATACTGGGAACTGGATATTTCAGGCACAGGAGAAATGAAGATTTTCTAGTCATAATTCAGCCTCCAGCAAGCAAAGCTAGTGTGATAGGGAGCCCCTCTGGCCTTCTATCCCTGTCCCAGTGTCTCTGAGGTCTCTGTCTCTCTCTGCTCCTGTCTCCTCATATTTTTTTGGTAATTTTTCATTTTTACGATTTTTTTAAAGGTAGAATTACTCTCTGGCTCTCAGCTCCATCTATTGTTTTGTTAATAAGCCCTTCTGCTCCTTTCTCCCAGGCAGGAGAGTTGAGCAATTCTCTGAGAAGAATCCACATGGATACTGGGAACTAGATATTTCAGGCACAGGAGAAATGAAGTTTTTCTACTCATAATTCAGCCTCCAGCAAGCAAAGCTAGTGTGGTAGGGAGCCCCTCTGGCCTTCTATCTCTGTCCCTGTGTCTCTGAGGTCTCTGTCTCTCTCTGCTCCTGTCTCCTCATTTTTTTTTTGGTAATTTTTCGTTTGTACGATTTTTTTAAAGTTAGAATTTCTCTCTGGCCCTCAGCTCCATCTTTTGTTTTGTTAATAAGCCCTTCTGCTCCTTTCTCACAGGCAGGAGAGTTGAGCCATTCTCTGAGAAGAATCCACATGGATACTGGGAACTAGATATTTCAGACACAGGAGAAATGAAGATTTTCTACTCATAATTCAGCCTCCAGCAAGCAAAGCTAGTGTGCTAGGGAGCCCCTCTGGCATTCTATCCCTGTCCCTGTGTCTCTGAGGCCTCTGTCTCTCTCTGCTCCTGTCTCCTCATTATTTTTGTTAATTTTTACTTTTTACGATTTTTTTAAAAGGTAGAATTTCTCTCTGGCTCTCAGCTCCATCTTTTGTTTTGTTAATAAGCCCTTCTGCTCCTTTCTCCCAGGCAGGAGAGTTGAACCTTTCTCTGAGAAGAATCCACATGGATACTGGGAACGAGATATTTCAGGCACAGGAGAAATGAAGTTTTTCAACTCATAATTCAGCCTCCAGCAAGCAAAGCTAGTGTGGTAGGGAGACCCTCTGGCCTTCTATCCCTGTCCCTGTGTCTCCGAGGACTCTGTCTCTGTCTGCTCCTGTCTCCTCATATTTTTTTGGTAATTTTTCCTTTTTACGATTTTTTTAAAGGTAGAATTTCTCTCTGGCTCTCAGCTCCATCTTTTGTTTTGTTACTAAGCCCTTCTGCTCCTTTCTCCCAGGCAGGAGAGTTGAGCCATTCTCTGAGAAGTATCCACATGGATACTGGGAACTAGATATTTCAGGCACAGGAGAAATGAAGTTTTTCTACTCATAATTCAGCCTCCAGCAAGCAAAGCTAGTGTGGTAGGGAGCCCCTCTGGCCTTCTATCCCTGTCCCTGTGTCTCTGAGGTCTCTGTCTCTCTCTGCTCCTGTCTCCTCTATTTTTTGGTAATTTTTCCTTTGTACGATCTTTTTAAAGGTAGAATTTCTCTCTGGCTCTCAGCTCCATCTTTTGTTTTGTTATTAAGCTTTTCTGCTCCTTTCTCCCAGGCAGGAGTGTTGAGCCATTCTCTGAGAAGAATCCTCATGGATACTGGGAACTAGATATTTCAGGCACAGGAGAAATGAAGATTTTCTACTCATAATTCAGCCTCCAGCAAGCAAAGCTAGTGTGGTAGGGAGCCCCTCTGGCCTTCTATCCCTGTCCCTGTGTCTCTGAGGCCTCTGTCTCTCTCTGCTCCTGTCTCCTCATTTTTTTTTGTTAATTTTTCCTTTTTACGATTTTTTAAAAGGTAGCATTTCTCTCTGGCTCTCAGCTCCATCCTTTGTTTTGTTAATAAGCCCTCCTGTTCCTTTCTCCCAGGCAGGAGAGTTGAGCCATTCTCTGAGAAGAATCCACATGGATACTGGGAACTAGATATTTCAGGCACAGGAGAAATGAAGATTTTCTACTCATAATTCAGCCTCCAGCAAGCAAAGCTAGTGTAGTAGGGAGCCCCTCTGGCCTTCTCTCCCTGTCCCTGTGTCTCTGAGGTCTCTGTCTCTCTCTGCTCCTGTCTCATCATTTTTTTTGGTAATTTTTGCTTTTTGCGATTTTTTTAAAGGTCGAATTTCTCTCTGGCTCTCAGCTCCATCTTTTGTTTTGTTCTTAAGCCCTTCTGCTCCTTTCTCCCAGGCAGGAGAGTTGAGCCATTCTCTGAGAAGGATCCACATGGATACTGGGAACTAGATATTTCAGGCACAGGAGAAATGAAGATTTTCTACTCATAATTCAGCCTCCAGCAAGCAAAGCTAGTGTGGTAGGGAGCCCCTCTGGCCTTCTATCCCTGTCCCTGTGTCTCTGAGGTCTCTGTCTCTCTCTGCTCCTGTCTCCTCCTATTTTTTTGGTAATTTTTCCTTTTTACGATTTTTTTAAAGGTAGAATTTCTCTCTGGCTCTCAGCTCCATCTTTTGTTTTGTTAATAAGCCCTTCTGCTCCTTTCTCCCAGGCAGGAGAGTTGAGCCATTCTCTGAGAAGAATCCACATGGATACTGGGAACTGGATATTTCAGGCACAGGAGAAATGAAGATTTTCTACTCATAATTCAGCCTCCAGCAAGCAAAGCTAGTGTGGTAGGGATCCCCTCTGGCCTTCTATCCCTGTCCCAGTGTCTCTGAGGTCTCTGTCTCTCTCTGCTCCTGTCTCCTCATTTTTTTTTGGTAATTTTTCATTTTTACGATTTTTTTAAAGGTAGAATTACTCTCTGGCTCTCAGCTCCATCTTTTGTTTTGTTAATAAGCCCTTCTGCTCCTTTCTCCCAGGCAGGAGAGTTGAGCCATTCTCTGAGAAGAATCCACATGGATACTGGGAACTAGATATTTCAGGCACAGGAGAAATGAAGTTTTTCTACTCATAATTCAGCCTCCAGCAAGCAAAGCTAGTGTGGTAGGGAGCCCCTCTGGCCTTCTATCCCTGTTCCTGTGTCTCTGAGGCCTCTTTCTCTCTCTGCTCCTGTCTCCTCATTTTTTTTTTGTTAATTTTTCCTTTTTGCGATTTTTTTAAAGGTAGAATTTCTCTCTGGCTCTCAGCTCCATCTTTTGTTTTGTTAATAAACCCTTCTGCTCCTTTCTCCCAGGCAGGAGAGTTGAGCCATTCTCTGAGAAGAATCCACATGGATACTGGGAACTAGATATTTCAGGCACAGGAGAAATGAAGTTTTTCTACTCATAATTCAGCCTCCAGCAAGCAAAGCTAGTGTGGTAGGGAGACCCTCTGTCCTTCTCTCCCTGTCCCTGTGTCTCTGAGGTCTCTTTCTCTCTCTGCTCCTGTCTCCTCATATTTTTTTGGTAATTTTTCTTTTTACGATTTTTTTAAAGGTAGAATTTCTCTCTGGCTCTCAGTTCCATCTTTTGTTTTGTTACTAAGCCCTTCTGCTCCTTTCTCCCAGGCAGGAGAGTTGAGCCATTCTCTGAGAAGAATCCACATGGATACTGGGAACTAGATATTTCAGGCACAGGAGAAATGAAGATTTTCTACTCATAAGTCAGCCTCCAGCAAGCAAAGCTAGTGTGGTAGGGAGCCCCTCTGGCCTTCTATCCCTGTCCCTGTGTCTCTGAGGCCTCTGTCTCTCTCTGCTCCTGTCTCCTCATTTTTTTTTTGTTAATTTTTCCTTTTTACGATTTTTTTAAAGGTAGCATTTCTCTCTGGCTCTCAGCTCCATCTTTTGTTTTGTTAATAAGCCCTTCTGCTCCTTTCTCCCAGGCAGGAGAGTTGAGCCATTCTCTGAGAAGAATCCACATGGATACTGGGAACTAGATATTTCAGGCACAGGAGAAATGAAGATTTTCTACTCATAATTTAGCCTCCAGAAAGCAAAGCTAGTGTGGTAGGGAGCCCCTCTGGCCTTCTATCCCTGTCCCTGTGTCTCTGAGGTCTCTGTCTCTCTCTGCTCCAGTCTCCTCATTTTTTTTTTGGTAATTTTTCCTTTTTACGATTTTTTTAAAGGTAGAATTTCTCTCTGGCTCTCAGCTCCATCTTTTGTTTTGTTAATAAGCCCTTCTGCTCCTTTCTCCCAGGCAGGAGAGTTGAGCCATTCTCTGAGAAGAATCCACATGGATACTGGGAACTAGATATTTCAGGCACAGGAGAAATGAAGATTTTCTACTCATAATTCAGCCTCCAGCAAGCAAAGCTAGTGTGGTAGGGAGCCCCTCTGGCCTTCTATCCCTGTCCCTGTGTCTCTGAGGTCTCTGTCTCTCTCTGCTCCTGTCTCCTCATTTTTTTTCGGTAATTTTTCCTTTGTACGATTTTTTTAAAGGTAGAATTTCTCTCTGGCTCTCAGCTCCATCTTTTGTTTTGTTAATAAGCCCTTCTGCTCCTTTCTCCCAGGCAGGAGAGTTGAGCCATTCTCTGAGAAGAATCCACATGGATACTGGGAACTAGATATTTCAGGCACAGGAGAAATGAAGATTTTCTACTCATAATTCAGCCTCCAGCAAGCAAAGCTAGTGTGGTAGGGAGACCCTCTGGCCTTCTCTCCCTGTCCCTGTGTCTCTGAGGACTCTGTCTCTCTCTGCTCCTGTCTCCTCATATTTTTTTGGTAATTTTTCCTTTGTACGATTTTTTTAAAGGTAGAATTTCTCTCTGGCTCTCAGCTCCATCTTTTGTTTTGTTAATAAGCCCTTCTGCTCCTTTCTCCCAGGCAGGAGAGTTGAGCCATTCTCTGAGAAGAATCCACATGGATACTGGGAACTAGATATTTCAGGCACAGGAGAAATGAAGTTTTTCTACTCATAATTCAGCCTCCAGCAAGCAAAGCTAGTGTGGTAGGGAGCCCCTCTGGCCTTCTATCCCTGTTCCTGTGTCTCTGAGGCCTCTGTCTCTCTCTGCTCCTGTCTCCTCATTTTTTTTGTTAATTTTTCCTTTTTGCGATTTTTTTAAAGGTAGAATTTCTCTCTGGCTCTCAGCTCCATCTTTTGTTTTGTTAATAAACCCTTCTGTTCCTTTCTCCCAGGCAGGAGAGTTGAGCCATTCTCTGAGAAGTATCCACATGGATACTGGGAACTAGATATTTCAGGCACAGGAGAAATGAAGTTTTTCTACTCATAATTCAGCCTCCAGCAAGCAAAGCTAGTGTGGTAGGGAGACCCTCTGTCCTTCTCTCCCTGTCCCTGTGTCTCTGAGGTCTCTGTCTCTCTCTGCTCCTGTCTCCTCATATTTTTTTGGTAATTTTTCTTTTTACGATTTTTTTAAAGGTAGAATTTCTCTCTGGCTCTCAGTTCCATCTTTTGTTTTGTTACTAAGCCCTTCTGCTCCTTTCTCCCAGGCAGGAGAGTTGAGCCATTCTCTGAGAAGAATCCACATGGATACTGGGAACTAGATATTTCAGGCACAGGAGAAATGAAGATTTTCTACTCATAATTCAGCCTCCAGCAAGCAAAGCTAGTGTGGTAGGGAGCCCCTCTGGCCTTCTATCCCTGTCCCTGTGTCTCTGAGGCCTCTGTCTCTCTCTGCTCCTGTCTCCTCATTTTTTTTTGTTAATTTTTCCTTTTTACGATTTTTTTAAAGGTAGCATTTCTCTCTGGCTCTCAGCTCCATCTTTTGTTTTGTTAATAAGCCCTTCTGCTCCTTTCTCCCAGGCAGGAGAGTTGAGCCATTCTCTGAGAAGAATCCACATGGATACTGGGAACTAGATATTTCAGGCACAGGAGAAATGAAGATTTTCTACTCATAATTTAGCCTCCAGCAAGCAAAGCTAGTGTGGTAGGGAGCCCCTCTGGCCTTCTATCCCTGTCCCTGTGTCTCTGAGGTCTCTGTCTCTCTCTGCTCCAGTCTCCTCATTTTTTTTTTGGTAATTTTTCCTTTTTACGATTTTTTTAAAGGTAGAATTTCTCTCTGGCTCTCAGCTCCATCTTTTGTTTTGTTAATAAGCCCTTCTGCTCCTTTCTCCCAGGCAGGAGAGTTGAGCCATTCTCTGAGAAGAATCCACATGGATACTGGGAACTAGATATTTCAGGCACAGGAGAAATGAAGATTTTCTACTCATAATTCAGCCTCCAGCAAGCAAAGCTAGTGTGGTAGGGAGCCCCTCTGGCCTTCTATCCCTGTCCCTGTGTCTCTGAGGTCTCTGTCTCTCTCTGCTCCTGTCTCCTCATATTTTTTTGGTAATTTTTCCTTTGTACGATTTTTTTAAAGGTAGAATTTCTCTCTGGCTCTCAGCTCCATCTTTTGTTTTGTTAATAAGCCCTTCTGCTCCTTTCTCCCAGGCAGGAGAGTTGAGCCATTCTCTGAGAAGAATCCACATGGATACTGGGAACTAGATATTTCAGGCACAGGAGAAATGAAGATTTTCTACTCATAATTTAGCCTCCAGCAAGCAAAGCTAGTGTGGTAGGGAGCCCCTCTGGCCTTCTATCCCTGTCCCTGTGTCTCTGAGGTCTCTGTCTCTCTCTGCTCCTGTCTCCTCCTATTTTTTTGGTAATTTTTCCTTTGTACGATTTTTTTTAAAGGTAGAATTTCTCTCTGGCTCTCAGCTCCATCTTTTGTTTTGTTAATAAGCGCTTCTGCTCCTTTCTCCCAGGCAGGAGAGTTGAGCCATTCTCTGAGAAGTATCCACATGGATACTGGGAACTAGATAATTCAGGCACAGGAGAAATGAAGATTTTCTACTCATAATTCAGCCTCCAGCAAGCAAAGCTAGTGTGGTAGGGAGCCCCTCTGGCCTTCTATCCCTGTCCCTGTGTCTCTGAGGTCTCTGTCTCTCTCTGCTCCTGTCTCCTCATTTTTTTTTGGTAATTTTTGCTTTTTACGATTTTTTTAAAGGTAGAATTTCTCTCTGGCTCTCAGCTCCATCTTTTGTTTTGTTACTAAGCCCTTCTGCTCCTTTCTCCCAGGCAGGAGAGTTGAGCCTTTCTCTGAGAAGGATAAACATGGATACTGGGAACGAGATATTTCAGGCACAGGAGAAATGAAGATTTTCTACTCATAATTCAGCCCCCAGGAAGCAAAGCTAGTGTGGTAGGGAGCCCCTCTGGCCTTCTATCCCTGTCCCTGTGTCTCTGAGGTCTCTGTCTCTCTCTGCTCCTGTCTCCTCCTATTTTTTTGGTAATTTTTCCTTTTTACGATTTTTTTAAAGGTAGAATTTCTCTCTGGCTCTCAGCTCCATCTTTTGTTTTGTTAATAAGCCCTTCTGCTCCTTTCTCCCAGGCAGGAGAGTTGAGCCATTCTCTGAGAAGAATCCACATGGATACTGGGAACTAGTTCTTTCAGGCACAGGAGAAATGAAGATTTTCTACTCATAATTCAGGCTCCAGCAAGCAAAGCTAGTGTGGTAGGGAGCCCCTCTGGCCTTCAATCCCTGTCCCTGTGTCTCTGAGGCCTCTGACTCTCTCTGCTCCTGTCTCCTCATTTTTTTTTTGGTAATTTTTCCTTTTTACGATTTTTTTAAAGGTAGAATTACTCTCTGGCTCTCAGATCCATCTTTTGTTTTGTTAATAAGCCCTTCTGCTCCTTTCTCCCAGGCAGGAGAGTTGAGCCATTCTCTGAGAAGAATCCACATGGATACTGGGAACTAGATATTTCAGGCACAGGAGAAATGAAGTTTTTCTACTCATAATTCAGCCTCCAGCAAGCAAAGCTAGTGTGGTAGGGAGACCCTCTGTCCTTCTCTCCCTGTCCCTGTGTCTCTGAGGTCTCTGTCTCTCTCTGCTCCTGTCTCCTCATTTTTTTTTGGTAATTTTTCCTTTTTACGATTTTTTTAAAGGTAGAATTTCTCTCTGGCTCTCAGTTCCATCTTTTGTTTTGTTACTAAGCCCTTCTGCTCCTTTCTCCCAGGCAGGAGAGTTGAGCCATTCTCTGAGAAGAATCCACATGGATACTGGGAACTAGATATTTCAGGCACAGGAGAAATGAAGATTTTCTACTCATAATTCAGCCTCCAGCAAGCAAAGCTAGTGTGGTAGGGAGCCCCTCTGGCCTTCTATCCCTGTCCCTGTGTCTCTGAGGCCTCTGTCTCTCTCTGCTCCTGTCTCCTCATTTTTTTTTTGTTAATTTTTCCTTTTTACGATTTTTTTAAAGGTAGCATTTCTCTCTGGCTCTCAGCTCCATCTTTTGTTTTGTTAATAAGCCCTTCTGCTCCTTTCTCCCAGGCAGGAGATGTGAGCCATTCTCTGAGAAGAATCCACATGGATACTGGGAACTAGATATTTCAGGCACAGGAGAAATGAAGATTTTCTACTCATAATTTAGCCTCCAGCAAGCAAAGCTAGTGTGGTAGGGAGCCCCTCTGGCCTTCAATCCCTGTCCCTGTGTCTCTGAGGCCTCTGACTCTCTCTGCTCCTGTCTCCACATTTTTTTTTTGGTAATTTTTCCTTTTTACGATTTTTTTAAAGGTAGAATTACTCACTGGCTCTCAGCTCCATCTTTTGTTTTGTTAATAAGCCCTTCTGCTCCTTTCTCCCAGGCAGGAGAGTTGAGCCATTCTCTGAGAAGAATCCACATGGATACTGGGAACTAGATATTTCAGGCACAGGAGATATGAAGATTTTCTACTCATAATTCAGCCTCCAGCAAGCAAAGCTGGTGTGGTAGGGAGCCCCTCTGGCCTTCTATCCCTGTCCATGTGTCTCTGAGGCCTCTGTCTCTGTCTGCTCCTGTCTCCTCATTATTTTTTTGTTAATTTTTACTTTTTACGATTTTTTAAAATGTAGCATTTCTCTCTGGCTCTCAGCTCCATCTTTTGTTTTGTTAATAAGCCCTTCTGCTCGTTTCTCCCAGGCAGGAGAGTTGAGCCATTCTCTGAGAAGAATCCACATGGATACTGGGAACGAGATATTTCAGGCACAGGAGAAATGAAGTTTTTCTACTCATAATTCAGCCTCCAGCAAGCAAAGCTAGTGTGGTAGCTAGACCCTCTGGCCTTCTCTCCCTGTCCCTGTGTCTCTGAGGACTCTGTCTCTCTCTGCTCCTGTCTCCTCATATTTTTTTGGTAATTTTTCCTTTGTACGATTTTTTTAAAGGTAGAATTTCTCTCTGGCTCTCAGCTCCATCTTTTGTTATGTTACTAAGCCCTTCTGCTCCTTTCTCCCAGGCAGGAGAGTTGAGCCATTCTCTGAGAAGAATCCACATGGATACTGGGAACTAGATATTTCAGGCACAGGAGAAATGAAGTTTTTCTACTCATAATTCAGCGTCCAGCAAGCAAAGCTAGTGTGGTAGGGAGCCCCTCTGGCCTTCTATCCCTGTTCCTGTGTCTCTGAGGCCTCTGTCTCTCTCTGCTCCTGTCTCCTCATTTTTTTTTGGTAATTTTTCCTTTTTGCGATTTTTTTAAAGGTAGAATTTCTCTCTGGCTCTCAGCTCCATCTTTTGTTTTGTTAATAAACCCTTCTGCTCCTTTCTCCCAGGCAGGAGAGTTGAGCCATTCTCTGAGAAGAATCCACATGGATACTGGGAACTAGATATTTCAGGCACAGGAGAAATGAAGTTTTTCTACTCATAATTCAGCCTCCAGCAAGCAAAGCTAGTGTGGTAGGGAGACCCTCTGTCCTTCTCTCCCTGTCCCTGTGTCTCTGAGGTCTCTGTCTCTCTCTGCTCCTGTCTCCTCATTTTTTTTGGTAATTTTTCCTTTTTACGATTTTTTTAAAGGTAGAATTTCTCTCTGGCTCTCAGTTCCATCTTTTGTTTTGTTACTAAGCCCTTCTGCTCCTTTCTCCCAGGCAGGAGAGTTGAGCCATTCTCTGAGAAGAATCCACATGGATACTGGGAACTAGATATTTCAGGCACAGGAGAAATGAAGATTTTCTACTCATAATTCACCCTCCAGCAAGCAAAGCTAGTGGGGTAGGGAGCCCCTCTGGCCTTCTATCCCTGTCCCTGTGTCTCTGAGGCCTCTGTCTCTCTCTGCTCCTGTCTCCTCATTTTTTTTTTGTTAATTTTTCCTTTTTACGATTTTTTTAAAGGTAGCATTTCTCTCTGGCTCTCAGCTCCATCTTTTGTTTTGTTAATAAGCCCTTCTGCTCCTTTCTCCCAGGCAGGAGAGGTGAGCCATTCTCTGAGAAGAATCCACATGGATACTGGGAACTAGATATTTCAGGCACAGGAGAAATGAAGATTTTCTACTCATAATTTAGCCTCCAGCAAGCAAAGCTAGTGTGGTAGGGAGCCCCTCTGGCCTTCAATCCCTGTCCCTGTGTCTCTGAGGCCTCTGACTCTCTCTGCTCCTGTCTCCTCATTTTTTTTTTTTGGTAATATTTCCTTTTTACGATTTTTTTAAAGGTAGAATTACTCACTGGCTCTCAGCTCCATCTTTTGTTTTGTTAATAAGCCCTTCTGCTCCTTTCTCCCAGGCAGGAGAGTTGAGCCATTCTCTGAGAAGAATCCACATGGATACTGGGAACTAGATATTTCAGGCACAGGAGATATGAAGATTTTCTACTCATAATTCAGCCTCCAGCAAGCAAAGCTGGTGTGGTAGGGAGCCCCTCTGGCCTTCTATCCCTGTCCATGTGTCTCTGAGGCCTCTGTCTCTGTCTGCTCCTGTCTCCTCATTATTTTTTTGTTAATTTTTACTTTTTACGATTTTTTAAAAGGTAGCATTTCTCTCTGGCTCTCAGCTCCATCTTTTGTTTTGTTAATAAGCCCTTCTGCTCCTTTCTCCCAGGCAGGAGAGTTGAGCCATTCTCTGAGAAGAATCCACATGGATACTGGGAACGAGATATTTCAGGCACAGGAGAAATGAAGTTTTTCTACTCATAATTCAGCCTCCAGCAAGCAAAGCTAGTGTGGTAGCTAGACCCTCTGGCCTTCTCTCCCTGTCCCTGTGTCTCTGAGGACTCTGTCTCTCTCTGCTCCTGTCTCCTCATATTTTTTTGGTAATTTTTCCTTTGTACGATTTTTTTAAAGGTAGAATTTCTCTCTGGCTCTCAGCTCCATCTTTTGTTATGTTACTAAGCCCTTCTGCTCCTTTCTCCCAGGCAGGAGAGTTGAGCCATTCTCTGAGAAGAATCCACATGGATACTGGGAACTAGATATTTCAGGCACAGGAGAAATGAAGTTTTTCTACTCATAATTCAGCGTGCAGCAAGCAAAGCTAGTGTGGTAGGGAGCCCCTCTGGCCTTCTATCCCTGTTCCTGTGTCTCTGAGGCCTCTGTCTCTCTCTGCTCCTGTCTCCTCATTTTTTTTTGTTAATTTTTCCTTTTTACGATTTTTTTAAAGGTAGCATTTCTCTCTGGCTCTCAGCTCCATCTTTTGTTTTGTTAATAAGGCCTTCTGTTCCTTTCTCCCAGGCAGGAGAGTTGAGCCATTCTCTGAGAAGTATCCACATGGATACTGGGAACTAGTTATTTCAGGCACAGGAGAAATGAAGATTTTCTACTCATAATTCAGCCTCCAGCAAGCAAAGCTAGTGTAGTAGGGAGCCCCTCTGGCCTTCTCTCCCTGTCCCTGTGTCTCTGAGGTCTCTGTCTCTCTCTGTTCCTGTCTCATCATATTTTTTTGGAAATTTTTGCTTTTTACGATTTTTTTAAAGGTCGAATTTCTCTCTGGCTCTCAGCTCCATCTTTTGTTTTGTTATTAAGCCCTTCTGCTCCTTTCTCCCAGGCAGGAGAGTTGAGCCATTCTCTGAGAGGGATCCACATGGATACTGGGAACTAGATATTTCAGGCACAGGAGAAATGAAGATTTTCTACTCATAATTCAGCCTCAAGCAAGCAAAGCTAGTGTGGTAGGGAGCCCCTCTGGCCTTCTATCCCTGTCCCTGTGTCTCTGAGGTCTCTGTCTCTCTCTGCTCCTGTCTCCTCCTATTTTTTTGGTAATTTTTCCTTTTTACGATTTTTTTAAAGGGAGAATTTCTCTCTGGCTCTCAGCTCCATCTTTTGTTTTGTTAATAAGCCCTTCTGCTCCTTTCTCCCAGGCAGGAGAGTTGAGCCATTCTCTGAGAAGAATCCACATGGATACTGGGAACTGGATATTTCAGGCACAGGAGAAATGAAGATTTTCTACTCATAACTCAGCCTCCAGCAAGCAAAGCTAGTGTGGTAGGGAGCCCCTCTGGCCTTCTATCCCTGTCCCAGTGTCTCTGAGGTCTCTGTCTCTCTCTGCTCCTGTCTCCTCATTTTTTTTTGGTAATTTTTCATTTTTACGATTTTTTTAAAGGTAGAATTACTCTCTGGCTCTCAGCTCCATCTTTTGTTTTGTTAATAAGCACTTCTGCTCCTTTCTCCCAGGCAGGAGAGTTGAGCAATTCTCTGAGAAGAATCCACATGTATACGGGGAACTAGATATTTCAGGCACAGGAGAAATGAAGATTTTCTACTCATAATTCAGCCTCCAGCAAGCAAAGCTAGTGTGGTAGGGAGCCCCTCTGGCCTTCTATCCCTGTCCCTGTGTCTCTGAGGCCTCTGTCTCTCTCTGCTCCTGTCTCCACATTTTTTTTTGTTAATTTTTCCTTTTTACGATTTTTTTAAAGGTAGCATTTCTCTCTGGCTCTCAGCTCCATCTTTTGTTTTGTTAATAAGCCCTTCTGCTCCTTTCTCCCAGGCAGGAGAGTTGAGCCATTCTCTGAGAAGAATCCACATGGATACTGGGAACTAGATATTTCAGGCACAGGAGAAATGAAGATTTTCTACTCATAATTTAGCCTCCAGCAAGCAAAGCTAGTGTGGTAGGGAGCCCCTCTGGCCTTCTATCCCTGTCCCTGTGTCTCTGAGGTCTCTGTCTCTCTCTGCTCCAGTCTCCTCATTTTTTTTTTGGTAATTTTTCCTTTTTACGATTTTTTTAAAGGTAGAATTTCTCTCTGGCTCTCAGCTCCATCTTTTGTTTTGTTAATAAGCCCTTCTGCTCCTTTCTCCCAGGCAGGAGAGTTGAGCCATTCTCTGAGAAGAATCCACATGGATACTGGGAACTAGATATTTCAGGCACAGGAGAAATGAAGATTTTCTACTCATAATTCAGCCTCCAGCAAGCAAAGCTAGTGTGGAAGGGAGCCCCTCTGGCCTTCTATCCCTGTCCCTGTGTCTCTGAGGTCTCTGTCTCTCTCTGCTCCTGTCTCCTCATTTTTTTTTGGTAATTTTTCCTTTGTACGATTTTTTTAAAGGTAGAATTTCTCTCTGGCTCTCAGCTCCATCTTTTGTTTTGTTAATAAGCCCTTCTGCTCCTTTCTCCCAGGCAGGAGAGTTGAGCCATTCTCTGAGAAGAATCCACATGGATACTGGGAACTAGATATTCAGGCACAGGAGAAATGAAGATTTTCTACTCATAATTCAGCCTCCAGCAAGCAAAGCTAGTGTGGTAGGGAGCCCCTCTGGCCTTCTATCCCTGTCCCTGTGTCTCTGAGGCCTCTGTCTCTCTCTGCTCCTGTCTCCTCATTTTTTTTGTTAATTTTTCCTTTTTACGATTTTTTTAAAGGTAGCATTTCTCTCTGGCTCTCAGCTCCATCTTTTGTTTTGTTAATAAGCCCTTCTGCTCCTTTCTCCCAGGCAGGAGAGTTGAGCCATTCTCTGAGAAGAATCCACATGGATACTGGGAACTAGATATTTCAGGCACAGGAGAAATGAAGATTTTCTACTCATAATTCAGCCTCCAGCAAGCAAAGCTAGTGTGGTAGGGAGCCCCTCTGGCCTTCTCTCCCTTTCCCTGTGTCTCTGAGGTCTCTGTCTCTCTCTGATCCTGTCTCATCATTTTTTTTTTGGTAATTTTTGCTTTTTACGATTTTTTTAAAGGTAGAATTTCTCTCTGGCTCTCAGGTCCATCTTTTGTTTTGTTATTAAGCCCTTCTGCTCCTTTCTTCCAGGCAGGACAGTTGAGCCATTCTCTGAGAAGAATCCACATGGATACTGGGAACTAGATATTTCAGGCACAGGAGAAATGAAGATTTTCTACTCATAATTCAGCCTCCAGCAAGCAAAGCTGGTGTGGTAGTGAGCCCCTCTGGCCTTCTATCCCTGTCCCTGTGTCTCTGAGGCCTCTGTCTCTCTCTGCTCCTGTCTCCTCATTATTTTTTTGTTAATTTTTACTTTTTACGATTTTTTTAAAAGGTAGAATTTCTCTCTGGCTCTCAGCTCCATCTTTTGTTTTGTTAATAAGCCCTTCTGCTCCTTTCTCCCAGCAGGAGAGTTGAGCCATTATCTGAGAAGAATCCACATGGATACTGGGAACTATATATTTCAGGCACAGGAGAAATGAAGTTTTTCTACTCATAATTCAGCCTCCAGCAAGCAAAGCTAGTGTGGTAGGGAGACCCTCTGGCCTTCTCTCCCTGTCCCTGTGTCTCTGAGGTCTCTGTCTCTCTCTGCTCCTGTCTCCTCATTTTTTTTTTGGTAATTTTTCTTTTTACGATTTTTTTAAAGGCAGAATTTCTCTCTGGCTCTCAGTTCCATCTTTTGTTTTGTTACTAAGCCCTTCAGCTCCTTTTTCCCAGGCAGGAGAGTTGAGCCATTCTCTGAGAAGAATCCACATGGATACTGGGAACTAGATATTTCAGGCACAGGAGAAATGAAGATTTTCTACTCATAATTCAGCCTCCAGCAAGCAAAGCTAGTGTGGTAGGGAGCCGCTCTGGCCTTCTATCCCTGTCCCTGTGTCTCTGAGGCCTCTGTCTCTCTCTGCTCCTGTCTCCTCATTTATTTTTTGTTAATTTTTCCTTTTTACGATTTTTTTAAAGGTAGCATTTCTCTCTGGCTCTCAGCTCCATCTTTTGTTTTGTTAATAAGCCCTTCTGCTCCTTTCTCCCAGGCAGGAGAGTTGAGCCATTCTCTGAGAAGAATCCACATGGATACTGGGAACTAGATATTTCAGGCACAGGAGAAATGAAGATTTTCTACTCATAATTTAGCCTCCAGCAAGCAAAGCTAGTGTGGTAGGGAGCCCCTCTGGCCTTCTATCCCTGTCCCTGTGTCTCTGAGGTCTCTGTCTCTCTCTGCTCCTGTCTCCTCATTTTTTTTTGGTAATTTTTCCTTTTTACGATTTTTTTAAAGGTAGAATTTCTCTCTGGCTCTCAGCTCCATCTTTTGTTTTGTTAATAAGCCCTTCTGCTCCTTTCTCCCAGGCAGGAGAGTTGAGCCATTCTCTGAGAAGAATCCACATGGATACTGGGAACTAGATATTTCAGGCACAGGAGAAATGAAGATTTTCTACTCATAATTTAGCCTCCAGCAAGCAAAGCTAGTGTGGTAGGGAGCCCCTCTGGCCTTCTATCCCTGTCCCTGTGTCTCTGAGGTCTCTGTCTCTCTCTGCTCCTGTCTCCTCCTATTTTTTTGGTAATTTTTCCTTTGTACGATTTTTTTTAAAGGTAGAATTTCTCTCTGGCTCTCAGCTCCATCTTTTGTTTTGTTAATAAGCGCTTCTGCTCCTTTCTCCCAGGCAGGAGAGTTGAGCCATTCTCTGAGAAGTATCCACATGGATACTGGGAACTAGATATTTCAGGCACAGGAGAAATGAAGATTTTCTACTCATAATTCAGCCTCCAGCAAGCAAAGCTAGTGTGGTAGGGAGCCCCTCTGGCCTTCTATCCCTGTCCCTGTGTCTCTGAGGTCTCTGTCTCTCTCTGCTCCTGTCTCCTCATTTTTTTTTGGTAATTTTTGCTTTTTACGATTTTTTTAAAGGTAGAATTTCTCTCTGGCTCTCAGCTCCATCTTTTGTTTTGTTACTAAGCCCTTCTGCTCCTTTCTCCCAGGCAGGAGAGTTGAGCCATTCTCTGAGAAGGATAAACATGGATACTGGGAACTAGATATTTCAGGCACAGGAGAAATGAAGATTTTCTACTCATAATTCAGCCCCCAGGAAGCAAAGCTAGTGTGGTAGGGAGCCCCTCTGGCCTTCTATCCCTGTCCCTGTGTCTCTGAGGTCTCTGTCTCTCTCTGCTCCTGTCTCCTCCTATTTTTTTGGTAATTTTTCCTTTTTACGATTTTTTTAAAGGTAGAATTTCTCTCTGGCTCTCAGCTCCATCTTTTGTTTTGTTAATAAGCCCTTCTGCTCCTTTCTCCCAGGCAGGAGAGTTGAGCCATTCTCTGAGAAGAATCCACATGGATACTGGGAACTAGTTCTTTCAGGCACAGGAGAAATGAAGATTTTCTACTCATAATTCAGGCTCCAGCAAGCAAAGCTAGTGTGGTAGGGAGCCCCTCTGGCCTTCAATCCCTGTCCCTGTGTCTCTGAGGCCTCTGACTCTCTCTGCTCCTGTCTCCTCATTTTTTTTTTGGTAATTTTTCCTTTTTACGATTTTTTTAAAGGTAGAATTACTCTCTGGCTCTCAGCTCCATCTTTTGTTTTGTTAATAAGCCCTTCTGCTCCTTTCTCCCTGGCAGGAGAGTTGAGCCATTCTCTGAGAAGAATCCCCATGGATACTGGGAACTAGATATTTCAGGCACAGGAGATATGAAGATTTTCTACTCATAATTCAGCCTCCAGCAAGCAAAGCTGGTGTGGTAGGGAGCCCCTCTGGCCTTCTATCCCTGTCCATGTGTCTCTGAGGCCTCTGTCTCTGTCTGCTCCTGTCTCCTCATTATTTTTTTGTTAATTTTTCCTTTTTACGATTTTTTAAAAGGTAGAATTTCTCTCTGACTCTCAGCTCCATCTTTTGTTTTGTTAATAAGCCCTTCTGCTCCTTTCTCCCAGGCAGGAGAGTTGAGCCATTCTCTGAGAAGAATCCACATGGATACTGGGAAATAGATATTTCAGGCACAGGAGAAATGAAGTTTTTCTACTCATAATTCAGCCTCCAGCAAGCAAAGCTAGTGTGGTACGGAGCCCCTCTGGCCTTCTATCCCTGTTCCTGTGTCTCTGAGGCCTCTGTCTCTCTCTGCTCCTGTCTCCTCATTTTTTTTTTGTTAATTTTTCCTTTTTGCGATTTTTTTAAAGGTAGAATTTCTCTCTGGCTCTCAGCTCCATCTTTTGTTTTGTTAATAAACCCTTCTGCTCCTTTCTCCCAGGCAGGAGAGTTGAGCCATTCTCTGAGAAGAATCCACATGGATACTGGGAACTAGATATTTCAGGCACAGGAGAAATGAAGTTTTTCTACTCATAATTCAGCCTCCAGCAAGCAAAGCTAGTGTGGTAGGGAGACCCTCTGTCCTTCTCTCCCTGTCCCTGTGTCTCTGAGGTCTCTGTCTCTCTCTGCTCCTGTCTCCTCATTTTTTTTTTGGTAATTTTTCCTTTTTACGATTTTTTTAAAGGTAGAATTTCTCTCTGGCTCTCAGTTCCATCTTTTGTTTTGTTACTAAGCCCTTCTGCTCCTTTCTCCCAGGCAGGAGAGTTGAGCCATTCTCTGAGAAGAATCCACATGGATACTGGGAACTAGATATTTCAGGCACAGGAGAAATGAAGATTTTCTACTCATAATTCACCCTCCAGCAAGCAAAGCTAGTGGGGTAGGGAGCCCCTCTGGCCTTCTATCCCTGTCCCTGTGTCTCTGAGGCCTCTGTCTCTCTCTGCTCCTGTCTCCTCATTTTTTTTTGTTAATTTTTCCTTTTTACGATTTTTTTAAAGGTAGCATTTCTCTCTGGCTCTCAGCTCCATCTTTTGTTTTGTTAATAAGCCCTTCTGCTCCTTTCTCCCAGGCAGGAGAGTTGAGCCATTCTCTGAGAAGAATCCACATGGATACTGGGAACTAGATATTTCAGGCACAGGAGAAATGAAGATTTTCTACTCATAATTCAGCCTCCAGCAAGCAAAGCTAGTGTGGTAGGGAGCCCCTCTGGCCTTCTATCCCTGTCCCTGTGTCTCTGAGGCCTCTGTCTCTCTCTGCCCTTGTCTCCTCATATTTTTTTGTTAATTTTTCCTTTTTACGATTTTTTTAAAGGTAGCATTTCTCTCTGGCTCTCAGCTCCATCTTTTGTTTTGTTACTAAACCCTTCTGCTCCTTTCTCCCAGGCAGGAGAGTTGAGCCATTCTCTGAGAAGGATAAACATGGATACTGGGAACTAGATATTTCAGGCACAGGAGAAATGAAGATTTTCTACTCATAATTCAGCCCCCAGGAAGCAAAGCTAGTGTGGTAGGGAGCCCCTCTGGCCTTCTATCCCTGTCCCTGTGTCTCTGAGGTCTCTGTCTCTCTCTGCTCCTGTCTCCTCCTATTTTTTTGGTAATTTTTCCTTTTTACGATTTTTTTAAAGGTAGAATTTCTCTCTGGCTCTCAGCTCCATCTTTTGTTTTGTTAATAAGCCCTTCTGCTCCTTTCTCCCAGGCAGGAGAGTTGAGCCATTCTCTGAGAAGAATCCACATGGATACTGGGAACTAGATATTTCAGGCACAGGAGAAATGAAGATTTTCTACTCATAATTCAGGCTCCAGCAAGCAAAGCTAGTGTGGTAGGGAGCCCCTCTGGCCTTCAATCCCTGTCCCTGTGTCTCTGAGGCCTCTGACTCTCTCTGCTCCTGTCTCCTCATTTTTTTTTTGGTAATTTTTCCTTTTTACGATTTTTTTAAAGGTAGAATTACTCTCTGGCTCTCAGCTCCATCTTTTGTTTTCTTAATAAGCCCTTCTGCTCCTTTCTCCCTGGCAGGAGAGTTGAGCCATTCTCTGAGAAGAATCCCCATGGATACTGGGAACTAGATATTTCAGGCACAGGAGATATGAAGATTTTCTACTCATAATTCAGCCACCAGCAAGCAAAGCTGGTGTGGTAGGGAGCCCCTCTGGCCTTCAATCCCTGTCCATGTGTCTCTGAGGCCTCTGTCTCTGTCTGCTCCTGTCTCCTCATTATTTTTTTGTTAATTTTTCCTTTTTACGATTTTTTAAAAGGTAGCATTTCTCTCTGGCTCTCAGCTCCATCTTTTGTTTTGTTAATAAGCCCTTCTGCTCCTTTCTCCCAGGCAGGAGAGTTGAGCCATTCTCTGAGAAGAATCCACATGGATACTGGGAACGAGATATTTCAGGCACAGGAGAAATGAAGTTTTTCTACTCATAATTCAGCCTCCAGCAAGCAAAGCTAGTGTGGTAGGGAGACCCTCTGGCCTTCTCTCCCTGTCCCTGTGTCTCTGAGGTCTCTGTCTCTCTCTGCTCCTGTCTCCTCATATTTTTTTGGTAATTTTTCCTTTGTACGATTTTTTTAAAGGTAGAATTTCTCTCTGGCTCTCAGCTCCATCTTTTGTTTTGTTACTAAGCCCTTCTGCTCCTTTCTCCCAGGCAGGAGAGTTGAGCCATTCTCTGAGAAGAATCCACATGGATACTGGGAAATAGATATTTCAGGCACAGGAGAAATGAAGTTTTTCTACTCATAATTCAGCCTCCAGCAAGCAAAGCTAGTGTGGTAGGGAGCCCCTCTGGCCTTCTATCCCTGTTCCTGTGTCTCTGAGGCCTCTGTCTCTCTCTGCTCCTGTCTCCTCATTTTTTTTTTGTTAATTTTTCCTTTTTGAGATTTTTTTAAAGGTAGAATTTCTCTCTGGCTCTCAGCTCCATCTTTTGTTTTGTTAATAAACCCTTCTGCTCCTTTCTCCCAGGCAGGAGAGTTGAGCCATTCTCTGAGAAGAATCCACATGGATACTGGGAACTAGATATTTCAGGCACAGGAGAAATGAAGTTTTTCTACTCATAATTCAGCCTCCAGCAAGCAAAGCTAGTGTGGTAGGGAGACCCTCTGTCCTTCTCTCCCTGTCCCTGTGTCTCTGAGGTCTCTGTCTCTCTCTGCTCCTGTCTCCTCATTTTTTTTTGGTAATTTTTCCTTTTTACGATTTTTTTAAAGGTAGAATTTCTCTCTGGCTCTCAGTTCCATCTTTTGTTTTGTTACTAAGCCCTTCTGCTCCTTTCTCCCAGGCAGGAGAGTTGAGCCATTCTCTGAGAAGAATCCACATGGATACTGGGAACTAGATATTTCAGGCACAGGAGAAATGAAGATTTTCTACTCATAATTCAGCCTCCAGCAAGCAAAGCTAGTGTGGTAGGGAGCCCCTCTGGCCTTCTATCCCTGTCCCTGTGTCTCTGAGGCCTCTGTCTCTCTCTGCTCCTGTCTCCTCATTTTTTTTTTGTTAATTTTTCCTTTTTACGATTTTTTTAAAGGTAGCATTTCTCTCTGGCTCTCAGCTCCATCTTTTGTTTTGTTAATAAGCCCTTCTGCTCCTTTCTCCCAGGCAGGAGAGTTGAGCCATTCTCTGAGAAGAATCCACATGGATACTGGGAACGAGATATTTCAGGCACAGGAGAAATGAAGTTTTTCTACTCATAATTCAGCCTCCAGCAAGCAAAGCTAGTGTGGTAGCTAGACCCTCTGGCCTTCTCTCCCTGTCCCTGTGTCTCTGAGGACTCTGTCTCTCTCTGCTCCTGTCTCCTCATATTTTTTTGGTAATTTTTCCTTTGTACAATTTTTTTAAAGGTAGAATTTCTCTCTGGCTCTCAGCTCCATCTTTTGTTATGTTACTAAGCCCTTCTGCTCCTTTCTCCCAGGCAGGAGAGTTGAGCCATTCTCTGAGAAGAATCCACATGGATACTGGGAACTAGATATTTCAGGCACAGGAGAAATGAAGTTTTTCTACTCATAATTCAGCGTCCAGCAAGCAAAGCTAGTGTGGTAGGGAGCCCCTCTGGCCTTCTATCCCTGTTCCTGTGTCTCTGAGGCCTCTGTCTCTCTCTGCTCCTGTCTCCTCATTTTTTTTTGTTAATTTTTCCTTTTTACGATTTTTTTAAAGGTAGCATTTCTCTCTGGCTCTCAGCTCCATCTTTTGTTTTGTTAATAAGGCCTTCTGTTCCTTTCTCCCAGGCAGGAGAGTTGAGCCATTCTCTGCGAAGTATCCACATGGATACTGGGAACTAGTTATTTCAGGCACAGGAGAAATGAAGATTTTCTACTCATAATTCAGCCTCCAGCAAGCAAAGCTAGTGTAGTAGGGAGCCCCTCTGGCCTTCTCTCCCTGTCCCTGTGTCTCTGAGGTCTCTGTCTCTCTCTGTTCCTGTCTCATCATTTTTTTTGGAAATTTTTGCTTTTTACGATTTTTTTAAAGGTCGAATTTCTCTCTGGCTCTCAGCTCCATCTTTTGTTTTGTTATTAAGCCCTTCTGCTCCTTTCTCCCAGGCAGGAGAGTTGAGCCATTCTCTGAGAGGGATCCATATGGATACTGGGAACTAGATATTTCAGGCACAGGAGAAATGAAGATTTTCTACTCATAATTCAGCCTCAAGCAAGCAAAGCTAGTGTGGTAGGGAGCCCCTCTGGCCTTCTATCCCTGTCCCTGTGTCTCTGAGGTCTCTGTCTCTCTCTGCTCCTGTCTCCTCCTATTTTTTTGGTAATTTTTCCTTTTTACGATTTTTTTAAAGGGAGAATTTCTCTCTGGCTCTCAGCTCCATCTTTTGTTTTGTTAATAAGCCCTTCTGCTCCTTTCTCCCAGGCAGGAGAGTTGAGCCATTCTCTGAGAAGAATCCACATGGATACTGGGAACTGGATATTTCAGGCACAGGAGAAATGAAGATTTTCTACTCATAACTCAGCCTCCAGCAAGCAAAGCTAGTGTGGTAGGGAGCCCCTCTGGCCTTCTATCCCTGTCCCAGTGTCTCTGAGGCCTCTGACTCTCTCTGCTCCTGTCTCCTCATTTTTTTTTGGTAATTTTTCATTTTTACGATTTTTTTAAAGGTAGAATTACTCTCTGGCTCTCAGCTCCATCTTTTGTTTTGTTAATAAGCCCTTCTGCTCCTTTCTCCCAGGCAGGAGAGTTGAGCCATTCTCTGAGAAGAATCCACATGGATACTGGGAACTAGATATTTCAGGCACAGGAGAAATGAAGATTTTCTACTCATAATTCAGCCTCCAGCAAGCAAAGCTAGTGTGGTAGGGAGCCCCTCTGGCCTTCTCTCCCTTTCCCTGTGCCTCTGAGGTCTCTGTCTCTCTCTGATCCTGTCTCATCATTTTCTTTTGGTAATTTTTGCTTTTTACGATTTTTTTAAAGGTAGAATTTCTCTCTGGCTCTCAGGTCCATCTTTTGTTTTGTTAATAAGCGCTTCTGCTCCTTTCTCCCAGGCAGGAGAGTTGAGCCATTCTCTGAGAAGTATCCACATGGATACTGGGAACTTGATATTTCAGGCACAGGAGAAATGAAGATTTTCTACTCATAATTCAGCCTCCAGCAAGCAAAGCTAGTGTGGTAGGGAGCCCCTCTGGCCTTCTCTCCCTGTCCCTGTGTCTCTGAGGTCTCTGTCTCTCTCTGCTCCTGTCTCCTCATTTTTTTTTGGTAATTTTTGCTTTTTACGATTTTTTTAAAGGTAGAATTTCTCTCTGGCTCTCAGCTCCATCTTTTGTTTTGTTACTAAGCCCTTCTGCTCCTTTCTCCCAGGCAGGAGAGTTGAGCCATTCTCTGAGAAGAATCCACATGGATACTGGGAACTAGATATTTCAGGCACAGGAGAAATGAAGTTTTTCTACTCATAATTCAGCCTCCAGCAAGCAAAGCTAGTGTGGTAGGGAGCCCCTCTGGCCTTCTATCCCTGTTCCTGTGTCTCTGAGGCCTCTGTCTCTCTCTGCTCCTGTCTCCTCATTTTTTTTTTGTTAATTTTTCCTTTTTGCGATTTTTTTAAAGGTAGAATTTCTCTCTGGCTCTCAGCTCCATCTTTTGTTTTGTTAATAAACCCTTCTGCTCCTTTCTCCCAGGCAGGAGAGTTGAGCCATTCTCTGAGAAGAATCCACATGGATACTGGGAACTAGATATTTCAGGCACAGGAGAAATGAAGTTTTTCTACTCATAATTCAGCCTCCAGCAAGCAAAGCTAGTGTGGTAGGGAGACTCTCTGTCCTTCTCTCCCTGTCCCTGTGTCTCTGAGGTCTCTGTCTCTCTCTGCTCCTGTCTCCTCATTTTTTTTTGGTAATTTTTCCTTTTTACGATTTTTTTAAAGGTAGAATTTCTCTCTGGCTCTCAGTTCCATCTTTTGTTTTGTTACTAAGCCCTTCTGCTCCTTTCTCCCAGGCAGGAGAGTTGAGCCATTCTCTGAGAAGAATCCACATGGATACTGGGAACTAGATATTTCAGGCACAGGAGAAATGAAGATTTTCTACTCATAATTCAGCCTCCAGCAAGCAAAGCTAGTGTGGTAGGGAGCCCCTCTGGCCTTCTATCCCTGTCCCTGTGTCTCTGAGGCCTCTGTCTCTCTCTGCTCCTGTCTCCTCATTTTTTTTTTGTTAATTTTTCCTTTTTACGATTTTTTTAAAGGTAGCATTTCTCTCTGGCTCTCAGCTCCATCTTTTGTTTTGTTAATAAGCCCTTCTGCTCCTTTCTCCCAGGCAGGAGAGGTGAGCCATTCTCTGAGAAGAATCCACATGGATACTGGGAACTAGATATTTCAGGCACAGGAGAAATGAAGATTTTCTACTCATAATTTAGCCTCCAGCAAGCAAAGCTAGTGTGGTAGGGAGCCCCTCTGGCCTTCAATCCCTGTCCCTGTGTCTCTGAGGCCTCTGACTCTCTCTGCTCCTGTCTCCTCATTTTTTTTTGGTAATTTTTCCTTTTTACGATTTTTTTAAAGGTAGAATTACTCACTGGCTCTCAGCTCCATCTTTTGTTTTGTTAATAAGCCCTTCTAGTCCTTTCTCCCAGGCAGGAGAGTTGAGCCATTCTCTGAGAAGAATCCACATGGATACTGGGAACTAGATATTTCAGGCACAGGAGATATGAAGATTTTCTACTCATAATTCAGCCTCCAGCAAGCAAAGCTGGTGTGGTAGGGAGCCCCTCTGGCCTTCTATCCCTGTCCATGTGTCTCTGAGGCCTCTGTCTCTGTCTGCTCCTGTCTCCTCATTATTTTTTTGTTAATTTTTGCTTTTTACGATTTTTTAAAAGGTAGCATTTCTCTCTGGCTCTCAGCTCCATCTTTTGTTTTGTTAATAAGCCCTTCTGCTCCTTTCTCCCAGGCAGGAGAGTTGAGCCATTCTCTGAGAAGAATCCACATGGATACTGGGAAGGAGATATTTCAGGCACAGGAGAAATGAAGTTTTTCTACTCATAATTCAGCCTCCAGCAAGCAAAGCTAGTGTGGTAGCTAGACCCTCTGGCCTTCTCTCCCTGTCCCTGTGTCTCTGAGGACTCTGTCTCTCTCTGCTCCTGTCTCCTCATATTTTTTTTGGTAATTTTTCCTTTGTACGATTTTTTTAAAGGTAGAATTTCTCTCTGGCTCTCAGCTCCATCTTTTGTTATGTTACTAAGCCCTTCTGCTCCTTTCTCCCAGGCAGGAGAGTTGAGCCATTCTCTGAGAAGAATCCACATGGATACTGGGAACTAGATATTTCAGGCACAGGAGAAATGAAGTTTTTCTACTCATAATTCAGCGTCCAGCAAGCAAAGCTAGTGTGGTAGGGAGCCCCTCTGGCCTTCTATCCCTGTTCCTGTGTCTCTGAGGCCTCTGTCTCTCTCTGCTCCTGTCTCCTCATTTTTTTTTTGTTAATTTTTCCTTTTTGCGATTTTTTTAAAGGTAGAATTTCTCTCTGGCTCTCAGCTCCATCTTTTGTTTTGTTAATAAACCCTTCTGCTCCTTTCTCCCAGGCAGGAGAGTTGAGCCATTCTCTGAGAAGAATCCACATGGATACTGGGAACTAGATATTTCAGGCACAGGAGAAATGAAGTTTTTCTACTCATAATTCAGCCTCCAGCAAGCAAAGCTAGTGTGGTAGGGAGACCCTCTGTCCTTCTATCCCTGTCCCTGTGTCTCTGAGGTCTCTGTCTCTCTCTGCTCCTGTCTCCTCATTTTTTTTTGGTAATTTTTCCTTTTTACGATTTTTTTAAAGGTAGAATTTCTCTCTGGCTCTCAGTTCCATCTTTTGTTTTGTTACTAAGCCTTTCTGCTCCTTTCTCCCAGGCAGGAGAGTTGAGCCATTCTCTGAGAAGAATCCACATGGATACTGGGAACTAGATATTTCAGGCACAGGAGAAATGAAGATTTTCTACTCATAATTCAGCCTCCAGCAAGCAAAGCTAGTGGGGTAGGGAGCCCCTCTGGCCTTCTATCCCTGTCCCTGTGTCTCTGAGGCCTCTGTCTCTCTCTGCTCCTGTCTCCTCATTTTTTTTGTTAATTTTTCCTTTTTACGATTTTTTTAAAGGTAGCATTTCTCTCTGGCTCTCAGCTCCATCTTTTGTTTTGTTAATAAGCCCTTCTGCTCCTTTCTCCCAGGCAGGAGAGTTGAGCCATTCTCTGAGAAGTATCCACATGGATACTGGGAACTAGATATTTCAGGCACAGGAGAAATGAAGATTTTCTACTCATAATTTAGCCTCCAGCAAGCAAAGCTAGTGTGGTAGGGAGCCCCTCTGGCCTTCTCTCCCTTTCCCTGTGTCTCTGAGGTCTCTGTCTCTCTCTGCTCCTGTCTCCTCATTTTTTTTGGTAATTTTTCCTTTTTACGATTTTTTTAAAGGTAGAATTTCTCTCTGGCTCTCAGCTCCATCTTTTGTTTTGTTAATAAGCCCTTCTGCTCCTTTCTCCCAGGCAGGAGAGTTGAGCCATTCTCTGAGAAGGATCCACATGGATACTGGGAACTAGATATTTCAGGCACAGGAGAAATGAAGATTTTCTACTCATAATTCAGCCTCCAGCAAGCAAAGCTAGTGTGGTAGGGAGCCCCTCTGGCCTTCTAATCCCTTTCCCTGTGTCTCTGAGGTCTCTGTCTCTCTCTGCTCCGGTCTCCTCCTATTTTTTTGGTAATTTTTCCTTTGTACGATTTTTTTTAAAGGTGGAATTTCTCTCTGGCTCTCAGCTCCATCTTTTGTTTTGTTAATAAGCCCTTCTGCTCCTTTCTCCCAGGCAGGAGAGTTGAGCCATTCTCTGAGAAGAATCCACATGGATACTGGGAACTAGATATTTCAGGCACAGGAGAAATGAAGATTTTCTACTCATAATTCAGCCTCCAGCAAGCAAAGCTAGTGTGGTAGGGAGCCCCTCTGGACTTCTCTCCCTGTCCCTGTGTCTCTGAGGTCTCTGTCTCTCTCTGCTCCTGTCTCCTCATTTTTTTTTGGTAATTTTTGCTTTTTACGATTTTTTTAAAGGTAGAATTTCTCTCTGGCTCTCAGCTCCATCTTTTGTTATGTTACTAAGCCCTTCTGCTCCTTTCTCCCAGGCAGGAGAGTTGAGCCATTCTCTGAGAAGAATCCACATGGATACTGGGAACTAGATATTTCAGGCACAGGAGAAATGAAGTTTTTCTACTCATAATTCAGCGTCCAGCAAGCAAAGCTAGTGTGGTAGGGAGCCCCTCTGGCCTTCTATCCCTGTTCCTGTGTCTCTGAGGCCTCTGTCTCTCTCTGCTCCTGTCTCCTCATTTTTTTTTTGTTAATTTTTCCTTTTTGCGATTTTTTTAAAGGTAGAATTTCTCTCTGGCTCTCAGCTCCATCTTTTGTTTTCTTAATAAACCCTTCTGCTCCTTTCTCCCAGGCAGGAGAGTTGAGCCATTCTCTGAGAAGAATCCACATGGATACTGGGAACTAGATATTTCAGGCACAGGAGAAATGATGTTTTTCTACTCATAATTCAGCCTCCAGCAAGCAAAGCTAGTGTGGTAGGGAGACCCTCTGTCCTTCTCTCCCTGTCCCTGTGTCTCTGTGGTCTCTGTCTCTCTCTGCTCCTGTCTCCTCATTTTTTTTTGGTAATTTTTCCTTTTTACGATTTTTTTAAAGGTAGAATTTCTCTCTGGCTCTCAGTTCCATCTTTTGTTTTGTTACTAAGCCCTTCTGCTCCTTTCTCCCAGGCAGGAGAGTTGAGCCATTCTCTGAGAAGAATCCACATGGATACTGGGAACTAGATATTTCAGGCACAGGAGAAATGAAGATTTTCTACTCATAATTCAGCCTCCAGCAAGCAAAGCTAGTGGGGTAGGGAGCCCCTCTGGCCTTCTATCCCTGTCCCTGTGTCTCTGAGGCCTCTGTCTCTCTCTGCTCCTGTCTCCTCATTTTTTTTTGTTAATTTTTCCTTTTTACGATTTTTTTAAAGGTAGCATTTCTCTCTGGCTCTCAGCTCCATCTTTTGTTTTGTTAATAAGCCCTTCTGCTCCTTTCTCCCAGGCAGGAGAGTTGAGCCATTCTCTGAGAAGAATCCACATGGATACTGGGAACTAGATATTTCAGGAACAGGAGAAATGAAGATTTTCTACTCATAATTCAGGCTCCAGCAAGCAAAGCTAGTGTGGTAGGGAGCCCCTCTGGCCTTCTATCCCTGTCCCTGTGTCTCTGAGGCCTCTGACTCTCTCTGCTCCAGTCTCCTCATTTTTTTTTTGGTAATTTTTCCTTTATACGATTTTTTTAAAGGTAGAATTACTCTCTGGCTCTCAGCTCCATCTTCTGTTTTGTTATTAAGCCCTTCTGCTCCTTTCTCCCAGGCAGGAGAGTTGAGCCATTCTCTGAGAAGAATCCACATGGATACTGGGAACTAGATATTTCAGGCACAGGAGAAATGAAGATTTTCTACTCATAATTCAGCCTCCAGCAAGCAAAGCTGGTGTGGTAGGGAGCCCCTCTGGCCTTCTATCCCTGTCCCTGTGTCTCTGAGGCCTCTGTCTCTCTCTGCTCCTGTCTCCTCATTATTTTTTTGTTAATTTTTACTTTTTACGATTTTTTTAAAAGGTAGAATTTCTCTCTGGCTCTCAGCTCCATCTTTTGTTTTGTTAATAAGCCCTTCTGCTCCTTTCTCCCAGCAGGAGAGTTGAGCCATTATCTGAGAAGAATCCACATGGATACTGGGAACTATATATTTCAGGCACAGGAGAAATGAAGTTTTTCTACTCATAATTCAGCCTCCAGCAAGCAAAGCTAGTGTGGTAGGGAGACCCTCTGGCCTTCTCTCCCTGTCCCTGTGTCTCTGAGGTCTCTGTCTCTCTCTGCTCCTGTCTCCTCATTTTTTTTTTGGTAATTTTTCTTTTTACGATTTTTTTAAAGGCAGAATTTCTCTCTGGCTCTCAGTTCCATCTTTTGTTTTGTTACTAAGCCCTTCAGCTCCTTTTTCCCAGGCAGGAGAGTTGAGCCATTCTCCGAGAAGAATCCACATGGATACTGGGAACTAGATATTTCAGGCACAGGAGAAATGAAGATTTTCTACTCATAATTCAGCCTCCAGCAAGCAAAGCTAGTGTGGTAGGGAGCCGCTCTGGCCTTCTATCCCTGTCCCTGTGTCTCTGAGGCCTCTGTCTCTCTCTGCTCCTGTCTCCTCATTTATTTTTTGTTAATTTTTCCTTTTTACGATTTTTTTAAAGGTAGCATTTCTCTCTGGCTCTCAGCTCCATCTTTTGTTTTGTTAATAAGCCCTTCTGCTCCTTTCTCCCAGGCAGGAGAGTTGAGCCATTCTCTGAGAAGAATCCACATGGATACTGGGAACTAGATATTTCAGGCACAGGAGAAATGAAGATTTTCTACTCATAATTTAGCCTCCAGCAAGCAAAGCTAGTGTGGTAGGGAGCCCCTCTGGCCTTCTATCCCTGTCCCTGTGTCTCTGAGGTCTCTGTCTCTCTCTGCTCCTGTCTCCTCATTTTTTTTTGGTAATTTTTCCTTTGTACGATTTTTTTAAAGGTAGAATTTCTCTCTGGCTCTCAGCTCCATCTTTTGTTTTGTTAATAAGCCCTTCTGCTCCTTTCTCCCAGGCAGGAGAGTTGAGCCATTCTCTGAGAAGAATCCACATGGATACTGGGAACTAGATATTTCAGGCACAGGAGAAATGAAGATTTTCTACTCATAATTTAGCCTCCAGCAAGCAAAGCTAGTGTGGTAGGGAGCCCCTCTGGCCTTCTATCCCTGTCCCTGTGTCTCTGAGGTCTCTGTCTCTCTCTGCTCCTGTCTCCTCCTATTTTTTGGTAATTTTTCCTTTGTACGATTTTTTTTAAAGGTAGAATTTCTCTCTGGCTCTCAGCTCCATCTTTTGTTTTGTTAATAAGCGCTTCTGCTCCTTTCTCCCAGGCAGGAGAGTTGAGCCATTCTCTGAGAAGTATCCACATGGATACTGGGAACTAGATATTTCAGGCACAGGAGAAATGAAGATTTTCTACTCATAATTCAGCCTCCAGCAAGCAAAGCTAGTGTGGTAGGGAGCCCCTCTGGCCTTCTATCCCTGTCCCTGTGTCTCTGAGGTCTCTGTCTCTCTCTGCTCCTGTCTCCTCATTTTTTTTTGGTAATTTTTGCTTTTTACGATTTTTTTAAAGGTAGAATTTCTCTCTGGCTCTCAGCTCCATCTTTTGTTTTGTTACTAAGCCCTTCTGCTCCTTTCTCCCAGGCAGGAGAGTTGAGCCATTCTCTGAGAAGGATAAACATGGATACTGGGAACTAGATATTTCAGGCACAGGAGAAATGAAGATTTTCTACTCATAATTCAGCCCCCAGGAAGCAAAGCTAGTGTGGTAGGGAGCCCCTCTGGCCTTCTATCCCTGTCCCTGTGTCTCTGAGATCTCTGTCTCTCTCTGCTCCTGTCTCCTCCTATTTTTTTGGTAATTTTTCCTTTTTACGATTTTTTTAAGGTAGAATTTCTCTCTGGCTCTCAGCTCCATCTTTTGTTTTGTTAATAAGCCCTTCTGCTCCTTTCTCCCAGGCAGGAGAGTTGAGCCATTCTCTGAGAAGAATCCACATGGATACTGGGAACTAGTTCTTTCAGGCACAGGAGAAATGAAGATTTTCTACTCATAATTCAGGCTCCAGCAAGCAAAGCTAGTGTGGTAGGGAGCCCCTCTGGCCTTCAATCCCTGTCCCTGTGTCTCTGAGGCCTCTGACTCTCTCTGCTCCTGTCTCCTCATTTTTTTTTTGGTAATTTTTCCTTTTTACGATTTTTTTAAAGGTAGAATTACTCTCTGGCTCTCAGCTCCATCTTTTGTTTTGTTAATAAGCCCTTCTGCTCCTTTCTCCCTGGCAGGAGAGTTGAGCCATTCTCTGAGAAGAATCCCCATGGATACTGGGAACTAGATATTTCAGGCACAGGAGATATGAAGATTTTCTACTCATAATTCAGCCTCCAGCAAGCAAAGCTGGTGTGGTAGGGAGCCCCTCTGGCCTTCTATCCCTGTCCATGTGTCTCTGAGGCCTCTGTCTCTGTCTGCTCCTGTCTCCTCATTATTTTTTTGTTAATTTTTCCTTTTTACGATTTTTTAAAAGGTAGAATTTCTCTCTGACTCTCAGCTCCATCTTTTGTTTTGTTAATAAGCCCTTCTGCTCCTTTCTCCCAGGCAGGAGAGTTGAGCCATTCTCTGAGAAGAATCCACATGGATACTGGGAACGAGATATTTCAGGCACAGGAGAAATGAAGTTTTTCTACTCATAATTCAGCCTCCAGCAAGCAAAGCTAGTGTGGTAGGGAGACCCTCTGGCCTTCTCTCCCTGTCCCTGTGTCTCTGAGGACTCTGTCTCTCTCTGCTCCTGTCTCCTCATATTTTTTTGGTAATTTTTCCTTTGTACGATTTTTTTAAAGGTAGAATTTCTCTCTGGCTCTCAGCTCCATCTTTTGTTTTGTTACTAAGCCCTTCTGCTCCTTTCTCCCAGGCAGGAGAGTTGAGCCATTCTCTGAGAAGAATCCACATGGATACTGGGAAATAGATATTTCAGGCACAGGAGAAATGAAGTTTTTCTACTCATAATTCAGCCTCCAGCAAGCAAAGCTAGTGTGGTAGGGAGCCCCTCTGGCCTTCTATCCCTGTTCCTGTGTCTCTGAGGCCTCTGTCTCTCTCTGCTCCTGTCTCCTCATTTTTTTTTTGTTAATTTTTCCTTTTTGCGATTTTTTTAAAGGTAGAATTTCTCTCTGGCTCTCAGCTCCATCTTTTGTTTTGTTAATAAACCCTTCTGCTCCTTTCTCCCAGGCAGGAGAGTTGAGCCATTCTCTGAGAAGAATCCACATGGATACTGGGAACTAGATATTTCAGGCACAGGAGAAATGAAGTTTTTCTACTCATAATTCAGCCTCCAGCAAGCAAAGCTAGTGTGGTAGGGAGACCCTCTGTCCTTCTCTCCCTGTCCCTGTGTCTCTGAGGTCTCTGTCTCTCTCTGCTCCTGTCTCCTCATTTTTTTTTGGTAATTTTTCCTTTTTACGATTTTTTTAAAGGTAGAATTTCTCTCTGGCTCTCATTTCCATCTTTTGTTTTGTTACTAAGCCCTTCTGCTCCTTTCTCCCAGGCAGGAGAGTTGAGCCATTCTCTGAGAAGAATCCACATGGATACTGGGAACTAGATATTTCAGGCACAGGAGAAATGAAGATTTTCTACTCATAATTCAGCCTCCAGCAAGCAAAGCTAGTGTGGTAGGGAGCCCCTCTGGCCTTCTATCCCTGTCCCTGTGTCTCTGAGGCCTCTGTCTCTCTCTGCTCCTGTCTCCTCATTTTTTTTTTGTTAATTTTTCCTTTTTACGATTTTTTTAAAGGTAGCATTTCTCTCTGGCTCTCAGCTCCATCTTTTGTTTTGTTAATAAGCCCTTCTGCTCCTTTCTCCCAGGCAGGAGAGGTGAGCCATTCTCTGAGAAGAATCCACATGGATACTGGGAACTAGATATTTCAGGCACAGGAGAAATGAAGATTTTCTACTCATAATTTAGCCTCCAGCAAGCAAAGCTAGTGTGGTAGGGAGCCCCTCTGGCCTTCAATCCCTGTCCCTGTGTCTCTGAGGCCTCTGACTCTCTCTGCTCCTGTCTCCACATTTTTTTTTTGGTAATTTTTCCTTTTTACGATTTTTTTAAAGGTAGAATTACTCACTGGCTCTCAGCTCCATCTTTTGTTTTGTTAATAAGCCCTTCTGCTCCTTTCTCCCAGGCAGGAGAGTTGAGCCATTCTCTGAGAAGAATCCACATGGATACTGGGAACTAGATATTTCAGGCACAGGAGATATGAAGATTTTCTACTCATAATTCAGCCTCCAGCAAGCAAAGCTGGTGTGGTAGGGAGCCCCTCTGGCCTTCTATCCCTGTCCATGTGTCTCTGAGGCCTCTGTCTCTGTCTGCTCCTGTCTCCTCATTATTTTTTTGTTAATTTTTACTTTTTACGATTTTTTAAAAGGTAGCATTTCTCTCTGGCTCTCAGCTCCATCTTTTGTTTTGTTAATAAGCCCTTCTGCTCCTTTCTCCCAGGCAGGAGAGTTGAGCCATTCTCTGAGAAGAATCCACATGGATACTGGGAACGAGATATTTCAGGCACAGGAGAAATGAAGTTTTTCTACTCATAATTCAGCCTCCAGCAAGCAAAGCTAGTGTGGTAGCTAGACCCTCTGGCCTTCTCTCCCTGTCCCTGTGTCTCTGAGGACTCTGTCTCTCTCTGCTCCTGTCTCCTCATATTTTTTTGGTAATTTTTCCTTTGTACGATTTTTTTAAAGGTAGAATTTCTCTCTGGCTCTCAGCTCCATCTTTTGTTATGTTACTAAGCCCTTCTGCTCCTTTCTCCCAGGCAGGAGAGTTGAGCCATTCTCTGAGAAGAATCCACATGGATACTGGGAACTAGATATTTCAGGCACAGGAGAAATGAAGTTTTTCTACTCATAATTCAGCGTCCAGCAAGCAAAGCTAGTGTGGTAGGGAGCCCCTCTGGCCTTCTATCCCTGTTCCTGTGTCTCTGAGGCCTCTGTCTCTCTCTGCTCCTGTCTCCTCATTTTTTTTTTGTTAATTTTTCCTTTTTGCGATTTTTTTAAAGGTAGAATTTCTCTCTGGCTCTCAGCTCCATCTTTTGTTTTGTTAATAAACCCTTCTGCTCCTTTCTCCCAGGCAGGAGAGTTGAGCCATTCTCTGAGAAGAATCCACATGGATACTGGGAACTAGATATTTCAGGCACAGGAGAAATGAAGTTTTTCTACTCATAATTCAGCCTCCAGCAAGCAAAGCTAGTGTGGTAGGGAGACCCTCTGTCCTTCTCTCCCTGTCCCTGTGTCTCTGAGGTCTCTGTCTCTCTCTGCTCCTGTCTCCTCATTTTTTTTTTGGTAATTTTTCCTTTTTACGATTTTTTTAAAGGTAGAATTTCTCTCTGGCTCTCAGTTCCATCTTTTGTTTTGTTACTAAGCCCTTCTGCTCCTTTCTCCCAGGCAGGAGAGTTGAGCCATTCTCTGAGAAGAATCCACATGGATACTGGGAACTAGATATTTCAGGCACAGGAGAAATGAAGATTTTCTACTCATAATTCACCCTCCAGCAAGCAAAGCTAGTGGGGTAGGGAGCCCCTCTGGCCTTCTATCCCTGTCCCTGTGTCTCTGAGGCCTCTGTCTCTCTCTGCTCCTGTCTCCTCATTTTTTTTTGTTAATTTTTCCTTTTTACGATTTTTTTAAAGGTAGCATTTCTCTCTGGCTCTCAGCTCCATCTTTTGTTTTGTTAATAAGCCCTTCTGCTCCTTTCTCCCAGGCAGGAGAGTTGAGCCATTCTCTGAGAAGAATCCACATGGATACTGGGAACTAGATATTTCAGGCACAGGAGAAATGAAGATTTTCTACTCATAATTCAGCCTCCAGCAAGCAAAGCTAGTGTGGTAGGGAGCCCCTCTGGCCTTCTATCCCTGTCCCTGTGTCTCTGAGGCCTCTGTCTCTCTCTGCCCTTGTCTCCTCATATTTTTTTGTTAATTTTTCCTTTTTACGATTTTTTTAAAGGTAGCATTTCTCTCTGGCTCTCAGCTCCATCTTTTGTTTTGTTACTAAACCCTTCTGCTCCTTTCTCCCAGGCAGGAGAGTTGAGCCATTCTCTGAGAAGGATAAACATGGATACTGGGAACTAGATATTTCAGGCACAGGAGAAATGAAGATTTTCTACTCATAATTCAGCCCCCAGGAAGCAAAGCTAGTGTGGTAGGGAGCCCCTCTGGCCTTCTATCCCTGTCCCTGTGTCTCTGAGGTCTCTGTCTCTCTCTGCTCCTGTCTCCTCCTATTTTTTTGGTAATTTTTCCTTTTTACGATTTTTTTAAAGGTAGAATTTCTCTCTGGCTCTCAGCTCCATCTTTTGTTTTGTTAATAAGCCCTTCTGCTCCTTTCTCCCAGGCAGGAGAGTTGAGCCATTCTCTGAGAAGAATCCACATGGATACTGGGAACTAGTTCTTTCAGGCACAGGAGAAATGAAGATTTTCTACTCATAATTCAGGCTCCAGCAAGCAAAGCTAGTGTGGTAGGGAGCCCCTCTGGCCTTCAATCCCTGTCCCTGTGTCTCTGAGGCCTCTGACTCTCTCTGCTCCTGTCTCCTCATTTTTTTTTTGGTAATTTTTCCTTTTTACGATTTTTTTAAAGGTAGAATTACTCTCTGGCTCTCAGCTCCATCTTTTGTTTTCTTACTAAGCCCTTCTGCTCCTTTCTCCCTGGCAGGAGAGTTGAGCCATTCTCTGAGAAGAATCCCCATGGATACTGGGAACTAGATATTTCAGGCACAGGAGATATGAAGATTTTCTACTCATAATTCAGCCTCCAGCAAGCAAAGCTGGTGTGGTAGGGAGCCCCTCTGGCCTTCAATCCCTGTCCATGTGTCTCTGAGGCCTCTGTCTCTGTCTGCTCCTGTCTCCTCATTATTTTTTTGTTAATTTTTCCTTTTTACGATTTTTTAAAAGGTAGAATTTCTCTCTGACTCTCAGCTCCATCTTTTGTTTTGTTAATAAGCCCTTCTGCTCCTTTCTCCCAGGCAGGAGAGTTGAGCCATTCTCTGAGAAGAATCCACATGGATACTGGGAACGAGATATTTCAGGCACAGGAGAAATGAAGTTTTTCTACTCATAATTCAGCCTCCAGCAAGCAAAGCTAGTGTGGTAGGGAGACCCTCTGGCCTTCTCTCCCTGTCCCTGTGTCTCTGAGGTCTCTGTCTCTCTCTGCTCCTGTCTCCTCATATTTTTTTGGTAATTTTTCCTTTGTACGATTTTTTTAAAGGTAGAATTTCTCTCTGGCTCTCAGCTCCATCTTTTGTTTTGTTACTAAGCCCTTCTGCTCCTTTCTCCCAGGCAGGAGAGTTGAGCCATTCTCTGAGAAGAATCCACATGGATACTGGGAAATAGATATTTCAGGCACAGGAGAAATGAAGTTTTTCTACTCATAATTCAGCCTCCAGCAAGCAAAGCTAGTGTGGTAGGGAGCCCCTCTGGCCTTCTATCCCTGTTCCTGTGTCTCTGAGGCCTCTGTCTCTCTCTGCTCCTGTCTCCTCATTTTTTTTTTGTTAATTTTTCCTTTTTGAGATTTTTTTAAAGGTAGAATTTCTCTCTGGCTCTCAGCTCCATCTTTTGTTTTGTTAATAAACCCTTCTGCTCCTTTCTCCCAGGCAGGAGAGTTGAGCCATTCTCTGAGAAGAATCCACATGGATACTGGGAACTAGATATTTCAGGCACAGGAGAAATGAAGTTTTTCTACTCATAATTCAGCCTCCAGCAAGCAAAGCTAGTGTGGTAGGGAGACCCTCTGTCCTTCTCTCCCTGTCCCTGTGTCTCTGAGGTCTCTGTCTCTCTCTGCTCCTGTCTCCTCATTTTTTTTTTGGTAATTTTTCCTTTTTACGATTTTTTTAAAGGTAGAATTTCTCTCTGGCTCTCAGTTCCATCTTTTGTTTTGTTACTAAGCCCTTCTGCTCCTTTCTCCCAGGCAGGAGAGTTGAGCCATTCTCTGAGAAGAATCCACATGGATACTGGGAACTAGATATTTCAGGCACAGGAGAAATGAAGATTTTCTACTCATAATTCAGCCTCCAGCAAGCAAAGCTAGTGTGGTAGGGAGCCCCTCTGGCCTTCTATCCCTGTCCCTGTGTCTCTGAGGCCTCTGTCTCTCTCTGCTCCTGTCTCCTCATTTTTTTTTTGTTAATTTTTCCTTTTTACGATTTTTTTAAAGGTAGCATTTCTCTCTGGCTCTCAGCTCCATCTTTTGTTTTGTTAATAAGCCCTTCTGCTCCTTTCTCCCAGGCAGGAGAGGTGAGCCATTCTCTGAGAAGAATCCACATGGATACTGGGAACTAGATATTTCAGGCACAGGAGAAATGAAGTTTTTCTACTCATAATTCAGCCTCCAGCAAGCAAAGCTAGTGTGGTAGGGAGCCCCTCTGGCCTTCTATCTCTGTCCCTGTGTCTCTGAGGTCTCTGTCTCTCTCTGCTCCTGTCTCCTCATATTTTTTTGGTAATTTTTCGTTTGTACGATTTTTTTAAAGTTAGAATTTCTCTCTGGCCCTCAGCTCCATCTTTTGTTTTGTTAATAAGCCCTTCTGCTCCTTTCTCACAGGCAGGAGAGTTGAGCCATTCTCTGAGAAGAATCCACATGGATACTGGGAACTAGATATTTCAGACACAGGAGAAATGAAGATTTTCTACTCATAATTCAGCCTCCAGCAAGCAAAGCTAGTGTGCTAGGGAGCCCCTCTGGCATTCTATCCCTGTCCCTGTGTCTCTGAGGCCTCTGTCTCTCTCTGCTCCTGTCTCCTCATTATTTTTGTTAATTTTTACTTTTTACGATTTTTTTAAAAGGTATAATTTCTCTCTGGCTCTCAGCTCCATCTTTTGTTTTGTTAATAAGCCCTTCTGCTCCTTTCTCCCAGGCAGGAGAGTTGAACCATTCTCTGAGAAGAATCCACATGGATACTGGGAACGAGATATTTCAGGCACAGGAGAAATGAAGTTTTTCTACTCATAATTCAGCCTCCAGCAAGCAAAGCTAGTGTGGTAGGGAGACCCTCTGGCCTTCTATCCCTGTCCCTGTGTCTCCGAGGACTCTGTCTCTGTCTGCTCCTGCCTCCTCATATTTTTTTCGTAATTTTTCCTTTTTACGATTTTTTTAAAGGTAGAATTTCTCTCTGGCTCTCAGCTCCATCTTTTGTTTTGTTACTAAGCCCTTCTGCTCCTTTCTCCCAGGCAGGAGAGTTGAGCCATTCTCTGAGAAGTATCCACATGGATACTGGGAACTAGATATTTCAGACACAGGAGAAATGAAGTTTTTCTACTCATAATTCAGCCTCCAGCAAGCAAAGCTAGTGTGGTAGGGAGCCCCTCTGGCCTTCTATCCCTGTCCCTGTGTCTCTGAGGTCTCTGTCTCTCTCTGCTCCTGTCTCCTCATTTTTTTTGGTAATTTTTCCTTTGTACGATCTTTTTAAAGGTAGAATTTCTCTCTGGCTCTCAGCTCCATCTTTTGTTTTGTTATTAAGCTTTTCTGCTCCTTTCTCCCAGGCAGGAGTGTTGAGCCATTCTCTGAGAAGAATCCTCATGGATACTGGGAACTAGATATTTCAGGCACAGGAGAAATGAAGATTTTCTACTCATAATTCAGCCTCCAGCAAGCAAAGCTAGTGTGGTAGGGAGCCCCTCTGGCCTTCTATCCCTGTCCCTGTGTCTCTGAGGCCTCTGTCTCTCTCTGCTCCTGTCTCCTCATTTTTTTTTGGTAATTTTTCCTTTTTACGATTTTTTTAAAGGTAGCATTTCTCTCTGGCTCTCAGCTCCATCCTTTGTTTTGTTAATAAGCCCTCCTGTTCCTTTCTCCCAGGCAGGAGAGTTGAGCCATTCTCTGAGAAGAATCCACATGGATACTGGGAACTAGATATTTCAGGCACAGGAGAAATGAAGATTTTCTACTCATAATTCAGCCTCCAGCAAGCAAAGCTAGTGTAGTAGGGAGCCCCTCTGGCCTTCTCTCCCTGTCCCTGTGTCTCTGAGGTCTCTGTCTCTCTCTGCTCCTGTCTCATCATTTTTTTTTGGTAATTTTTGCTTTTTGCGATTTTTTTAAAGGTCGAATTTCTCTCTGGCTCTCAGCTCCATCTTTTGTTTTGTTCTTAAGCCCTTCTGCTCCTTTCTCCCAGGCAGGAGAGTTGAGCCATTCTCTGAGAAGGATCCACATGGATACTGGGAACTAGATATTTCAGGCACAGGAGAAATGAAGATTTTCTACTCATAATTCAGCCTCCAGCAAGCAAAGCTAGTGTGGTAGGGAGCCCCTCTGGCCTTCTATCCCTGTCCCTGTGTCTCTGAGGTCTCTGTCTCTCTCTGCTCCTGTCTCCTCCTATTTTTTTGGTAATTTTTCCTCTTTACGATTTTTTTAAAGGTAGAATTTCTCTCTGGCTCTCAGCTCCATCTTTTGTTTTGTTAATAAGCCCTTCTGCTCCTTTCTCCCAGGCAGGAGAGTTGAGCCATTCTCTGAGAAGAATCCACATGGATACTGGGAACTGGATATTTCAGGCACAGGAGAAATGAAGATTTTCTACTCATAATTCAGCCTCCAGCAAGCAAAGCTAGTGTGGTAGGGAGCCCCTCTGGCCTTCTATCCCTGTCCCAGTGTCTCTGAGGTCTCTGTCTCTCTCTGCTCCTGTCTCCTCATTTTTTTTTGGTAATTTTTCATTTTTACGATTTTTTTAAAGGTAGAATTTCTCTCTGGCTCTCAGCTCCATCTTTTGTTTTGTTAATAAGCCCTTCTGCTCCTTTCTCCCAGGCAGGAGAGTTGAGCCATTCTCTGAGAAGAATCCACATGGATACTGGGAACTACATATTTCAGGCACAGGAGAAATGAAGATTTTATACTCATAATTCAGCCTCCAGCAAGCAAAGCTGGTGTGGTAGGGAGCCCCTCTGGCCTTCTATCCTTGTCCCTGTGTCTCTGAGGCCTCTGTCTCTCTCTGCTCCTGTCTCCTCATTATTTTTTTGTTAATTTTTACTTTTTACGATTTTTTTAAAAGGTAGAATTTCTCTCTGGCTCTCAGCTCCATCTTTTGTTTTGTTACTAAGCCCTTCTGCTCCTTTCTCCCAGGCAGGAGAGTTGAGCCATTCTCTGAGAAGTATCCACATGGATACTGGGAACGAGATATTTCAGGCACAGGAGAAATGAAGTTTTTCTACTCATAATTCAGCCTCCAGCAAGCAAAGCTAGTGTGGTAGGCAGCCCCTCTGGCCTTCTATCCCTGTTCCTGTGTCTCTGAGGCCTCTGTCTCTCTCTGCTCCTGTCCCCTCATTTTTTTTTTGTTAATTTTTCCTTTTTGCGACTTTTTAAAGGTAGAATTTCTCTCTGGCTCTCAGCTCCATCTTTTGTTTTGTTAATAAACCCTTCTGCTCCTTTCTCCCAGGCAGGAGAGTTGAGCCATTCTCTGAGAAGAATCCACATGGATACTGGGAACTAGATATTTCAGGCACAGGAGAAATGAAGTTTTTCAACTCATAATTCAGCCTCCAGCAAGCAAAGCTAGTGTGGTAGGGAGACCCTCTGTCCTTCTCTCCCTGTCCCTGTGTCTCTGAGGTCTCTGTCTCTCTCTGCTCCTGTCTCCTCATATTTTTTTCGTAATTTTTCTTTTTACGATTTTTTTAAAGGTAGAATTTCTCTCTGGCTCTCAGTTCCATCTTTTGTTTTGTTACTAAGCCCTTCTGCTCCTTTCTCCCAGGCAGGAGAGTTGAGCCATTCTCTGAGAAGAATCCACATGGATACTGGGAACTAGATATTTCAGGCACAGGAGAAATGAAGTTTTTCTACTCATAATTCAGCCTCCAGCAAGCAAAGCTAGTGTGGTAGGGAGACCCTCTGTCCTTCTCTCCCTGTCCCTGTGTCTCTGAGGTCTCTGTCTCTCTCTGCTCCTGTCTCCTCATATTTTTTTCGTAATTTTTCTTTTTACGATTTTTTTAAAGGTAGAATTTCTCTCTGGCTCTCAGTTCCATCTTTTGTTTTGTTACTAAGCCCTTCTGCTCCTTTCTCCCAGGCAGGAGAGTTGAGCCATTCTCTGAGAAGAATCCACATGGATACTGGGAACTAGATATTTCAGGCACAGGAGAAATGAAGATTTTCTACTCATAATTCAGCCTCCAGCAAGCAAAGCTAGTGTGGTAGGGAGCCCATCTGGCCTTCTATCCCTGTCCCTGTGTCTCTGAGGCCTCTGTCTCTCTCTGCTCCTGTCTCCTCATTTTTTTTTGTTAATTTTTCCTTTTTACGATTTTTTTAAAGGTAGCATTTCTCTCTGGCTCTCAGCTCCATCTTTTGTTTTGTTAATAAGCCCTTCTGCTCCTTTCTCCCAGGCAGGAGAGTTGAGCCATTCTCTGAGAAGAATCCACATGGATACTGGGAACTAGATATTTCAGGCACAGGAGAAATGAAGATTTTCTACTCATAATTTAGCCTCCAGCAAGCAAAGCTAGTGTGGTAGGGAGCCCCTCTGGCATTCTATCCCTGTCCCTGTGTCTCTGAGGTCTCTGTCTCTCTCTGCTCCAGTCTCCTCATTTTTTTTTTGGTAATTTTTCCTTTTTACGATTTTTTTAAAGGTAGAATTTCTCTCTGGCTCTCAGCTCCATCTTTTGTTTTGTTAATAAGCCCTTCTGCTCCTTTCTCCCAGGCAGGAGAGTTGAGCCATTCTCTGAGAAGAATCCACATGGATACTGGGAACTAGATATTTCAGACACAGGAGAAATGAAGTTTTTCTACTCATAATTCAGCCTCCAGCAAGCAAAGCTAGTGTGGTAGGGAGCCCCTCTGGCCTTCTATCCCTGTCCCTGTGTCTCTGAGGTCTCTGTCTCTCTCTGCTCCTGTCTCCTCATTATTTTTGGTAATTTTTCCTTTGTACGATTTTTTTAAAGGTAGAATTTCTCTCTGGCTCTCAGCTCCATCTTTTGTTTTGTTAATAAGCCCTTCTGCTCCTTTCTCCCAGGCAGGAGAGTTGAGCCATTCTCTGAGAAGAATCCACATGGATACTGGGAACTAGATATTCAGGCACAGGAGAAATGAAGATTTTCTACTCATAATTCAGCCTCCAGCAAGCAAAGCTAGTGTGGTAGGGAGCCCCTCTGGCCTTCTATCCCTGTCCCTGTGTCTCTGAGGCCTCTGTCTCTCTCTGCTCCTGTCTCCTCATTTTTTTTGTTAATTTTTCCTTTTTACGATTTTTTTAAAGGTAGCATTTCTCTCTGGCTCTCAGCTCCATCTTTTGTTTTGTTAATAAGCCCTTCTGCTCCTTTCTCCCAGGCAGGAGAGTTGAGCCATTCTCTGAGAAGAATCCACATGGATACTGGGAACTAGATATTTCAGGCACAGGAGAAATGAAGATTTTCTACTCATAATTCAGCCTCCAGCAAGCAAAGCTAGTGTGGTAGGGAGCCCCTCTGGAATTCTCTCCCTTTCCCTGTGCCTCTGAGGTCTCTGTCTCTCTCTGATCCTGTCTCATCATTTTCTTTTGGTAATTTTTGCTTTTTACGATTATTTTAAAGGTAGAATTTCTCTCTGGCTCTCAGGTCCATCTTTTGTTTTGTTATTAAGCCCTTCTGCTCCTTTCTTCCAGGCAGGAGAGTTGAGCCATTCTCTGAGAAGAATCCACATGGATACTGGGAACTAGATATTTCAGGCACAGGAGAAATGAAGATTTTCTACTCATAATTCAGCCTCCAGCAAGCAAAGCTGGTGTGGTAGTGAGCCCCTCTGGCCTTCTATCCCTGTCCCTGTGTCTCTGAGGCCTCTGTCTCTCTCTGCTCCTGTCTCCTCATTATTTTTTTGTTAATTTTTACTTTTTACGATTTTTTTAAAAGGTAGAATTTCTCTCTGGCTCTCAGCTCCATCTTTTGTTTTGTTAATAAGCCCTTCTGCTCCTTTCTCCCAGCAGGAGAGTTGAGCCATTATCTGAGAAGAATCCACATGGATACTGGGAACTAGATATTTCAGGCACAGGAGAAATGAAGTTTTTCTACTCATAATTCAGCCTCCAGCAAGCAAAGCTAGTGTGGTAGGGAGACCCTCTGGCCTTCTCTCCCTGTCCCTGTGTCTCTGAGGTCTCTGTCTCTCTCTGCTCCTGTCTCCTCATTTTTTTTTGGTAATTTTTCTTTTTACGATTTTTTTAAAGGCAGAATTTCTCTCTGGCTCTCAGTTCCATCTTTTGTTTTGTTACTAAGCCCTTCAGCTCCTTTTTCCCAGGCAGGAGAGTTGAGCCATTCTCTGAGAAGAATCCACATGGATACTGGGAACTAGATATTTCAGGCACAGGAGAAATGAAGATTTTCTACTCATAATTCAGCCTCCAGCAAGCAAAGCTAGTGTGGTAGGGAGCCGCTCTGGCCTTCTATCCCTGTCCCTGTGTCTCTGAGGCCTCTGTCTCTCTCTGCTCCTGTCTCCTCATTTATTTTTTGTTAATTTTTCCTTTTTACGATTTTTTTAAAGGTAGCATTTCTCTCTGGCTCTCAGCTCCATCTTTTGTTTTGTTAATAAGCCCTTCTGCTCCTTTCTCCCAGGCAGGAGAGTTGAGCCATTCTCTGAGAAGAATCCACATGGATACTGGGAACTAGATATTTCAGGCACAGGAGAAATGAAGATTTTCTACTCATAATTTAGCCTCCAGCAAGCAAAGCTAGTGTGGTAGGGAGCCCCTCTGGCCTTCTATCCCTGTCCCTGTGTCTCTGAGGTCTCTGTCTCTCTCTGCTCCTGTCTCCTCATTTTTTTTGGTAATTTTTCCTTTTTACGATTTTTTTAAAGGTAGAATTTCTCTCTGGCTCTCAGCTCCATCTTTTGTTTTGTTAATAAGCCCTTCTGCTCCTTTCTCCCAGGCAGGAGAGTTGAGCCATTCTCTGAGAAGAATCCACATGGATACTGGGAACTAGATATTTCAGGCACAGGAGAAATGAAGATTTTCTACTCATAATTCAGCCTCCAGCAAGCAAAGCTAGTATGGTAGGGAGCCCCTCTGGCCTTCTATCCCTGTCCCTGTGTCTCTGAGGTCTCTGTCTCTCTCTGCTCCTGTCTCCTCCTATTTTTTTGGTAATTTTTCCTTTGTACGATTTTTTTTAAAGGTAGAATTTCTCTCTGGCTCTCAGCTCCATCTTTTGTTTTGTTAATAAGCGCTTCTGCTCCTTTCTCCCAGGCAGGAGAGTTGAGCCATTCTCTGAGAAGTATCCACATGGATACTGGGAACTTGATATTTCAGGCACAGGAGAAATGAAGATTTTCTACTCATAATTCAGCCTCCAGCAAGCAAAGCTAGTGTGGTAGGGAGCCCCTCTGGCCTTCTCTCCCTGTCCCTGTGTCTCTGAGGTCTCTGTCTCTCTCTGCTCCTGTCTCCTCATTTTTTTTTGGTAATTTTTGCTTTTTACGATTTTTTTAAAGGTAGAATTTCTCTCTGGCTCTCAGCTCCATCTTTTGTTTTGTTACTAAGCCCTTCTGCTCCTTTCTCCCAGGCAGGAGAGTTGAGCCATTCTCTGAGAAGAATCCACATGGATACTGGGAACTAGATATTTCAGGCACAGGAGAAATGAAGTTTTTCTACTCATAATTCAGCCTCCAGCAAGCAAAGCTAGTGTGGTAGGGAGCCCCTCTGGCCTTCTATCCCTGTTCCTGTGTCTCTGAGGCCTCTGTCTCTCTCTGCTCCTGTCTCCTCATTTTTTTTTTGTTAATTTTTCCTTTTTGCGATTTTTTTAAAGGTAGAATTTCTCTCTGGCTCTCAGCTCCATCTTTTGTTTTGTTAATAAACCCTTCTGCTCCTTTCTCCCAGGCAGGAGAGTTGAGCCATTCTCTGAGAAGAATCCACATGGATACTGGGAACTAGATATTTCAGGCACAGGAGAAATGAAGTTTTTCTACTCATAATTCAGCCTCCAGCAAGCAAAGCTAGTGTGGTAGGGAGACCCTCTGTCCTTCTCTCCCTGTCCCTGTGTCTCTGAGGTCTCTGTCTCTCTCTGCTCCTGTCTCCTCATTTTTTTTTGGTAATTTTTCCTTTTTACGATTTTTTTAAAGGTAGAATTTCTCTCTGGCTCTCAGTTCCATCTTTTGTTTTGTTACTAAGCCCTTCTGCTCCTTTCTCCCAGGCAGGAGAGTTGAGCCATTCTCTGAGAAGAATCCACATGGATACTGGGAACTAGATATTTCAGGCACAGGAGAAATGAAGATTTTCTACTCATAATTCAGCCTCCAGCAAGCAAAGCTAGTGTGGTAGGGAGCCCCTCTGGCCTTCTATCCCTGTCCCTGTGTCTCTGAGGCCTCTGTCTCTCTCTGCTCCTGTCTCCTCATTTTTTTTTTGTTAATTTTTCCTTTTTACGATTTTTTTAAAGGTAGCATTTCTCTCTGGCTCTCAGCTCCATCTTTTGTTTTGTTAATAAGCCCTTCTGCTCCTTTCTCCCAGGCAGGAGAGGTGAGCCATTCTCTGAGAAGAATCCACATGGATACTGGGAACTAGATATTTCAGGCACAGGAGAAATGAAGATTTTCTACTCATAATTTAGCCTCCAGCAAGCAAAGCTAGTGTGGTAGGGAGCCCCTCTGGCCTTCAATCCCTGTCCCTGTGTCTCTGAGGCCTCTGACTCTCTCTGCTCCTGTCTCCTCATTTTTTTTTGGTAATTTTTCCTTTTTACGATTTTTTTAAAGGTAGAATTACTCACTGGCTCTCAGCTCCATCTTTTGTTTTGTTAATAAGCCCTTCTGCTCCTTTCTCCCAGGCAGGAGAGTTGAGCCATTCTCTGAGAAGAATCCACATGGATACTGGGAACTAGATATTTCAGGCACAGGAGATATGAAGATTTTCTACTCATAATTCAGCCTCCAGCAAGCAAAGCTGGTGTGGTAGGGAGCCCCTCTGGCCTTCTATCCCTGTCCATGTGTCTCTGAGGCCTCTGTCTCTGTCTGCTCCTGTCTCCTCATTATTTTTTTGTTAATTTTTGCTTTTTACGATTTTTTAAAAGGTAGCATTTCTCTCTGGCTCTCAGCTCCATCTTTTGTTTTGTTAATAAGCCCTTCTGCTCCTTTCTCCCAGGCAGGAGAGTTGAGCCATTCTCTGAGAAGAATCCACATGGATACTGGGAAGGAGATATTTCAGGCACAGGAGAAATGAAGTTTTTCTACTCATAATTCAGCCTCCAGCAAGCAAAGCTAGTGTGGTAGCTAGACCCTCTGGCCTTCTCTCCCTGTCCCTGTGTCTCTGAGGACTCTGTCTCTCTCTGCTCCTGTCTCCTCATATTTTTTTGGTAATTTTTCCTTTGTACGATTTTTTTAAAGGTAGAATTTCTCTCTGGCTCTCAGCTCCATCTTTTGTTATGTTACTAAGCCCTTCTGCTCCTTTCTCCCAGGCAGGAGAGTTGAGCCATTCTCTGAGAAGAATCCACATGGATACTGGGAACTAGATATTTCAGGCACAGGAGAAATGAAGATTTTCTACTCATAATTCAGCCTCCAGCAAGCAAAGCTAGTGTGGTAGTGAGCCCCTCTGGCCTTCTAATCCCTTTCCCTGTGTCTCTGAGGTCTCTGTCTCTCTCTGCTCCGGTCTCCTCCTATTTTTTTGGTAATTTTTCCTTTGTACGATTTTTTTTAAAGGTGGAATTTCTCTCTGGCTCTCAGCTCCATCTTTTGTTTTGTTAATAAGCCCTTCTGCTCCTTTCTCCCAGGCAGGAGAGTTGAGCCATTCTCTGAGAAGAATCCACATGGATACTGGGAACTAGATATTTCAGGCACAGGAGAAATGAAGATTTTCTACTCATAATTCAGCCTCCAGCAAGCAAAGCTAGTGTGGTAGGGAGCCCCTCTGGACTTCTCTCCCTGTCCCTGTGTCTCTGAGGTCTCTGTCTCTCTCTGCTCCTGTCTCCTCATTTTTTTTTGGTAATTTTTGCTTTTTACGATTTTTTTAAAGGTAGAATTTCTCTCTGGCTCTCAGCTCCATCTTTTGTTATGTTACTAAGCCCTTCTGCTCCTTTCTCCCAGGCAGGAGAGTTGAGCCATTCTCTGAGAAGAATCCACATGGATACTGGGAACTAGATATTTCAGGCACAGGAGAAATGAAGTTTTTCTACTCATAATTCAGCGTCCAGCAAGCAAAGCTAGTGTGGTAGGGAGCCCCTCTGGCCTTCTATCCCTGTCCCTGTGTCTCTGAGGCCTCTGTCTCTCTCTGCTCCTGTCTCCTCATTTTTTTTTTGTTAATTTTTCCTTTTTGCGATTTTTTTAAAGGTAGAATTTCTCTCTGGCTCTCAGCTCCATCTTTTGTTTTCTTAATAAACCCTTCTGCTCCTTTCTCCCAGGCAGGAGAGTTGAGCCATTCTCTGAGAAGAATCCACATGGATACTGGGAACTAGATATTTCAGGCACAGGAGAAATGATGTTTTTCTACTCATAATTCAGCCTCCAGCAAGCAAAGCTAGTGTGGTAGGGAGACCCTCTGTCCTTCTCTCCCTGTCCCTGTGTCTCTGTGGTCTCTGTCTCTCTCTGCTCCTGTCTCCTCATTTTTTTTTGGTAATTTTTCCTTTTTACGATTTTTTTAAAGGTAGAATTTCTCTCTGGCTCTCAGTTCCATCTTTTGTTTTGTTACTAAGCCCTTCTGCTCCTTTCTCCCAGGCAGGAGAGTTGAGCCATTCTCTGAGAAGAATCCACATGGATACTGGGAACTAGATATTTCAGGCACAGGAGAAATGAAGATTTTCTACTCATAATTCAGCCTCCAGCAAGCAAAGCTAGTGGGGTAGGGAGCCCCTCTGGCCTTCTATCCCTGTCCCTGTGTCTCTGAGGCCTCTGTCTCTCTCTGCTCCTGTCTCCTCATTTTTTTTTGTTAATTTTTCCTTTTTACGATTTTTTTAAAGGTAGCATTTCTCTCTGGCTCTCAGCTCCATCTTTTGTTTTGTTAATAAGCCCTTCTGCTCCTTTCTCCCAGGCAGGAGAGTTGAGCCATTCTCTGAGAAGAATCCACATGGATACTGGGAACTAGATATTTCAGGAACAGGAGAAATGAAGATTTTCTACTCATAATTCAGGCTCCAGCAAGCAAAGCTAGTGTGGTAGGGAGCCCCTCTGGCCTTCTATCCCTGTCCCTGTGTCTCTGAGGCCTCTGACTCTCTCTGCTCCAGTCTCCTCATTTTTTTTTTGGTAATTTTTCCTTTATACGATTTTTTTAAAGGTAGAATTACTCTCTGGCTCTCAGCTCCATCTTCTGTTTTGTTATTAAGCCCTTCTGCTCCTTTCTCCCAGGCAGGAGAGTTGAGCCATTCTCTGAGAAGAATCCACATGGATACTGGGAACTAGATATTTCAGGCACAGGAGAAATGAAGATTTTCTACTCATAATTCAGCCTCCAGCAAGCAAAGCTGGTGTGGTAGGGAGCCCCTCTGGCCTTCTATCCCTGTCCCTGTGTCTCTGAGGCCTCTGTCTCTCTCTGCTCCTGTCTCCTCATTATTTTTTTGTTAATTTTTACTTTTTACGATTTTTTAAAACGTAGAATTTCTCTCTGACTCTCAGCTCCATCTTTTGTTTTGTTAATAAGCCCTACTGCTCCTTTCTCCCAGGCAGGAGAGTTGAGCCATTCTCTGAGAAGAATCCACATGGATACTGGGAACGAGATATTTCAGGCACAGGAGAAATGAAGTTTTTCTACTCAAAATTCAGCCTCCAGCAAGCAAAGCTAGTGTGGTAGGGAGACCCTCTGGCCTTCTCTCCCTGTCCCTGTGTCTCTGAGGACTCTGTCTCTCTCTGCTCCTGTCTCCTCATATTTTTTTGGTAATTTTTTCTTTGTACGATTTTTTTAAAGGTAGAATTTCTCTCTGGCTTTCAGCTCCATCTTTTGTTTTGTTACTAAGCCCTTCTGCTCCTATCTCCCAGGCAGGAGAGTTGAGCCATTCTCTGAGAAGAAACCACATGGATACTGGGAACTAGATATTTCAGGCACAGGAGAAATGAAGATTTTCTACTCATAATTCAGCCTCCAGCAAGCAAAGCTAGTGTGGTAGGGAGCCCCTCTGGCCTTCTATCCCTGTTCCTGTGTCTCTGAGGCCTCTGTCTCTCTCTGCTCCTGTCTAATCATTTTTTATTTTGTTAATTTTTCCTTTTTACGATTTTTTTAAAGGTAGAATTTCTCTCTGGCTCTCAGCTCCATCTTTTGTTTTGTTAATAAACCCTTCTGCTCCTTTCTCCCAGGCAGGAGAGTTGAGCCATTCTCTGAGAAGAATCCACATGGATACTGGGAACTAGATATTTCAGGCACAGGAGAAATGAAGTTTTTCTACTCATAATTCAGCCTCCAGCAAGCAAAGCTAGTGTGGTAGGGAGCCCCTCTGGCCTTCTCTCCCTGTCCCTGTGTCTCTGAGGTCTCTGTCTCTCTCTGCTCCTGTCTCTTCCTTTTTTTTTTGGTAATTTTTCCTTTTTACGATTTTTTTAAAGGTAGAATTTCTCTCTGGCTCTCAGTTCCATCTTTTGTTTTGTTACTAAGCCATTCTGCTCCTTTCTCCCAGGCAGGAGAGTTGAGCCATTCTCTGAGAAGAAACCACATGGATACTGGGAACTAGATATTTCAGGCACAGGAGAAATGAAGATTTTCTACTCATAATTCAGCCTCCAGCAAGCAAAGCTAGTGTGGTAGGGAGCCCCTCTGGCTTTCTGTCCTTGTCCCTGTGTCTCTGAGGCCTCTGTCTCTCTCTGCTCCTGTCTCCTCATTTTTTTTTGTTAATTTTTCCTTTTTACGATTTTTTTAAAGGTAGCATTTCTCTCTGGCTCTCAGCTCCATCTTTTGTTTTGTTAATAAGCCCTTCTGCTCCTTTCTCCCAGGCAGGAGAGTTGAGCCATTCTCTGAGAAGAATCCACATGGATACTGGGAAATAGATATTTCAGGCACAAGAGAAATGAAGATTTTCTACTCATAATTTAGCCTCCAGCAAGCAAAGCTAGTGTGGTAGGGAGCCCCTCTGGCCTTCTATCCCTGTCCCTGTGTCTCTGAGGTCTCTGTCTCTCTCTTCTCCTGTCTCCTCATATTTTTTTGGTAATTTTTCCTTTTTACGATTTTTTTAAAGTTAGAATTTCTCTCTGGCTCTCAGCTCCATCTTTTGTTTTGTTAATAAGCCCTTCTGCTCCTTTCTCCCAGGCAGGAGAGTGGAGCCATTCTCTGAGAAGGATCCACATGGATACTGGGAACTAGATATTTCAGGCACAGGAGAAATGAAGATTTTCTACTCATAATTCAGCCTCCAGCAAGCAAAGCTAGTGTGGTAGGGAGCCCCTCTGGCCTTCTATCCCTGTCCCTGTGTCTCTGAGGTCTCGTTCTCTCTCTGCTCCTGTCTCCTCCTAATTTTTTGGTAATTTTTCCTTTGTACGATTTTTTTTAAAGGTAGAATTTCTCTCTGGCTCTCAGCTCCATCTTTTGTTTTGTTAATAAGCCCTTCTGCTCCTTTCTCCCAGGCAGGAGTGTTGAGCCATTCTCTGAGAAGTATCCACATGGATACTGGGAACTAGATATTTCAGGCAAGGGAGAAATGAAGATTTTCTACTCATAATTCAGCCTCCAGCAAGCAAAGCTAGTGTGGTAGGGAGCCCCTCTGGCCTTCTCTCCCTGTCCCTGTGTCTCTGAGGTCTCTGTCTCTCTCTGCTCCTGTCTCCTCATTATTTTTTTGGTAATTTTTGCTTTTTACGATTTTTTTAAAGGTAGAATTTCTCTCTGGCTCTCAGCTCCATCTTTTGTTTTGTTACTAAGCCCTTCTGCTCCTTTCTCCCAGGCAGGAGAGTTGAGCCATTCTCTGAGAAGAATCCACATGGATACTGGGAACTAGATATTTCAGGCACAGGAGAAATGAAGATTTTCTACTCATAATTCAGCCTCCAGCAAGCAAAGCTGGTGTGGTAGGGAGCCCCTCTGGCCTTCTATCCCTGTCCCTGTGTCTCTGAGGCCTCTGTCTCTCTCTGCTCCTGTCTCCTCATTATTTTTTTGTTAATTTTTACTTTTTACGATTTTTTAAAAGGTAGAATTTCTCTCTGACTCTCAGCTCCATCTTTTGTTTTGTTAATAAGCCCTACTGCTCCTTTCTCCCAGGCAGGAGAGTTGAGCCATTCACTGAGAAGAATCCACATGGATACTGGGAACGACATATTTCAGGCACAGGAGAAATGAAATTTTTCTACTCATAATTCAGCCTCCAGCAAGCAAAGCTAGTGTGGTAGGGAGACCCTCTGGCCTTCTCTCCCTGTCCCTGTGTCTCTGAGGACTCTGTCTCTCTCTGCTCCTGTCTCCTCATATTTTTTTGGTAATTTTTCCTTTGTACGATTTTTTTAAAGGTAGAATTTCTCTCTGGCTTTCAGCTCCATCTTTTGTTTTGTTACTAAGCCCTTCTGCTCCTTTCTCCCAGGCAGGAGAGTTGAGCCATTCTCTGAGAAGAAACCACATGGATACTGGGAACTAGATATTTCAGGCACAGGAGAAATGAAGATTTTCTACTCATAATTCAGCCTCCAGCAAGCAAAGCTAGTGTGGTAGGGAGCCCCTCTGGCCTTCTATCCCTGTTCCTGTGTCTCTGAGGCCTCTGTCTCTCTCTGCTCCTGTCTACTCATTTTTTATTTTGTTAATTTTTCCTTTTTTCGATTTTTTTAAAGGTAGAATTTCTCTCTGGCTCTCAGCTCCATCTTTTGTTTTGTTAATAAACCCTTCTGCTCCTTTCTCCCAGGCAGGAGAGTTGAGCCATTCTCTGAGAAGAATCCACATGGATACTGGGAACTAGATATTTCAGGCACAGGAGAAATGAAGTTTTTCTACTCATAATTCAGCCTCCAGCAAGCATAGCTAGTGTGGTAGGGAGACCATCTGGCCTTCTCTCCCTGTCCCTGTGTCTCTGAGGTCTCTGTCTCTCTCTGCTCCTGTCTCCTCATATTTTTTTGGTAATTTTTCCTTTTTACGATTTTTTTAAAAGGTAGAATTTCTCTCTGGCTCTCAGCTCCATCTTTTGTTTTGTTAATAAGCCCTTCTGCTCCTTTCTCCCAGGCAGGAGAGTTGAGCCATTCTCTGAGAAGAATCCACATGGATACTGGGAAAGAGATATTTCAGGCACAGGAGAAATGAAGTTTTTCTACTCATAATTCAGCCTCCAGCAAGCAAAGGTAGTGTGGTAGGGAGACCCTCTGGCCTTCTCTCCCTGTCCCTGTGTCTCTGAGGCCTCTGTCTCTCTCTGCTCCTGTCTCCTCATTATTTTTTTGTTAATTTTTACTTTTTACGATTTTTTAAAACGTAGAATTTCTCTCTGACTCTCAGCTCCATCTTTTGTTTTGTTAATAAGCCCTACTGCTCCTTTCTCCCAGGCAGGAGAGTTGAGCCACTCACTGAGAAGGATCCACATGGATACTGGGAACGAGATATTTCAGGCACAGGAGAAATGAAGTTTTTCTACTCATAATTCAGGCTCCAGCAAGCAAAGCTAGTGTGGTAGGGAGACCCTCTGGCCTTCTCTCCCTGTCCCTGTGTGAAACACTCTTGCTCCTATTCTAGGAAACGTTCTCTTAAAAGGTATTTCAAAGAGAACACATCTCCCAATGGTTAGAAGTAGAAGAACTTCAGGTCTGAATAAAATAGGAAATATGTCTCCATCAAAAGAACACAGTAACTCCCTTCCTTTTCTTGAAAAAATAGAGGACGTTACCAAAATGTCCGAGATAGAATTTAAAACATTCATGTTGAACAAAGACTATGAGCTGGAACAGAAAAGAGATAATGAACTACATGAGATGAGAAAGTCCTTCCATGATATGAAGGAAGAAATGGGCACGCTAAGAAAGAATAAGATGGAACTACTAGAGGTGAAGTCTGTAATACAAGAAATCAAAAATTCTCTCGAAAGTATTAAAAGTTGACTAGACCATGCTGAAGATCGAATCTCTGATGTAGAAGATAAAACTTCTGACCTAGATAAAACCACCAAAAAGATAGAGAAAATAACAAAAGAAAACCATGAGGATAACGTACGAGAAATACTAGATTCCATTAGACATCCTAACATCTGAATAATTGGTATCCCAGAAGATGAAGAAACTAATAAGGGCATGGAAAACCTATTCCATGAAATCTTGGAAGAAAATTTCCCAAGTCTAGAGAGGCACTCAAGCATCCAGACCCAGGAAATACAAAGAACCCCAAATAGAATCAACCCAAGAAGATCTTCCCCAAGGCATATCGTAGCCCGACTGGCTAAGACCACAGATAAAGATAAGATACTAAAACTGGCAAGAGAGAGACGACAAGTGACATACAAAAGTCACCCCATCAGGCTAACACCGGACTTCTCAACGGAAACAAT